>OY728143.1:1328483606-1329108606 GCA_963277665.1 Viscum album
ATATGATCTACCATGAAATTATATATTATTTTAATATCAAAATAATGATATTTTCACTCTTGCGTACGTACGGATTACCGTCTCCACGAACAGGATGAGATTCATTCCCAATCATTTCCATTCAAGACTAATTTTCATTTTATGATTAAATGTAATATTTAAATAATTGATATCATTATTGATATAAATAATATACATCCCATCCATAAAAAATATGACTCACAAAACAAATAATATAAAGGTAAACAAATCTGTTAACACCCGAAACAATGATAATTCTAAGATATTATTAACGAAGCAATGTTAAAAGATAATATATGATATCATATTAATGTATATGATTATTGAATATTTTAATAACAATTATTTTACCATTATAAAATAGGTTAACCTACCCTTGACCAAGTAAAAGTACAAGGTAAGGATTTATTTCACAATCTCTTCATTATCCGAGATTGTTTATACATAATTATCTACTAGGACCTCTTTATCATCCACATCCATTTTCTTAAAAATGTATTTCAAATCATTGATACTATTTTACAGAATATGGGTTAAAGTAATTTATACCCCTGTTTAACCTTTTATAAGATGTTTACAAATGAATCTTTCCATCGTTTTCCAAATAAGGTCCTTTTTAACCTTTTCGACCAAATTAAGGCAAGAGTGTATTTTTTTAACTTATATGGTGGGTGCGGCTATTTTCCGCCATTATAAAATTGTCGAAGAATACTTTACAAGCTTATAATAATATTTTCAAAGTAGATGTTTGCTTTTATAATTATGTGACTCTTAAATGATTTCGAAAAAGGTATGTTTCTCTCAAATAGTTTTGATTTCATCTATGTCAACATCATTTTAAATGTTTTAAATATTTACTCTTCTAAACCATTCTCATTAATGTCCATGTTTGAAAAATGGTTTTAAGGATTTGTTTAAATGGACATTAATGTTTTAAAATGTTAATTACTTTAAAAATAATCAATGTTTAATGGTAAACTTTTATTCAAAAATGTGTTTAAATGTCTTCCTTTCTAAATTTTGTGACTTTTAAATGTTTTCATGAAAAAAGATATTTCAATCAAAGATTTTTACAAATCATTTCCATTTATGTCAAATCCTTTAACAGATTTTAATCTTGTTTTGAAGTTTATTTATCATGATACAAAACTTCAATACTGTAGTGAATGTTTTGTGATATATTTGACTGTGGATGTGTTATTTTTATACCATTCATGGTTTATGGTTAAAGTATTGACATTTAATATCCATGTACTTATATGAATATTTATGTTATGTTTCAACTTTTTCATATGAAAAATGTATTTGACATAGTAAGTGATGGGTGGAGATCGTTATAGATCCGCAATTCCTCGGTAGTTCTCATGAGACAACAAGATGTGGAATTGGATGAGGCCCTTTCCCAATTTTGATATATGGTTTTTGCTGAGGCCTTAATCATTTTTATACATCTTGGTTGAGGACTTGACAAAATGTTTCGGAATGTCCGTAATTATACATTCCCTCATTATGAAAATAATATTGATGGGTCATGTGGTCATTTGAATAGTATAATACCAAATATTATGATTTATTTTGGCATTATTTACTCAACTCATATTCCTTACATTAAAGTATTCATGTTTATTATTGGTAAAGGCATGTGGTTTCAATTATTCATGCTTAATATTTATGTTATCTTTGGCTGTATTTCTTACCCTTACTGAGTGGTTTAGCTCACCCCTTTCTTATGTTTCATTTTCAAAGGATATGAAAAAGTTAATTATGAGTGACTTATAGACATTATTTAGGGGGCTTGGATGTTTCCAATGGAATAAATTAGTTTTGTATTTCTTTTCAAGTTGTACGGTTGAACTTTTGTATGAATCTTGTTTCCAAGGCTACTAAATTGGTCGGTCCTTCAAGACTTGATTTCCTTGTGATAATGCCAATGTTATGTAATAATGCACCAACTCTAGGTAACTGGGGTCAGGGCATTACATTTCTACATATAATAAAGGAAATTTTTTAAATTTTTTTTTCTCTTGACTACTAGGGAAATTTATTACATATTTAGAAATATCTATTAAGTTATTTTGAATGTCCATGAATCCAAACATTATGTTTGGATGATAAATTATGAAGACATAAAAATTAATGTTGATGATAATATTTAAACCTATTCAACTAGAGAGATTTATATTATCAATAATATATGAGTTTTAACTCTAATGATGGATTATCCCATCATTATCAAAAAAATGTAGAATTTTCATGATTGGGATTGCGAAAAAAACCATCCATGTAAGAAATAGAAAATTTGACAATAGAGGAGCTACACAATGTTATCATTTCTACTGTGATACCAAGGTAACCTGAATTCCAAAATATGGAAAATATATAATTTCATGTTAATCCTTCATATAAGAAAATTTCCTAGACGAAGAGGTTAAAATATAAGTTAATTTAGTTACTTAGTGATATAATTATCGTAGTCAAACCATTTCTCCTATAACTAGGTGATTCAAATATGGTAGGTAGAGAATAAATTGTATAAATTAACTAATTTGCTATAATTTATATGTAATTTATATTTTCATTTAATATGTAGATAATATTGGTTAAAATTATGATTTCTATTAGGAAAATGAGTTGTTTTGAAAATATAAAAAGATATAATGAAAAATAAGTATTCCATCAATATGAAATAAAATATTATGATTCATAAAGAGAAATATGATTCATCATCCAGTATATATTTAAATGATGAGAAAAATGTACAAGATAAATTTGAAAATTGATTTTATTTATAATATAGTGATAATTATAGAGAATAATGGCCAAGATTGAAGATCATTTGAATAGTGAGTTTCAAGAATGTATTGGGTATATTAAAAAGATATATAAGAAAATAAAAAATATTTAATGGAGAAAATACTGGTGCAAAATTAAAAAGGGGATATTTCTAGAAATAATTAATCCTATAAGAAATAGTTTAGTATCTCGTTAAAAAAGATGAACATAATAAGATTATAAGTGATCCTGATGTGAGAAAACTAGAAGTGAAGAAGAACTATAAGAGATATAATTAATATATCTCATTGACTAAAATATGATGAGAAAACATAGATAAGACATCAAAAATATAGTTAATGTAAAATTTGAATCTTTTTATGTGCATAGTAAATTGGGTCCTTATATGAAATTGGATGTTTTACCAAATCACTATCAATAAAATTTTGGAATTTCTTACTATATAGGCGAGACTAATTATTTTGAACATATTAACACTATGAAAAATTATAGGAATTTTTAACAACTATGTAAGTGAATATAATTCCTCCTATATATGTGATTCCATGGTATATGAGGGAGAAATGTGAGGGAAAATAACACCATATTTCTTTCGACATATTCAGTATATAATTATGATATTTTTAATAATAGGATATTTTTTTGCTGTTGAAGGTATGGAAACAAGTCATATTTTTGGTAGTATAATATGTAGTTCCTATGAGTATTTAAATAACTCAACGCGAACTATGGTAGATAAATAAAAGATATTACAAAAAGGTGATATCATGTGATAAAAAATTCACAAAATATTTATCTTTATAACATGATTCAATATTTAGATTTTATCAGTGTAGTGTGTGGACATAACGGTCACACTAGGGTTCTATGAGATACTATGTAGGTAATAAAATTGATGAAAATTAAGAATGATTTATGTGAGTATTATTATAATATTTTATATTTTTAGAGGACATGTGAGAGGCCCAAATAAGAAAACATGGAAAATAATGAAAGGACAATGATCTTGTCAGATAAGTTGGAGAGAGACACATAAATAGAGAAATAATTGATAGATGATAAATATAGAGTAAAAAAAGATTATTTATTTGAATAATTTTGTATTCAAGAGAATCTACATCAAAATAGTGAAATATATATTTTTTAGGATTATTTTAAAAGCGGTAACTTATTTATTCAATTGAATTTTTCTGAATAGTTTAGAAATAATATGAATGGTATAATAAACTATATAACAATCATACTCACCTATGAAGAAATCATGAAAAGGATAATGTAGGAAAGATGAAGTGATGTTAAATTGAAGTATGGGGTGGATAATATTTTTACACATAGAGAAAATCACTTTTGGATAATTAAGCATGAATCCTCAATGTGATATTAACCATAATAATATGGATTCACAATATAATATCTGAAAAATGAAAGAGAAATAAATAATGAGAGGAAACTCTAAAACTAATTACTATTCAGGAGGAACAAAAAGGTAGCTCTATATTTTATTATCTTTATATATTTTGAAAACATAATGGGAATTGAATAACTTTTATTCATCCTTTGAGGGGGAGTATATATTAGTTGATGCTATATTATTTTCAACACACTGTAAACATAAAATTTCAGAACTACTTCAAAAATGAATATTTAAGAATAAAATCATTCAATTCGACCTATCTTATCTAATTATAATTCTCTTATCAAGTGGGAGTTTATATATAGAAAAAATATAGAGAGATATATTTGTTTCACTCATGATTTTTGATATTCTTCGTCAAATGAATAAAAGGGTGTATATTTCATGATTCACTATTTGAGAATCTCTAAAACGTAAATTATTATTATTTTGAGTGAATATGAGTATCGTATCACATGTTTTTTGATTTATATAAAACATTAATCAACTTGATTTTACACTCTTGTTTTCTATAAACCATGTTTATATACCTTTGTTTCACATAATTAACGTAGATAAACAAATCATGTGGTGTCATACTTCTCAAAAACTGTAACTTGGTTTCGATCTATTCAGGATGAGGAAAAATAATAAGGATTGAAAGTTAGTTATGTGATTAAAATCCCTAAACACCTCCATAATATTTCTTATCAATAATTGAAAAAAAATGAATCACACATATTGACTTGGGGAGTTTTTAGTGTTACTAAAAATAAAATTCATATGGGGAGATTGATGTTCCCATTGGATGAATAAAATTTGTCATTAATATTTTAATGTGTATTTGATGCATAGATAGTATGATTCTTTGAAGAATGTTATCAATATTTAACCAAACATATATTTAAAAATTTTATGCGAAACAAGATTAATAAAAATTTTATATAATGATTATGAACAAACTATCTAAAATTTTTTAATGGGAATAATGAGTTTTTTTAATTAGGAATTCATCCTTGCATTTTTTGTTCATTTAATTTAATGAATATAATTAAATATGGAAATTAGAAGTGGAGGATATGGTTTTAATATTTTCTATTTATTTTCTTATGTTGATATCATAAAAACTATAAACATAGGTCGTACATAGGATGAAATTAAACAACTACCACTAGAGATAGATGCAGGAGAAATATTTAAAATGTATATCTAACATAAATACCTATCAGTTATAAAATTAAAGTCCAAATCTTTCATAATGGTGTGGTATTATTGTCTATAAGAGAAGATGTTGGTCCATGTAGTAAAAGAGAGTTATTATCCTCCCATGTGCAGGGTGGCATGGGAGATCATGTGGGAGAACTAGAACCTTTGATGATTACACCACCTATTCCATGTTTCATCATGATTAACTAAGAAAATTTCATATACTTATAAAACTGCTATGAAACTCAATTATAGGTTGGCACTATTAATCCATCATTAATATATATATATACATATCAAGAGGTTAAAAAACATAGATGATGGTTTTTTATGTTTTCATCCACACTAAGATGTAGATACATTTTCATTGGAGTTTCAATTTGTTATATGTTTGTGATAGATCTAACGAGTTGAATTAAAAATTCTATTTGACATTAATTTAGGAATTCTAGTTGAAAAAAAAATAATGTGGGGAGGACTTTGTACTTTGTGTATGATATTGTGAGGTCATCATGCAGTTTTAAAGTATATAAGAAAGTGTCCCATTTAAAAGTTATGTTATTTTATGAGGATGGTACGTGATAAGAGAGTATGTGATAAAGGTCTATTTTAAATATAAATATGGGATTAAAATGATGCACTAAAATGTATGTGTTGCGTGCAATATGAGTTTGTAGTGAATTCTTAGGACCAATAGGGTCCTGTATACCCTGAGGGGGGGTGAATCAGAGTTTAGATATTATCATTTAATTTTTTCCTACCCCATTGGATCTTGACCTCTTTATTGAAAGGGTCAATTTTTTTCACTTGTTTGATTATTATGAACACTTATTTTCTTCTTTATCTGATAATTATTCTTTAAATGCAATGCAGGAAAGTAAGCAGGCACACACATAGATTTTTACTTGGTTCACCCTCACTCAACTACATCCAAGGATCATAAAACGACAATGTGCCATTGTACCAAATCCACTAAATCCCACTGTTGTTTACAAGGTTCAGGCTAGATCACTTCTATGCCCAAGCTCACTACTTTTAAATTGTTTAGGATCAGCTCACTGCTTTCCCAAGGGTCACTCCTTGTTTCCCTCGCTCTAGCTCACTACCGGTGGAGAGGATCACTGTATTCCTATTCCATTGCTCACTACTCTGGAAAGTATCCACTCACAGTTTATAGACCTGTAGGTCTCTTCATTATCACTAATGAATACATCCTGTATTGTATGTAGATGCTCTGTTGAAGTCCATCTTTCACCTGTAGATGAATCTCACTTTTCACCAAATGTATAGGGAAATCTCCCAGCTTTCGCGTAGCCCTGAAACATTGTTGTGCTTCGACCATACCTGGAGCCCTTCTCCAAATCGGCATGCATGTCTCGGCGCGCATGTTATAACTGGCACGCATGTTCGTCTCAACCACTTGTGCGACACTAGCTTCTGCAACTCCAAACATGCTTGACTCACACCCTCCCAAACCAGTATTGGCGTGCAACAACTAACTATCGTGATTCTTCAAAACCTAGAGTGAAAGTGTCACCAAACCACTTGTGCGACACCGCCTTGTTCAACTCAAAACTTGAGTGACTACCTTCCTTTCTCGCCCAAACTACTCTGGACGTGAAACAATGAACTGGTGCACAACTTCTACTTACGTGACCACAATAAAACTTCTGTGACCACCATACCTGTGTGATTGAAGCTCTGATTTTCTATAAGTGTTGAACTCATTCCGAATGAGGAGGTGTTGAACCCAATTTATAGGCATTTAGACACCCTTTGTGTTGGCTCACAAGTCTCCTCTCGGCGCTCAAGTTTCGGCGTGCAAGTTTCTCCCGCGCAAGTCACTTGCGCGACCAACACTAAAACTTGGGCGCCCGTTTTCCCTTTTCCATATTTTGATGTTCTAATCTTGAAAAACATATTGTGTGCATGTTTCCTCTCCTTAAAGACAACGGTGTGCAAGTCTCTTTTCCAGAACCACTTTTCTCCATTTGTCAATTTCTAAGCCCAAAAATTTGGCAAACACTAGAAAACGACGCCACCTGGTATCTGCTCTTTTTATACCGCCTCCAGATTGATCATTCCTTTGTTGACTTTCTTGAATCAAACATGGATCTTTAACCACATCCCTTGAACTCGACCTGCCACAAAGAAATACCCTTTTTCAACAAATTTTTATGTCATGGTTTTCTTTGTCAACAATCACAACACATATGTCCACTTTGTCAACAAACACAATCACCTCAATAATTATTCAATGATACCTTGAAGTATTTTTGCCCAAAAATATCCCCCTTTGGGTTTGTTTACAATTATACCATAAAAAGATACATCGTTAATTCTTTATCCACCACATGCCTATTGCGATTCCGATAGTGATCAATGATTTACTCAACACATACTCTAAGCCCACATGAGCAGCGCTCGGCGTGACAAACAATAGTAAATGAAAAGTTAATCAATGAATAACTTCAACTCTAAAACTCACTATTGATACCAAACTGATACCAATTGTTAGAAATATTTTTACCACATTCCAACACCACTCATCTGCTGTTATCACGATCCTCAGCTGTCATGATATCTATTTTTGATCGATCACTTCTAGAATCATCAGATTTGATACTCTCCCCCTTTATGCTCATAGCTTTGATTATTGTCTGTTGCAAATCCTCTTCAGCACTATTTCATGTCTTTTTCAAGCTAAGCTCTGGCTTAGCACGTTCAACTAGCTTCAACTCCCCCAATATGGTTGCTCCACTTGTCAGCTTCTCCCCGTTTCTTTCATGATTTCTCAAATAGGCACATTGTCTCCTCCTTGAACAATCACTATTTTCTCCCCCTTTGTCAATGAACCCAAAGGTCACTCCTTTGCAATCTGTAACAGAGTAGAGAACACATATTAGAACATTATGTAAAAACACATCATACCTCAGGGAGAGGGGGGGGTGCACCCACAACAACACTTTTTCATGTGCGGGAAGTCGACTGGACTCCAAGAACCAGTCGATGCCTCTAAAAAGATTTTTTGGGTAAGGCCTTTGCCAGAATATCTACAACTTGTAGCTCTGTAGGCACATACTCCAACTTCACAAGTCCTTGCTCCACCTTCTCCTTGATGAAATGATATTTTACCTCAATTTTCATTGACATTGAGTGATAAACTGGATTTTTTCTATGACTGATAGCACATGAGTTATCACACTAGATTCCGATTAGAGACTTCACTTCAACTCCCATATATTCAAGATGCTTCTTCATCCATAATTATTGTGTGCAAGCTTGAGTGGCCTCAATATACTCACCCTCCACACTGCTCAATGAAATGAAATCTTGCTTCTTTCTTATCTAAGAAATACACAATCCACCAAGATAGAAAGCACCACCTGACGTTGATTTCCTATCATCCACTAAACTGGCCCAGTCTACATCAGTATATCCCAATAACTCTGTTTTATATTTTTCATTATATGTTCGGACGAAGTCCATCGTGCCCTTAATATAACGAAGTATTCTTTTTTACTGCATGCATGTGGATTTCCTTGGGATTACTTTTATATCTAGCTACATGGCATATGAAGAAAAGAATTTCAGGCCTTGTTTCGGTCAAGTACAGTAAACATCCAATAATTTGACTGTATTCTGTGATTTTAATTGCCTTTCCATCCTCATCTTTTGATAATTTCATCCGAGTAGCAACCAGAGTCTTCATCTCCTTGAAATTCTCCATTTCAAACCTTCATAAAACCACCTTGACATATTTGGATTGAGAAATGAATGTTCCATTCTTTCCTTGTGTAAACTTTAAACCAAGGAAAAACATTATCTCTCCAATCATTGTCATTTCAAACTCACTTTTCATGAATTTGGAAAACAGTTTTCACTGAGATTTATCTGATCCACCAAAAATTATGTCATTGATATAAACCAACACCATCATCCATTGATTACTGTCGTTGCTGAAATGGATATTGTAATCAACTCCCCCATGCTAAAAACCAAGCTTCTTCAAGTACTGATCAAACCTTGAGTACCATGCTCTTGGTGTTTGTTACAGCACATACAATTCCTTCTTTAGTCTAAAAACATTTTTTTCATTCGCATGAAAGAGAAAACTATTTGACTGATCAATATACACTTCTTCTTCCAGAAACCCATTCAGAAATGCAGATTTGATGTCCATCGGGAACACATTGAAATTTATTTGCACTGTTATGGCTAAAAATAATCTAATTGTATCCAGTCGTGAAATCGGTACAAATGTCTCATCAACATCAATTCCCTCTATTTGGGAGTATCCTTTACACACCATTCGTGATTTGTTTCAAATCACTGTGCCATATTCATTCAACATGTTGTGAAAAACCCATTTAGTCCCTATGAAATTCTTATATGCTGGTCTTGAAACAATCTCCCACGTATGATTCTTCTCAATCTGATCAAGTTATTAAATCATAGCCTAATCCCAGTTTTCATCCTCAGCTACATTAACAAAGAATTTGGCATCTACCTATGATAGTAAAGATGTCCGCTGTAGTTATTTCATTCTTCTTGTCTGAACTGGAGCAGACTGATTACCAATGATATTCTGCATATCAATTTCAGCTTGACTCCTTGGATTTTGTGTAGATATAGATTTTACTTCCTCAAGCTCATTATCAATATCTTATTCTGAATCAATAACATCCACTTATGCTCCCCCTACATTTCTTACTTCTTCATCACATTCATAAAGAAATTTATCACTCTTTTATTGTTCAGTGGAATCAATTATTTCAACTACTTTTTTGAGCTTCTTGTTGAAACATTGTTGATACTCTCTTGCAGCTTCATGGTATCCTAAAAATTGCAACCTAATACCACTTGTGAGAATGAAATTGATAAGCATGAGATGCATGATTACTGATGCTTCTCCCCTTGTTTCTTTCTTCCCTCTATAGGAAACAACTGAGCTAAGTCATCCAATTATTTCTTTGATGGCTCTTGCATTTAATTTTGTTATTGAATTCTCCCCCTATGTTATTAAATTCTTCCAGGGGTTATGACCACTGTTTAGACCCATAAACACTATTCTTATCCTGTATCATTTATTCTCATCTTCCACTCGGCATTGAGCCATTAAAAAAATCTCTAAGCCTACTGAGTTGGAACTCGGTGTAGGAATGAAGAGATAAAGTTAATAACACAATCACTTATTATTCTACTATGTTTCTCTTTTTCTTCTTCAACTTTGTACCTGATTTGAGGTAATTGAAACTCAAGAGCACATACCTTCTCCACATTACATCTTTAGATTCCAATTCCCCTTGGATCATATATCCCTAAAATCAGAAACACTTGAATCATTAGTTAACAACATTTAAATACATAGGGATAGGGGTGATTTCTGGAATCCTCAAGAAGAGGATTGTGGTTGATCCAGATGGGTCAACCCATTGATTCTTTATTTCAGAGCATCATAATCTTTCTTTTCCAACTCTAACAACCTAGCCAAATTTAACTACTCTGGCCATATGACTAAGCATTCATTACCCACATGCTGAGCCTTTTTCTGATATGTAGATTTTGCAGGCCTGGGCTTTCTCACCATTTGGGGTTTAAACCCACTAGTACACGTTTCCTTCTTTGATGTTACACCAAAATTCCATTTTCCCTTGATTCCTTCTCTATATAATAATCTCTCTGTTTGTCATCTTACCTTGATTCTCCTGCCATTACAGGGATCTTCCTCTTTCCTCCACTTCCCACTGCAGAACACGACATGCGAATTTTTTAATGCATTTTTGTTCATCTATCTTTTATCAGATATCTGAGTCACCATATTCTTTTGCACTGGTGGTGAGTCCTCCACAAATATTACATCCTTCTTACTCATAACTATTGTATTTACTCCCTTTTTCCACCATATTTTTTCATTTTCTTTCTTAGAGAGTGTTCATGAGTATGATAGAGGAGATGACTGATACACCTTTCTTTCAGCTCCACATGATTCCCCTAAGGCTCTAAGCCTATTCTTCAACTTACCACATTGTCTCCCAATGCAATATTTCTCATTATACACCACTATTGTCGGGAATCTCTTCTCAATTCCCTTTTTCTTTCCTACTTTCTTCTGGCTGCACTGACTTTCCAAATGACCATAATCAGAACATATAAAACATTTTCCATCAAAGGCACACCTCATTTCATCATTTCTATGTGGATATGTTGATGCATCTTGAGTTATTTCTCTAACATTATGCTCCTGAGCTTCCTGACACATACTCATGGTGTGTCCCATTCTTCCACAGTAATAGTATCTAATGAATGATTTCCTCTAAGAGACTCTTCTTTTTGACTTCTCATGGTACATCATCTTATTATTAGATTTGGAATAGTTTCTATTTTCATAGCCTAAAATGTATTCCTGATCTTTATTACAGAATCTTGATGTGTGGCCATGAATCCCGTAGAAATAGAACATGTCGTCACTACTTCTTGTAACTGTCCTCTTAGGCCTGTCTCCATCACTTACATAATTTTCTCTAATTATGCAACTATTCACAACTCTCTTTATTTCATGCAAGGGAGGGGATTCATCAAATCTAATACCAGTTTTTCTTATATTGTATGGTATTTGATCTGAAAAAATATGTTGTTGTTTCTCTTCAGAAATATCATACTTTATTTTTATGTTATCATCACCTTCCGAAGGACAATCGAATAGTAAGTGCAGTGCATCCATCAACTTAGGTTTTCCTTTGTCTTTTGTCATCTCCATTAATTATTGGATGATTATATCTCTTACTCCAATTGTTGAATCATTTTATCTCTTGATTCATGTTGAGAATTGAGTTCTTTTATGTGATTATTTCCACTATTCATCTCAACTTCTAGTTCTCGTGGGAGCTTTTCTACTATGTCACTTTTCTCTTCACTTTATTTTTTTTCTTCAACAGAATCAGAACGAAATGCATTCTCTTGTTGTGTCCTTTTATTATTTTGAACTAGTTCAGATAACTGTGTATAAAGATCATCATTTCTGGATTTAAAATTTTGAATCCCATCTGAGTTCAGATTATTTCCCCTGACATCAGGTTTTAATTTTTCTGGATTTTCAGATCTCTTTCACAGTTCTTCATTTTAAGAATCATTCTTTTCCATCAGATTAGTAGCAACATCAATAAGCATTTGATTCAAACCTCTTAGCTTGTTGATCTCATTTTCTAGTGCTTGGATCCTAATATCTTTATATTTAATCTCTTCATCCAACTTCTGATCCACTTCCTTTTTTATGTACAACATCCACTTTTTTCCTTCTGGGAGCTTCATCGTCATCAGTAGTTCTAAAATCACATGGAATATCTGGTTCTTCACTCATTCCTCCAGCATCATTGAATGAGTACGAATTTTTACTATACAATTTATCCAAATAATCATTTGGTTCAATACTAGATTCATTTAACTAAATCAAACTGTCTCCATAGACACTTCTGCACTGAGGGATACCACCCGACTTCTGCTTCTTCTTTGACGTTCTACCCTTTTCCATGGCACACCAAGATAAGAGTAGACTGAATCTTTATCCACAAAGATTGACTGAACCAAGTTAGAGAAAACAAATATGATAAAATAAAACATCCCTCTGATACCAATTGTTAGGACCAATAGTGGCATGTATACACTAAAAGTGGGGGGTGAATCAGGGTATGGATATTATTTTTCAAAATTCTTCCTGCCCCACTGTATCTTGACCTCTTTATTACAAGGGTCACTTTGTTTGCACTTCTGTGTTTATTATGACCACTTCTTTTCTTCTTTATCTGATAATGATTTTTTAAATTCAATGGAGGGAAGTAATCAGGCAGACACATAGATTTTTACTTAGTTCACTCTAACTGGGCTACGTCCAAGGAGCAAAAAATGACGATGTTCCACTGTACCAAATCCACTAAAGCCTGATTTTGTTTACATGGTTCGGGCTAGATCACTTCTACGCCCATGCTCTCTACCTTTACACAGTTTAAGGACAGCTCACTGCTTTCCCAAGGGTCACTCCCTATTTCTCTCTCTCTTTCTCACTGCCGGTGGAGAGGATCACCGTCTTCCTCTTCCATTACTCACTACTCTGGAAAGGAGACACCCACAGTTTATAGACATATAGGTCTCTTTATTATCAATAATGAATACATCCCTTATTTTATGTAGTTGCTCTGTTGAATTCCATCTTTTAGCTGTAGATGAATCTCACTTTGCACTGAAGGTATCGGGAAATATTCCAGCTTTCGCGCAACCCTGGAACATTGTTGTTCTTCAACCTTACCGGGCGCCCTTCTCCAAACCAGCGCGCATGTCTCGGCACGCATGTTATAAATGGAACTCAAGTTCACCTCAACCACTTGTGTGACACTAGCTTCTGCAACTCCAAACATGCGCAACTCACACCCTTTTAAGCCCAACCCACTTGTGTGACACTCCATTTTTCAACTCAAAACTTGAGAGACTACCATCCTTTCTCGCCCAAACCACTCTAGACGTGTAACAATCAACTGGCGCACAACTTCTACTTATGCGACCACACCACCACTAACGCAACCACCACACCTGCGCGACGGAAGATATGATTTTATATAAGTGTTGAACTCGTGCAGAATGAGGATGGGTTGACCTCTATTTACAGTCATTTGGACACCCTTCATGACGGCGCCCAATTTGCCTCTTGGAGCGCACATTTCAGTGTGCATGTCTCTCCCGCGCAAGTCACTTGTACAACCATCGCTAAAACTTTGGCGCCCCTTTTCCCTTTTCCATATTTTGATGTTATGATATTGAAAAACATATGGAGCCCAAGTTTCCTCTCCTTCAAGAATATGGTGTGAATGTCTCTTTTCCAAAACCACTTTTCTCCATTTGTTGATTTTGAGGCCCAAAAATTTGGCAAACAATAGAAAACAGCGCCACCTTGTATATTCTCTTTTTGTACCGCCTCCAGATCGATCATTCCTTTGTCAAAGTTCTTGAATCAAACATGGATCGTTAACCACATCCCTTGAACTCGACATTCCAAAATGAAATCCCCTTTGTCAACAAATTTGTATGTCATGGTTTTCTTTGTCCACAATCACAACACAACTGTCCACTTTGTCAAAAAATACAATCTCCTCAAAAATGATTCAATGATACCTTGAGGGATTTTTTTCCAACATTAAGGAATGGTCATGTAGATAATGCATGATTATATGGATGAAATATTAATTATTGTATCTTATGTTGGAGAGTGAGATATAATACATAATGTAAGGTCATGATGTTATATCTTGGAAGTGGTATAACCATTAAGACTATGAACAATACAGAAACACATTATTAAGAAGAAAATATATCTATTTGATTATATAGAATTAATGATACTCTAAAGGTGGTGGTGGATAAAATCATAAAAATGTATGTTTCTTTAATATACTTGTGTATAATTGGTTGATCTTGTTTTTATATTGATCAACGGATATCCTCCCTCAATGTTTAAAATAAATACACTCCTTGGTCACATTACCCTTTTGTGTTGAGATTATTATATCAATAGCTGGTGTTATAAAATTTTATCTCAAAATAGACCTACCATAAATCATTTATAGTAAAAGATGATTCATTGTAGAGGAGGGAGTAGTGAGATCCCACAAAATATTTTGCACAAAGAGAAGCTGCAGCTCAAGTAGAATGTGTTCGATGTAGAGGTCTAATAAAAGGATTCTATTTTTAACATTGCAAATACTATTTCGTACTCTCTCTTTAATGATTACTAAAAAATGTTCAGGATTGAAAATAAGATATATTGAATTAAAACCATAAAAAGTTATATAGGTTGAGTGTAAAAAAATAATTCATAAAAGTAAAACATTAATCCATCCCCCTCAGTGGTCAACTAGGATGTGGGAACTGTAACTCTCGACATCCATGAATGTACATTAACATACAATGTAAGATGCATATAATTCATACTAACTTATTTAAAATTGTATCATATATTATATATAATATAATAATTACTTATAATAATTCAATATATATTTATATTTTGTTTGTTGTTTATTTTCATCATCACATGTTAGTGATTTTTCTAGTTTCACACATGATTATTAATAGAGAGATTGATGTAATATCCCAGATCTAGGTGTCGCATAAAGGTTCCCCGAACCCAGTTGGTCACATAACCTCAAGATAATTTTTCCAAATGCCAGAGGCTACTGACTAGTACTGAGGTCCAGGGTCTGATAATGGAGAAACTATGCCCTCATTGGTAGATTATACTTAGTGGAAGTCAAATAGTAAACAATAGTGGAATTGTAATCCCAAACTGTAATAAATAGTGAAATAATAATGTAGATCCAACAAAAGCCACAATGTATATATATGATGCACGGAATATATAACTAAGAAAAATAGATAATCAAGTCACAATTCTAGAAAGAAATCCAGAAAAATTACAATGAAAATGGTAAACCCCAACACCATCAATGTCCTCATTTTGGTCCCATTCTCTCCAGATCCAATAATAATCATGTACCTGATGAAGAATGACACTTTCGCATTTCAATACCTACAACCAAATAATCTATTTGGGTCTAAAATCTTGATGAAAACTGGGCATGAGACGATTCCCAATAGGTAACCACAAAATATCTATGACTAAATGGTAGTGAATATATATATCAGGAAACATGTTGGAATGAAGTAATAAACATGATGTACATAAAAGTAAATAGTCCAATAGTTTTCAATTACACTCATTTAGTTTTATTTCATCCTTTGAATCATGAAATCTTGGGATCTAGCCTATGATATGTATCCCCTTGTGCAATAATAATGAAATATATATCTCAGAATACCATCTAAATAATAAATTAATACTTAGTCCATTATTGTGCTTTGTCTTAGAAGACTCGTCGCAGTCATTCAATAATTCATAAACAACCATCCATGAAATAATTCACAGTATAACCCATTTGGTCTAACATAGCAGTAATTATTTACAAAATACCCCCTGGGAAGCTCTCACAGACAATACCCCTAGGTCATCATTGAATCAATAACTTATAAACATCCTCCTGGGTAGCTCGCATGTTCAAAACACTTGCATCAACATAGCATAAAAAATCATAAATGACCACCTAGGTAGCTCTCATGGTCAGTACCCTTGGTTCAATATATAAACCAAGGCTCTAAGAGTCCTGTGTAAATAAACATGGAATCCCCCAAAATTTTATTGGTCAATGGCTCTCACCGTCCATTTGAGAAACAACGCACATATTATAATGACCCATACTTTACATACATGGTTAATACTTAAAAATTGAAGCATACTTATTACAACATATAAAAAACCATGAATGGACCATATAGGTATAGTGTCTTTAGAAACTGGGAAACATAAACCACTGGTTCATAAAGCATCTACATTGTCTCCCATTTATTTCATCATATCTATAGTCCCTTTTGGCATATCTTACATAATAACCTTCTTCCTGACCTGGGGAAAAAACATACAAAAGGGTGATCTCAAATGCTCAGTAAGGGTAAAAAAAAGAAATATCAATCACATCTTATTCATAAGAACATATCTTTTGGAAATCTTAACCTGCAAAAGAGATCATAATTTCATAACATGGGATAAATCATAGTTGTGAAATGTAAACCCAATAATCATAACTTAACACATGAAACTTTGTGGCATACACACATAATCATAGATAATCATTTCTTATTAGTCAAGACTCATTGCCAAGACTATCTTAGTGGACAAATTCCATTTCTGAACCGAGTTCATTCCTCGTTTCAGTCCTGTTTCACTAAACCGGTTTAACCTGCCGTTCCAGCCATGTCTATCTCATGAGATATAAAATCTTTACCCAATGCATTGGAGGGAGATATAGGTCCCACCCATCTCATAATGATACCATTCATATGTTTTCCACAAAATCATAAATCATACATCATTGCATAACCCATGTAATAAAAATGGTATTCTTAAACATCATGACATCATAAAACAATTCATATAAGATAAAGGAATTCATAAAAATAATTCCATGACAACATAATCAAATAAATGTAATAATTGGGATAGAAACAGAACCCTATATTATCTTAGATGGAAAATAAGTTTGATAAAACACTTGAACTCCATTCTTGAGGAAAATATCCTTTCTACTTCAAAAAAAATTTCCTTTCTTAACATGTCTTAAAATTTTAAACTAAAAGAAGTTGATTAAAAATAAAATTGAAAACTTGTAAAGGAAGCTTCTTGTAAATAATGTTTTAAAAATCCATTCATGCCGTATAATTTAAAAAACATTCTTCCCGTACTTTTGTCAGAAAAGTCAAAAAGTACCTCTTACGAAAAACGACAAAATATTCCTTTTATATCTTTTACAAAAAACTCGCCGAAGGGTAAAATTGGATTTAAACAATTTTAGGTGGATGGAAACAATATTACATATTGAGGAAACATGGATGAGGATGATAAAATACACCCCAATAAATACCAAAGTATAAACAATCTCAGATAAGAATGAGATTGTGATATTTTCCCTTACCTTAGGTCTAATTTGCTTCGTAAGTGTCCGAAACTCCTGTATAATGATTTAAATAATGTTATTGACTTATTCCATAATCATACATATTTTTATGATATCATATATGGTCGTATTATTAGCTTCTTATTAGTAATATTTCATTACTACTTGTTATTCGGGTGTTTATTACTTTTTGTTCTTATGCGCGTTTTGTCGAATAAATTCTTATTTTTATTTTTAGGTTATAGATACCACATTTCCAGAATGGTATTAGTGTAATATATATCATATTAATTCACTATATTCATTTATATAATCATTATGCAATGAATATCATGTATAACGGGTCGCATCACATCGTGGAGACGGTATTCCGTACGTACGCACGAGCCATGATATCGTTCCCATGATCATGGAATTGTATTGGAGTGTATGTATACTATTTCAGAATCAATATCACTTTAAAATAATCATATATAGTTATTCTTTACACCATTATACCCATCCAAGTAAGGTGGTGGTGGAAAACAGATTACACCACGGCGTGGAGACGGTATTCCGTACATACGCATGCGTGGTGATTTCGTTTTCCGTAGGATGGATAGATGGTGAAATAGGGTTGTTTCACACTTATAGTAACATATCAGTATATGAGTGACACTTATGTTATTACTTCATAATGAAACAACTAAAGAAGAAGATGTGGAAGAAGAAATAAAGATGAAAGAATCGGTAACGAGCATTACCTCTTCTTTGAAGCGCCTCTTTGAGACCTCCTCTTAGGGCACTAAAATTGGTCTTTGAATATGACAAAGACATCTAGGATGTTTCTAGGGAAGTTAAGAGGGGATATTGGAATGGTTTTTCGGAGCTTGAAGGATCAAAGTGGTGTGAGGAAGAGAGGGAGGAGGTGCCCTTTTATAAGGGAGGAGAGGGGCACCTTTGGAATAACTAAAAATATTATTTTATTATAAAGTCAAATTCGGTTATTAATAGCTCCAAATTGATATATTTAGAATCTAAGGTGGGTATTGGTCGAAATAATCTCATCCAATATAATTTAGGCATGTTTAGGTATCAATTTTAACCTTATCATTTAGATTTAACTTTAAGTTAGATAATTTAACTTTTACCGTGTCTTCTTGTTTTCTTACACTATATGGTTAATAAAGATACTATATCAATACAAACGAACCCCAAGTTGTTTATTATTAAAATATATAACCTTATATAAGTCGTTTGGCCTAAAATTAGATTTTTAGGAATAAAATAACAATTAATAATATAGTATTTGTTTTAAAAACTATTTTATGTCAATTTTGACACTATTTGGTAATTGATTTTTGTAAAAATCATAAAGAGTTATTAGTTCGAAAAAAATTACTTAATTCAATAATACCATGTCATATTAACATATAAAATTATTGTAATTCATAAAAAGTCTCAACTTACATTTATTTGGGTATTTATAGCATCAATTATGTCAATATTTCATTAATAAGATAATTACTGCATCATCATTGTATCAGATATAAATTAAATTATTTTAAGTCTAAAAATTACAAATAAAATACCATTATGTAGGAAATATTTTTATCTTTCTAATGAATATTTATAGTCGAATTTATCTTATATATAACCTTATATTAAAAATACTTAAGTTTTTAAACTTTGATTTTAACTATTTTAACCCTTCTTTAAATAAATTGATAATAAATGTCCTAATCTAATCCAAGTGGGCCTAAATGGTCATATATTATTTGTAAGGTTGTTTTTGGTCGATGTAAACTTATCCAATAGAATTAGGACATGTGTTAGGGTAATAATAATATCATTTTTACCCTTAACTATCCTATTTACTTGTAACCGTGGTAAAAAAAAGTAAAAAGTTACTATTCACCAAAAATTATTTTCATCTCATTGAACCACATTTTAGTCCTTGATATTAACCGTGTCTCTCGGATTTTCTAAATTCTACTCACAGAAGCGGTAAAATTAAGTTTTATAAAAAAATCAGTTTTTTTAACTACCACTTAGTGGTTTCACTATTCATCAAAAAAATGAATGTTTCCAGAAAAATACAAAAAATTAGCCCGAAGATATATTTGATATTATGAATTCAAAAATGATGTTTGTTTTACCAAATTGAAAACATATCAGTTACATTAACTAATTTAAAAATTAATTCTCGTCGTCAAAACAAATAGCGTGTTTTTAAAAGATAATAACTATCAAAAGATTGACACTTTTTTATGTCTGGTTTAAATCTGAAATTACATCCAATGAAAAACATTTTATTAAATTGTAAAAATATATTCTAAATATACTTTAAAACAACTCAAAATAATAATTTATCACTATTAATTATTTCAATTAAAAAAGTTGTTTTTAATTAAAATTTAGTAATTTTCACTATTCATCAGAGTATGAAAGTTATCCGAAAAGTACCAAAATTTCACCCTAAGATAATTTCGATATTCTAAATCCAAAAATGAATTCCATTTTGAAAAATAAAATTTACAAAATTTCAAAAAGTGGTTATCACTATTCATAACGGCTAGTTTTAATAATATTTTAATAGTATATCGTTGTTTAGTGAAAGTCGGTATTGTGTACGACACAAGCTATTGAGGAAGGCCGTGGTTGCCTGTAAAGCAAGCCAAGCTAGTGTTGTAAGTATTTATATATTCCTTTGGCGATTTATATAACATAAAAACAAAATATTTCTCATAAAAGTCCCGGGTGTTACATTCTACCCCCTTTAAAATGAATTTCGCCCTCGAAATTCGTCACTTTATAACAAAAAGATGACGATACCTCTCCCTCATCATATCCTCAAGCTCCCATGTATCTTCTTCTAATTGGTGGTTCCTCAATTAAACTTTCACCAATCGAGTGGTCTTGTTTCGTAGGACTTCTTCGCTATGATCCAGAATCTCTATCGGCTGTTCTTCATACGAAAGATCATGCTCCAGCGGTACAACTTCTGATCTGAGTACATGTGAAGGATCAGGTATGTATTTTCTCAGGAGAGATACATGGAACACGTCGTGAACTTGAGAGAGATTCGGTGGAAGTGCCAATCGGTAAGCTACCTTTCCAACACGATCCAGTATTTCAAAAGGAATGATATATCTAGGGCTCAACTTCCCCTTCTTTCCAAATCTCATGACCCTCTTCCAGGGAGATATTCATAATAACACTTTATCACCCACTTCAAACTCTAGGTCTTTTCTTCGGTTTTCAGCATAACTTTTCTGTCAACTCTGAGCTGCTCTTATGTGTTGTTGAATAGATCGGACCATTTCTGCAATCTCATCAACAAGATCAGGTCCTAATAGCTTTCGTTCCCCAACTTCATCCCAGCAAGTTGGAGTCCTGCATTTATTTCCATAGAGAGCTTCATAAGGAGCCATCTGAATACTGGAGTGAAAGCTATTATTATAAGAAAATTACACCAAAGGTAGGTGTTGATCCCAACCACCTTTGAAATACATAGAGAAAGCTCACAACATATCTTCTAGAGTTTGAATTGTTCTCTTAGACGGACAGTCTGTTTGAAGATGATAAGCAGTGCTGAAACTCAACTCCATATCCAGAGTATGCTGAAGACTTCTCCATAACTTCGAGGTAAATCTCGGATCCCGATCAGATATAATAGAAAGTGGTACTCCATGAAATCTTACCACTTCCTTTACACGTATCCTGGAAAGCTGGTCCAGAGAGAAATCCTCTCTAATAGCAATGAAGTGTGCAGACTTTGTAAGACGATAAACTATGACCCAGATAGCATTATTTCCTTTGGATGTTTTAGGAATTCCTGTGACAAAGTTCATAGTGATGTTTTCCCATTTCCATTCGGGTATGGGTAATGGTTGTAACATCCCCTTAGACTTCTGTCTCTCAGCTTTAACTTGCTGACAAACCAAGCACCGAGAGACATATTCAGCAACATCTCTTTTCATGCCATCCCACCAGAAGTACTCTTTCAGGTCCCTATACATCTTCGTGCTTCCTGGATGAATAGAGAATGAAGAACCATGAGCCTCATCCAGCAGCTCCTTTAATTCGGGGATGGGAGGAACACAAACCCGATTCCTGAACTTTATTATCCCATCACAATCAAGGTTGAATTCATTAATATTTATCACCTTCTTTTGTAACTCTACATATTCTTTCTGTGCCTCTTTAATCTTCACATGTATAGATGGTTGAACATTCATTTGAGAAAGATACGATTTTCCCCCTTCCATTATAATTCCAAGATCCATCCTTTGTAAATCCATAAATATTGGATCTTTTGTGATCCTCATCATGGATAAACTGGCATGGTCTTGTCGACTTAATGCATCTGCCACCTTGTTTGCTTTCCTAGGGTGGTAGTGAATTGAGCAGTCGTAATCCTTAATCAGCTCCAACCATCTTCTTTGGCGCATATTCAGCTCCTTTTGTGTGAAAATATACATTAAACTTTTATGATCAGTATAAATATCACACCTTTCTCCATAAAGATAATGCCTCCAAATCTTTAATGCAAATATTACCGTAGCTAACTCCAAATCATGAGTTGGGTAATTTTGGTTATGGATTTTCAACTGTCATGAGGCATAATCTATCACCTTATGATTTTGCATAAGAACACACCCAAATCCCTTCTTGGATGCATCACTGTAGATCACAAACCTTTCTCCACTACAAGGCAGTGTGAGCACAGGTGCACTGGATAACCTTCTTTTCATCTCCATGAAATTCTCTTCACATTCCTACTTCCAGACAATCTTAACTCCTTTCCGAGTCAACTTGGTGAGTGGATTAGATAATCGTGAAAAATATTTCACAAAACGTCGATAATATCCAGCCAAACCAAGAAAACTTCGGATCTCGGTTACTGTTGTTGGTCTCGACCATCTTTCGATAACCTCTGTTTTTGCTGGATCCACAGATATCCCCTCTTTTGAAATTATGTGACCCAAAAATTAATCTTTCACTAATGGAAAAATAGCCTATACCCACGGTTCAAAACCGTGGGTATAGCCCCCAAAACCGTCGGTATAGCCTATACCCACAGTTTTGGGAACCGTGGGCTGGAACGGCATCGGGATAGGTCCCCAGCCTATACCCACGGTTTTCTAAAACCGTGGGTATAGGTTTGCTACCACCATGTCACTAAAACATATCCAATTTTCACGGTGTCAATAGCTTTTACCCACAGTTTCAAAACTGTGGGTATAGGTCCTAAAATAATGCATGTGCCGAGTTTCGATCTCGCGACCTCTCCACTACAAACACCGTGTCTAACCACTACCCTATCATCACCTATATGTATATATATATATATATATATATTTATTTAAATATATTTATAAAAACCGTGGGTATAGAGGGATGAACCATGGGTATAGGATTCCCGCCAAAAAAATTTCTTTCCCGCGGAAAAAAAAATTTCCCGCGCACACAAAGGTGACCTATACCCACGGTTTTTCATAACCGTGGGTATAGGAATTTTAGCCCAGACCTATCCCCACGGTTTTACCCAAAACCATGGGGATAGTTACCCATATACCCATGGTTTTGGGAAACCGTGGGTATAGGTCACTTTTCAGCGCCTATCCCCACGGTTTGGAAAAGCCGTGGGGATAGACCCCCCTATACCCACGGTTTTGGAAAACCGTGGGTTTAGGTCTTCAATAGACACCTATACCCATGGTTTTCCAAAACCGTGGGTATAGGGGGGGGTCTATCCCCACATTTTTATCCAAAACCGTGGGGATAGGTCCATTTTCCAGTAGTGATTTTGAAGCCAAAATTCACACTTGGTAAATTTGGCATAAAGCTTCTCCTTTCTCAGGGTCTTCAATATAATTCTCAAGTGATTTTCATGTTCTTCCTTGATCTTTGAATAGACAATAATATCTTCTATAATGACTACCATAAATTGATCAAGATAGTATCTAAAGACTCTATTCCTCAGATCCATGAAGATAGCAGGGGAATTAGTAAGACCAAATGGAATCACTATAAATTCATAGTGTCCATACCTTGTACGGAAAGTCGTCTTTGGTATATCCTCCCTTTTGACCCTTAATTGATGATACCCGGAATGAAGATCAACCTTGGAAAAGTATTGAGCTCCGCGTAGTTGGTCAAATAAGTCATCAATGTGTGGGAGAGGATATTTTTTCTTGATAGTGATCTTGTTAAGTTCTTGATAATCAATGTAGAGTCTTATTGATCCATCTTTCTTCATAACAAATTGAACAGGTGATCCCCAAGGTGATGCACTAGGGCGTATGAATCCCTTATCAAGATTCGCTTGGAGTTGCTTCTTCAATTCCTGCAACTCAATTGGGGCCATTCTATAAGGTGTCTTTGAAATAGGTAAAACACCTGGTACGAGTTCTATTGATAACTCAACTTCACGATTTGGTGGAAGACCCGGCAATTCCTCCGGAAATACATCATCAAACTCCCTTACAATGGGCATATTCTTAATTGTGAGTTTCTCACCGACCTTTTGAGATAAATAACCTTCATTCAGTGGAATCAAGACCCATAAGATGGAAGAAATTTCCACTGGAAGGTTATGTTCATCCTGGCATTGATAGACGATCATAGATTGATCTGGAATATAAAATGTGACTTACCTTCTTTGGAAATTGATATGAGCTCCATATAAAGAAATCCAATCCATGCCAAGAGTCACATCAAATTCCACTATAGGAAGGATCACAAGATTTGCAGGAAGAACTTTCCCACAGACATCAATCGGGGAAGAATTATAAACTTTTGATGCGACTGTTGTGCCATTAGGTGTTGTCACAACAAACTCAACATCTAATTGTTGAGGTAATACGGTGATACCCTTAGAAAAATATTCATAAATAAAAGAGTGGGTGGATCCAGAATCAAATAAAACATTTGCTTCTTTAGAGTGGATAGTTAGTGTACCTTTCACCACATCGTTATCGTACTCCACATCGCTGATAGAAATTGCATGTGACTTTCCTTTGTCTTTAGCCTTACGATTTTGTTGATGTCGATCATCATCAATAACCCTTGGATTAGGGAATTTATTGTCATAATGCCCCATCTCCTTGCACATGAAACATTGAAGTGTAGTAGGTTCATTATGTGTGTCCCTTCCTTTGTTTGCATCATTAGACTTCTTCTTCCCATCATTGCGGCATTCGAATTCCCGATAACCTTCCTTTCCAAATTTGAAATGTTTACTTGTCCCTTTAAGACAACTCCCTCCATGTTTCTTTCCACACATTGAGCATAAGGGAAAGCTCATATTCTTTTCAGTGTGATATTTAGATTTTCCTTTGAATTCCATTTTCCTCTCCTTATCAAACCCATATGACTGATGGGTTACTCCAATCTCCATCTCATCTTTGATAGCACATCGAACGATTTCCTCATAGCTATTGAAGTCCCTTATGGCTAAGGCCCTTCGAAGACTTGGTTTTAAGCCACTAAAGAATCGATCGATCTTACTCTCAGGTTGGATAATAATACCGGAAGCGTACCTTGAACGTCTTGTAAAATTTTCTTCATAGGTACCAACAAATTCATCATCCTTTTGCTTTTGTTCAAGAAACTCTTTCTCCATCATTGTTCGGAGAATACGAGGGAAGTACTTATTGAAAAATAAGTTCTTGAACTCATCCCATTCCATGGACTCAATTTCATCCCTTTGCCTTGTATTCTTAATAAGATTCCACCATTGATCATCATCTCCTTCCAAACGATACACTGCTAGGATGACTTTATTATGTTCAGAACATTGAAGAACTAAAAATATCTTTTCAGTAGTACTAATCCATTGTTCAGCAACTAATGGATCAGTAGACCCGCTGAATGAAGGTGGACGCTGCCTCAGGAAGGATTCAACAGAATGTTTCTCCTTCCTTTTCTCGGTTGGAAGTCTTACAGGATTCATAGCATGAGAATGTTGTGTGATCATGGCTACAAGATTTTTCATTCCAGCTCCCATAACGTTTGGTTGTTCAGGGGGACAATCATTGCATTGCCCGTCGCATTCCGCATTAACACGGTTCCTTCGAGTTCTAGCCATTGACTAAAACCAAGAAGAATAGTGTGAGAAACACTAATTATAATAGGAAAACCACATAATCAAGAATAAAATTTAACACTTAAAGTCTTATCCTAGGTTATTCATGTCCATTTCTAAAACACTAAGATTGTGTTCTATGCTTAGACTTATCCTTATGGTTTTTACTAATTCTTTCACATCCTAGTTTCCAAAGGTTGACTATACCTTTCCTGTGATACCAACGATAACGACCCATACTTTACATATATGTTTAATACATAAAAATTGAAGCATACTTATTACAACATATAACAAAACCATGAAATGACCGGATAGGTGTAGTGTCTTTAGAAACTGGGAAACATAAACAACTGGTTCATAAAGCGTCTACACTGTCTACCATTTATTTCATCCGGTCAATAGTCCCTTTTGGCATATCTTACTTAATAACCTTCTTCCTGACCCGGGGAAAAACATAAAAAATGGTGAGCTCAAATTCTCAGTAAGGGTAAACAAAAGAAATATCAATCACATCATATTCATAAGAACATATCTTTTGGAAATCTTAACCTGAAAAAGAGATCATAATTTCATAACATGGGATAAATCATAGTAGTGAAATGTAATCCCAATAATCATAACATAAGACATTAAACTTTTTGGAATACACACATAATCATAGATAATCATATCTTATTAGTCAAGACTCATTTCCAAGACTATCTTAGTGGACAAAGTCCATTTCTGAACAGAGTTCATTCCTCGTTTCATTCCTGTTTCACTGGACCGGTTTAACCTGCCGTTCCAGCCATGTCTATCTCATGAGATATAAAATCTTTACCCAATGAATTAGAGGGAGATATAGGTCCCACCCATCTCATTATTATACCATTCATATGTGTGCTACACAATCATAAGTCATACATCACTGCATAACCCATGTAATAAAAATGGGATTCTTAAACAACATGACATCATAAAACAATTCATATAAGATAAAGGAATTCATAAAAATAATTCCATCACAAATAATCAAATAAATTTAATAATAGGGATAGAAACAGAACCCTATATTATCTTAGATGGAAAATAATTTTTATAAAACATTTGAACTCCATTCTTGAGGAAAATATCCTTTCTACTTCAATAACATTTTCCTTTCTTAACATGTCTTACAATTTTAAACTAAAAGAATTTGATTAAAAATAAACATGAAAACTTGTAAAGGAAGCTTCTTGAAAATAATGTTTTAAAAATCCATTCATTTCGTATAAGTTAAAAAAACATTATTCCCGTACTTTTGTTGGAAATGTCAAAAAGTACCTTGTACGAAAAAGGACAAAATATTCCTTTTATATCATTTACTAAAAACTCACCGAAGGGTAAAATTGGATTTAAACAATTGTAGGTGGATGGAAACAAAATTACATATTGAGGAAACATGGATGTGGATGATAAAATACACCCCAGTAAATACCAAAGTATAAACAATCTCAGATAAGAATGAGATTGTGATATTTTCCCTTACCTTAGGTCTGATTTGCTTCGTAAGTGTCTGAACCTCCTGTATAATGATTTAAATAATGTTATTGACTTATTCCAGAATCATACGTATTTTTATGATATCATATATGGTCATATTCTTAGCTTCTTATTAGTAATATTTCATTACTACTTGTTATTCGGGTGTTTATTACTTTTTGTTCTTATGCGCGTTTTGTCGAATAAATTCTTATTTTTGTTAGGTTATAGATACCTAATTCCCATAATGGTATTAGTGTAATATATATCATATTCATTCACTCAATTCATTTATATAATCATTATGCAATGAAGATCATGTATAACGAGTCGCATCACATCGTGGCGACGGTATTCCGTATGTACGCACGAGCGATGATATCGTTCCCATGATCATGGAATTGTATTGGAGTGTATGTATACTATTTTAGAATCAATATCACTTTACAATAATAATATATAGTTATTCTTTACACCATTATACCCATACATGTAAGGTGGTGGTGGAAAACAGATTACACCACGGTGTGGAGACGGTATTCCGTACGTACGCACGCGTGGTGATTTCGTTTTCCGTAGGATGGATAGATGGTGAAATAGGGTTGTTTAATAATTATAATAAAATATAAGGATATGAGTGATAATTATGTTATTACTTAATAATGAAACAACTAAAGAAGAATAAGTGGAAGAAGAAATAAAGATGAAAGAATCGGTAACGGGCGTTACCTCTTCTTTGAAGCGCCTCTTTGAGACCTCCTATTAGGGCACTAAAATTGGTCTTTGAAGAAGACCAGGACCTCTAGGATGTTTCTAGGGAATTGGAGAGGAGATATTGTCAGGGGTTGGCCGATCTTGAAGGCTCAATGTGGTGTGAGGAAGAGAGGGAGGAGGTGCCCTTTTATAAGGGAGGAGAGGGGCACCTTTGGAATAACTAAAAATATTATTTTATTATAAAGTCAAATTCGGTTTTTAATAGCTACAAATTGATATATTTTGAATCTAAGGTGGGAATGGGTCGAAATACTCTCATCCAATATAATTTATACAGGTTTAGGTATCAATTTTGACCTTATCATTTATATTTAACTTTAAGTTAGATAACTTAACATTTACCGTGTCTTCTTGTTTTCTAACACTATAAGGTTAATAAACATACTATATCAAGAAAAACGAACCCCAAGTTGTTTATTATTAAAATATATAACCTTATCTAAGTCATTTGTAAGAACATTAGATTTTTAGGAATAAAATAAAAATTAGTAATATAGTATTTGTTTTAAAAACTATTTTATGTCAATTCTGACACTATTTGGTAATTTATTTTTGTGAAAATCATAACAGAATGATTAGTTCAAATTTTTTTAATTAAATCAATAAAAACATGTCATGTTAACATATAAAATTATTTTAATTCATAAAAATTCTAAAATTACATTTATTTGGGTATTTATAACATCAATTATGTCAACATTTCATTAATAAGATAATTACTGCATCATCATTGTATCATTAATAAATTAAACTATTTTAAGTCTAAAAATAACAAATAAAATACCATTATGTAGGAAATCTTTTTATCTTTCTAATGAATATTTATAGTCGAATTTATCTTATGTATAACCCTATATTAAAAATGCTTTAGTTATTAAACATTGATTTTAACTATTTTAATCCTTCTTTAAATAAATTGATAATAAATGTCATAATCTAATCCAAGTGGGCATAAATGGTCATAATTTATTCCTAAGGTTTTTTTTGGTCGAATCACACTTATCCAATAGAATTATGACACGTGTTAGGGTAATAATAATATCATTTTTACCCTTAACTACCTTATTTACTTTTAACCGTGGTAAATAAAAGTAAAATGTTACTATTCACCAAAAAATATTTTCATCTCATTGAACCATATTTTAGTCCTTGATATTAACCATGTCTCTCGGATTTTTGAATTTCTACTCACAGAAGCGGTAAAATTATGTTTTATGAAAAATTCAGTTTTTTTAACTACCACTTAGTGGTTTCACTATTCATCAAAAAATGGAAGTTTCTAGAAAAATTCCAAAAATTAGGCCTAAACTATATTTGATATTATGAATTCAAAAATTATGTTTATTTTACCAAATTCAAAACATATCAGTTACATTAACTAATTTAAAAATTAATTCCCGTCATTAAAACAAATAGCGTGTTTTTAAAAGATAATAACTATCAAAAGATTGACACTTATTTATGTCTGTTTTAAATGTGAAATTACATCCAATGAAAAACCTTGTATTAAATTGTAAAAATATATTCTCAATATACTTTAAAACCACTCAAATTAATAATTTATCACTATTAATTATTTCGATTAAAAAAGTGGTTTTTAATTAAAATTTAGTAATTTTCACTATTCATCAGAATATGAAAGTTATCCGAAAAGTACCAAAATATCACCCTAAGCTAATTTTGATATTCCGAATCCAAAAATGAAGTCCATTTTGAAAAATAAAATTTACAAAATTTTAAAAAGTGGTTATCACTATTCATAACGGCTAGTTTTAATAATATTTTAATAGCATATCGTTGTTTAGTGAAACTCTGTATTGCGTACGATGCAAACTATTGAGGAAGGTCGCGGTTGCGTGTAAAGAAAGTCAAGCTAGTTTTGTGTGTATTGAAAGATTCCTTTGATGATTTATATAACATAAAAACAAAATATTTCTCATAAAAGTCTCAGGTGTTACATTCTACCCCCCCTTAAAATGAATTTCGCCCTCGAAATTCGTCACTTTGTAACAAAAAGATGAGGATACCTCTCCCTCATCGTATCCTCAAGCTCCCATGTAGCTTCTTCTAATTTGTGGTTCCTCCATAAAACATTCACCAATCGAGTGGTCTTGTTTCATAGGAATTTTTCGCTACGATCCAGAATCTCTATCGGCTATTATTCATACGAAAGATCTTGCTCCAACGGTACAACTTCTGAGCTGAGTACCTGTGAAGGATCAGGTATGTATTTTCTCAGGAGAGATACATGGAACACATCATGAAATTGAGAGAGATTTGGTGGAAGCGCCAATCGGTAATCTACCTTTCCAACACGATCCAGTATTTCGAAAGGACTGATATATCTAGGGCTCAACTTCCCCTTCTTTCCAAATCACATGACCCTCTTCCAGGGAGATATTCGTAAGAACACTTTATCACCCACATCAAACTCCAAGTCTTTTCTTCGGTTGTCAGCATAACTTTTCTGTCGACTCTGAGCTGCTCTTATGTGTCGTTGAATAGATCGGACCTTTTCTACCATCTCATCAACAAGATCAGGTCCTAATAGCTTTCTTTCCCCAACATCATCCCAGCAAGTTGGAGTCCGGCATATCTTTCCATAGAGAGATTCATAAGGAGACATATGAATACTAGAGTAAAATCTATTATTATAAGAAAATTCCACCAAAGGTAGGTGTTGATCCCAACCACCTTTGAAATCCATAGAGCAAACTCTCAACATATATTCTAGAGTTTGAATTGTTCTCTCAGACTGACCGTCTGTTTGAGGATGATAAGCAGTGCTGAAACTCAACTCTGTATCCAGAGTATGCTGAAGACTTCACCAGAACTTCAAGGTAAATCCCTGATCCCGATCAGATATAATAGAATGTGGTACTCCATGAAATCTTACCACTTCCTTTACATATATCCTGGCAAGCCGATCCAGAGAGAAATCCTCTCTAATAGCAATGAAGTGTGCATACTATGTAAGACGATCAACAATGACCCAGATAGAATTATTGCCTTTGGATGTTTTAGGATGTCTTGTGACAAAGTCCATAGTGATGTTTTCCCATTTCCATTCGGGTATGGGTAATGGTTGTAACATCCCCTTAGACTTTTGCCTCTCAGCTTTAACTTGCTGACAAAACAAGCATCGAGAGACATATTCAGCAACATCTCTTTTCATGCCATCCCACCAGAATTACTCTTTCAGGTCCCTATACATCTTCATGCTTCCAGGATGAATAGAGAATGAAGAACTATGAGACTCATCCAGAAGCTCCTTCTTTAATTCGGGGATGGGAGGAACACAAACCCGATTCCTGAACTTTATTATCCCATCACAATCAATGTTGAATTCAGGAATATTTCTCACCTTATTTTGTAACTCTAAATCTTATTTATGCGCCTCTTTAATCTTCACATGTATAGATGGTTGAACATTCATTTGAGAAAGATACGCTTTTCCCCCTTCCATTATAATTCCAAGATCCATCCTTTGTAAATCTATAAATATTGGATCTTTTGTGATCCTCATCATGGATAAACTGGCATGGTCTTGTCGACTTAATTCATATGCCACCATGTTTTCTTTCCCAGGGTGGTAATGAATTGAGCAGTCGTAATCCTTAATCAGCTCCAACCATCTTCTTTGGTGCATATTCAGCTCCTTTTGTGTGAAAATATAATTTAAACTTTTATGATCAGTATAAATATCACACCTTTCTCCATAAAGATAATGCCTCCAAATCGTTAATGAAAATATTACCGCAGCTAAATACAAATCATGAGTTGGGTAATTTTGATCATGTATTTTCAACTGTCGTGAGGCATAAGCTATCACCTTATCATTTTGCATAAGAACACACCCCAATCCCTTCTTGGATGCATCACTGTAGATCACAAACCTTTCTCCACTACAAGGAAGTGTGAGCACAAGTGCACTGGATAACCTTCATTTCATCTCCATGAAATTATCTTCACATTCCTCCATCCAGACAAGCTTAACTCCTTTCCGAGTCAACTTGGTGAGTGGATTAGATAATCGTAAAAAATCTTTCACAAAACGTCGATAATATCCAACCAAACCAAGAAAACTTTGGATCTCAGTTACTGTTGTTGGTCTCGACCATCTTTCGATAACCTCTGTTTTTGCTGGATCCACAGATATCCCCTCTTCTGAGATTATGTGACCCAAAAATGCAACTTTTTGAAGCCAAAATTCACACTTGGTAAATTTGGCATAAAGCCTCTCCTTTCTCAGGGTCTTCAATATAATTCTCAAGTGATCTTCATGTTCTTCCTTGCTCTTTGAATAGACAAGAATATCGTCTCTAAAGACTACCACAAATTGATCAAGATAGTCTCTAAAGACTCTATTCATCAGATCCATGAAGATAGCAGGGGCATTAGTAAGACCAAATGGCATCACTATAAATTCATAGTGTCCATACCTTGTACGGAAAGACGTCTTTGGTATATCCTCCCTTTTGACCCTTAATTGATGATACCCTGAATGAAGATCAATCTTGGAAAAGTATTGAGCTCCGCATAGTTGGTCAAATTAGTCATCAATGCGTGGGAGAGGATATTTTTTCTTGATTGTGATCTTGTTAAGTTCTCGATAATCAATGTAGAGTCGCATTGATCCATCGTTCTTCTTAACAAGTAGAACAGGTTCTCCGCAAGGTGATGCACTATGGAATATGAATCCCTTATCAAGATTCGCTTGGAGTTGCTTCTTCAATTCCTGCAACTCAATTGGGGCCATTCTATAACGTGTCTTTGAAATAGGTAAAGCACCTGGTACGAGTTCTATTGAAAACTCAACATCACGATTTGGTAGAAGACCCGGAAATTCCTCCGGAAAGACATCATCAAACTCCCGTACAATGGGCATATTCTTAACTGTGAGATTCTCACCAACCATTTGAGATAAATAACCTTCATTCAGTGGAATCAAGACCCATAAGATGGAAGAAATTTCCACTGGAAGGTTATGTTCATCCTGGCATCGATAGACGATCATAGATTGATCTGGAATCTGAAATGTGACTTCCCTTCTTTGGAAATTGATATGATCTCCATATAAAGAAATCCAATCCATGCCATGAATTATATCAAATTCCACTATAGGAAGGATCACAAGATTTGTAGGAAGTACTTTCCCACAAACTTCAATCGGGTAAGAATTATAAACTTTTGATGCGACTGTTGTACCATTATGTGTTGTCACAGCTAACTCAACATCTAATTGTTGAGTTAATACGGTGATACCATTAGAAAAATCTTCAGAAATAAAAGAGTGGGTGGATCCAGAATCAAATAAAACATTTTCTACTTTAGAGTGGATAGTAAGTATACCTTTCACCACATCGTTATCGTACTCCACATCGCTGATAGAAATTGCATGTGACTTTCCTTTTTCTTTATCCTTATGATTTTGTTGATGTTGATCATCATAAGCAACCCTTGGATTAGGGAATTTATTGGAATAATGCCCCATCTCCTTGCACTTGAAACATTGAAGTGTAGTAGGTTCATTCTGTGTGTCCCTTCCTTTGTTTGCATCATTAGACATCTTCTTCCCATCATTGCGGCATTCAAATTCCTGATGACCTTCCTTTCCACATTTGAAACGTTTACTTGTCCCTTTAAGACAACTCCCTCCATGTTTCTTTCCACACTTTGAGCATAAGGGAAATATCATCTTCTTTTCAGTGTGCTCTTTAGATTTTCCTTTGAATTCCATTTTCCTCTTCTTGTCAAACCCATATGACTGATGGGTTACTCCAACCTCCATCTCAACTTTGAGGGCACATCGAATGATTTCCTCATTGCTATTGAAGTCCCTTATGGCTAAGTCCCTTCGAAGACTTGGTTTTAAGCCACTAAAGAATCGATCGATCTTACTCTCAGGTTGGATAATAATACCGGAAGCGTAACTTGAAAGTCTTGTAAAATATGCTTCACAGTTACCAACAGATTCATCATCCTTTTGCTTCAGTTCAAGAAACTCTTTCTCCATCTTTGTTCGGAGAATACGAGGGAAGTACTTATTGAAAAATAAGTTCTTGAACTCGTCCCATTCCATGGACTCAATTTCATCCATTTTCCTCGTATTCTTAATAAGATTCCACCATTGATCAGCATCTCCTTCCAAACGATACACTGCTAGGATGACTTTATCATCTTCAGAACATTGAAGAACTGAAAATATCTTTTCAGTAGTACTAATCCATTGTTCAGCAACTAATGGATCAGTAGACACGCTGAATGAAGGTGGACGCTGCCTCATGAAGGATTAAAAAGAATGTTGCTCCTTCCTTTTCTCGTTTGGAAGTCCTTCAAGACTCATAGCTTGAGAAAGTTGTGTGAGCATGGCTACAAGATTTTGCATTCCAGCTCCCATAACATTTTGTTGCTCAGGGGGACAATCATTTCATTTCCCGTCTCATTCCGCATTAACACGGTTCCTTCGAGTTCCAGCCATTGACTAAAACCAAGAAGAATTGTGTGAGAAACACTAATTATAAAAGGAAAACCACATAATCAAGAATAAAATTTCACACTTAAGGTCTTATTCTAGGTTTTTCATGGCCATTTCTAAAACACTAATATTGTGTTCTATGCTTAGACATATCCTTAGGGTTCTTACTAAGTCTTTCACATCCTAGTTTCCAAAGGTTGACTATACCTTTCCTCTGATACCAACTATAACAACCCATACTTTACATACATGGTTAATACATCAAAATTGAAGCATACTTATTACAACATATAACAAAACCATGAAAGGACTGTATAGGTATAGTGTCTATAGAAACTGGGAAACATAAACAACTGGTTCATAAAGCGTCTACACTGTCTCCCATTTATTTCATCATATCTATAGTCCCTTTTGGCATATCTTACATAATAACATTTTTCCTGACCTGGGGAAAAAAATACAAAAGGGTGAGCTCAAATTCTCAGTAAGGGTAAACAAAAGAAATATCAATCACATCCTATTCATAAGAACATATCTTTTGGAAATCTTATCCTGCAAAAGAGATCATAATTTCATAACATGGGATAAATCATAGTAGTGAAATGTAATCCCAATAATCATAACTTAAGACATGAAACTTTGAGGAATACACACATATTCATAGATAATCATTTCTTATTAGTCAAGACTCATTTCCAAGACTATCATAGTGGACAAAGTACATTTTTGAACCGAGTTCATTCCTCGTTTCAGTCCTGTTTCACTGAACCGGTTTAACCTGCCGTTCCAGCCATGTCTATCTCATGAGTTATAAAATCTTTACCCAATGCATTGGAGGGAGATATAGGTCCCACCCATCTCATAATCATACCATTCATATGTGTGACACAAAATCATAAATCATACATCATTGCATAACCCATGTAATAAAAATGGGATTCATAAACAACATTACATCATAAAACAATTCATATAAGATAAAGGAATTCATAAAAATAATTCCATCACAACATAATCCAATAAATGTAATAATAGGGATAGAAACAGAACCCTATATTATCATAGATGGAAAATAATTTTGATAAAACATTTGAACTCCATTCTTGAGGAAAATATCCTTTCTACTTCAATAACATTTTCCTTTCTTAACAATTATTACAATTTTAAACTAAAAGAAGTTGATTAAAAACAAACATGAAAACTTGTAAAGGAAGCTTCTTGGAAATAATTTTTTAAAAATCCATTCATGCCGTATAAGTTAAAAAAAACATTCTTCCCATACTTTTGTTGGAAAAGTCAAAAAGTACCTCGTACGAAAAACGAAAAAAGATTCCATTTATATCTTTTACTAAAAACTCCCCGAAGGGTAAAATTGGATTTAAACAATTTTAGGTGTATGGAAACAATATTACATATTGAGGAAACATGGATGTGGATGATAAAATAAACCCTAGTAAATATCAAAGTATAAACAATCTCAGATAAGAATGAGATTGTGATATTTTCCCTTACCTTAGGTCCGATTTGCTTCGTAAGTGTCTGAAAATCCTGTATAATGATTTAAAGAATGATATTGACTTATTCCAAAATCATACGTATTTTTATGATATCATATATGGTCATATTCGTAGCTTCTTATTAGTAATATTTCATTACTACTTGTTATTCGGGTGTTTATTACTTTTTTTCTTATGCGCATTTTGTCGAATAAATTCTTATTTTTTTTACGTTATAGATACCTAATTTCCAGAATGGTATTAGTGTAATATATATCATATTCATTCACTCAATTCATTTATATAATCATTATGCAATGCAGATCATGTATAATGAGTCACATCACATCGTGGAGACGGTATTCCATACGTACGCACGAGCGATGATATCATTCCCATGATCATGGAATTGTATTGGAGTGTATGTATACTATTTCAGAATCAACATCACTTTAAAATAATCATATATAGTTATTCTCTACACCATTATACCCATCCATGTAAGGTGGTGGTGGAAAACAGATTACACCACGACGTGGAGACGGTATTCCGTACGTACGCACACGTGGTGATTTCGTTTTCCCTAGGATGGATAGATGGTGAAACAGGGTTGTTTCATACTTATAATAACATATCAGTATATGAGTGAAAATTATGTTATTACTTCATAAAGAAACAACTAAATAAGAATATGTGTAAGAAGAAATAAAGAAGAAAGAATCGGTAACAGGCGTTACCTCTTCTTTGAAGCGCCTCTTTGAGACCTCCTCTTAGGGCACTAAAATTGGTCTTCGAAAAATACCAGGACCTCTAGGATGTTTATAGGGAATTGAAGAGGAGATATTTTCAGGTTTGGTCGAGCTTGAAGGCTCAATGTGGTGTGAGGAAGAGAGGGAGGAGGTTCCCTTTTATAAGGGAGGAGAGGGGCACCTTTGGAATAACTAAAAATATTATTTTATTATAAATTCAAATTCGGTTTTTAATAGCTCCAAATTGATATATTTTGAAGATATGGTGGGGATGGGTCTAAATAATCTCATCCAATAGAATTTATACAAGTTTATGTATCAATTTTAACCTTATCATTTAGATTTATCTTTAAGTTAGATAATTTAACATTTATCGTGTCTTCTTGTTTTCTTACACTATAAGGTTAATAAACTTACTATATCAAGACAAACGAACCCCAAGTTGTTTATTATTAAAATATATAACCTTATCTAATTCATTTTGCAGAACATTAGATTTCTAGGAATAAAATAACAATTAATAATATAGTATTTGTTTTAAAAACTATTTTATGTCAATTTTGACACTATTTGGTAATTGATTTTTTTGAAAATCATAACAGAATGATTAGTTCGAATTTTTTTTATTAAATCAATACTAACATGTTATATTAACATATAAAATTATTTTAATTCATAAAAGGTCTCAAATTACATTTATTTGGGTATTTATAACATCAATTATGTCAATATTTCATTAATAAGATAATTACTGCATCATCATCGTATCATAAATAAATTAAATTATTTTAAGTCTAAAAATTACAAATAAATTACCATTATGTAGTAAATGTTTTTATCTTTCTAATGAATATTTATAGTCTAATTTATCTTATGTATAACCCTATATTAAAAATGCTTTAGTTATTAAATGTTTATTTTAACTATTTTAACACTTCTTTAAATAAATTGATAATAATTGTCCTAGTCTAATCCAAGTGGGCCTAAATGGTCATATTGTATTCCTAAGGTTGTTTTTGGTCGAATTACACTTATCCAATAGAATTAGGACATGTGTTAGGGTAATAATAATATCATTTTTACCCTTAACTACCCTATTTTCTTTTAACCGTGGTAAAAAAAGTAAAAGGTTACTATTCACCAAAAATTAATTTCATCTCATTGAACCACATTTTAGTCCTTGATATTAACCATGTTTCTCGGATTTTTGAAATTCTACTCACAGAAGCTGTAAAATTATGTTTTATGATAAATTTAGTTTTTTTAACTACCACTTAGTGGTTTCACTATTCATCAAAAAATGAAAGTTTCTAGAAAAATACCAAAAATTAGACCTAAGCTATATTTGATATTATGAATTCAAAAATGATGTTTATTTTACCAAATTCAAGACATATCAGTTACATTAACTAATTTAAAAATTAATTACCATCGTCAAAACAAATATCGTGTTTTTAAAAGATAATAACTATCAAAAGAATGACACTTGTTTATGTCTGGTTTAAATGTTAAATTACATCCAATGATAAACCTTGTATTAAATTGTAAAAATATATTCTAAATATACTTTAAAACCACTCAAATTAATAATTTATCACTATTAATTTTTTTGATTAAAAAAGTTGTTTTTAATTAAAATTTAGTAATTTTCACTATTCATCAGAATATGAAAGTTATCCGAAAAGTACCAAAATTTCACCCTAAGCTAATTTCGATATTCAGAATCCAAAAATAAAGTCCATTTTGAAAAAAAAAATTCAAAATTTCATAAAGTGGTTATCACTATTCATAATGGCTAGTTTTAATAATATTATAATAGCATATCGTTGTTTAGTAAAACTCAGTATTGCGTACGACACAAACTATTGAGGAAGGCCGCGATTGCGTGTAAATAAAGCCAAGATAGTGTTGTGTGTAGTGAAAGATTCCTTTTAAGATTTATATAACATAAAAACAAAATATTTCTCATAAAAGTCTCAGGTGTTTCATTCTACCCCCCTTAAAATGAATTTTTCCCTCGAAATTCGTCACTTTTAACAAAAATATGAGGATACCTCTCCCTCATCATATCCTCAAGCTCCCATGTAGCTTCTTCTAATTGGTGGTTCCTCCATAAAACATTCACCAATAGAGTGGTCTTGTTTTGTAGGAATTTTTCGCTACGATCCAGAATCTCTATCGGTTGTTCTTCATACGAAAGATCTTGCTCCAGCGGTACAACTTTTGAGCTGAGTACATGTGAAGGATCAGGTATGTACTTTCTCAGGAGAGATACATGGAACACATCGTGAACATGAGAGAGATACGGTGGAAGTGCCAATCGGTAAGTTACCTTTCCAAAACGATCCAGTATTTCGAAAGGACCGATATATCTAGGGCTCAACTTCCCCTTCTTTCCAAATCTCATGACCCTCTTCCAGGGAGATATTCGTAAGAACACTTTATCACCCACATCAAACTCCATGTCTTTTCTTCGGTTGTCAGCATAACTTTTCTGTCGACTCTGACACTACTAGAAAAACAGGTATTTGCGACGGGGCATTTGCGACGGGATCCCTTCGCAAATGGATTTTTGCGACGGGGGCCCATCGCAAATAGCCCGTTGCTGAAAACGCCGTCGCAACAACACTTATTTGCGACCGGCCCGTCGCTAGAGCCTTTTTTTTGCGACGGTCATTCTCCCCGTCGCAAATAGTATTCCGTTTTTTTGTAAAAAACTTTTAAAATGGTTTTTGCAACGGTACCGTCGAAAAAACGATTTTTAAAAAAATAAAAAACTATTAATAATACTAGTATTTGCGACGGGCATAGTATCCCGTCGCAAATACTATAAAAAAATAAAAAAATAAATTATTAAAAATTATTTTAATTAATATAATAATAGAATTATAATTCACAAATAAAAATAATTAATTATTTTAATTAATATAATAATAATAGATTTATAATTAAAAAATAAAAAATAATAGAATATTAATAAATGATTTAATTAATATAATAATATTAGAATTATAATTCATAAATAAAAAAAATATTAATAAGTTATTTTAATTAATATAAAAATAATAAATTATTTTACATTCAAATATTAAAATAATTCGAGTATTACAAAAAATATAATTAAATTATAATATTATAAAATTTTAATATATATATATATATTTTTTAATATTATAAAATATAAATAATATTATTATTCATATTAATATTGTTATTTAAAAATATAATATTATTAATATTTTATAATGAGACAAAAACTAAGAATAGAAAAAAAAATATTTTGATTTCCCAAATTTTATAACATAAATACAAACTCTAATCTGAAGGAGGGGGGGGGAGGGGGGGAGGTGGGGGATCTGCAGATGGTGGTGGAGGAAACTCCATCCCTAAAGCATGAGTGAGTCGGCGCATGTACTCCATCTACTCCTGATGCTGTTGCTGCCACCGACTCGTCTGCTCCTCGTACAACTGCTGCTGACGTCGACGCTCCTCCTCATGCTGCTGACGCATCTGCTCCTGCTCCTGTCAGAGAATCTCTATCTGTGCAGTCTGAGATCGCAACTGATCCTCATACTGTGCAGTAGAAGAAGAAGCACGAGCTCCTCTCGAGCTGGACGCCGACATCGCAGCACTGCCATAATAATCTCCGGGAGTCAGTCGAGAGCCGATACCAACTACCCGGCCCTTCTCGAAGGCATACTGGGTGGCCTGCCTCCATGCTGCCTCATCAAACTGACAGGAAGTGGTCTGATCTGATGACTCGGCCTGACTCTCAGGCCGGGCCTGTGACGCTGCGGCCTCATATGACTCCGATAGTTGCAATTTAAAATTAAAATTGTGAATATATTATATGCAGTTAATTTTTAAACTTGAAAACAAATAATACTGACCACGATGTGATGCTGATGATCACCTCTGAGCTCCCCAGTAGTAGGATCACTATACATCCTCCGATATATGTCGTACTCTGTAATATCGGGGTGCTCGACAGCCTATAAGAATAAAAAATAAACTGTTAATATTTATAGTTATATAAAATATTTATAAGTAATGTACGTACCAGATGCTGTCTATGAGTACTGAAAGAACGACTCCCAGCTCGATGAGTCACCTCTTGTCTCCCCCGATTCTGCCTCCCCACCGATGATCTCCTCTGAAAGGCACCACTCAACTAGTGTGCACATAATCCATCCCATACATGAGATGAAATATACTCTGGTCGGTGTGCTCTACATGACTCCTCAAAATCTGACACTCCTGCTTTTCTTCATCGCAGCTTTTCTTAAATTGTGCAAAAAATGACGAAGGCGATCACGCATGGCCACCTCCCATGCCTCGTGGATGGCGTCACACATGGTATCCTCGATCGGATACCATAAACCCTACAAATAAATCAAAATATCAAGTTAGAAATGAAATAATTTTCAAAATAAAAATTATTTATTTACGTACGTACCAACCAATGGCCGAACATGGCCTGCTGCACATCAATGGGAATCTGCTCCCATGTGGTCCACGGCTGAGAGAAATAGTTCCGCAAAATAGCGCTGCCCTGTCCGACTTCTATATGCGGAAAACTGAAAAAATAATAAAAATTTATTATGTGAATAGATTAATGAAATCTTAGTCAAATCCACAGGTTATCACACAGGTTATCACACCTTCGTGTGCGTGGATCAAACCCAAGACGTGGACGTTGCTCTGGGACGGGGTCAGGAATCATCAAACGTGCAAGACCGCGCCCCCTCCGCGTACTCCCTGGAGCTCTTGCAGGCTGAGGGTCATCTGTCAGCAATGCATCCGCATCGAAAGTCAGGTCAGCATCCGCCAACTCACGAAATGTGGCCTCGTCCATCTGAAACAGAAAATGTTAATGTTAGCAAATAATTGATAATTACTATTATATATACATATATACATATCTAAATATTATGATTGTATATAAATACCATGGAATGCTATCAGTGTTCATCTTCATAATCATCTTCATATATGTCAATGTCATCTTCATATTCCTCCTCAACATCATCGATATCCATTCGAGTTACAGTTGCTTCATCTCATACCATTTCAAATTCATATGTGACGTCATTAACATCATCGTCATCACCGACTCTTAAATGTGGGGTGTCGTCATCGATACTCATGTCTCTTTGTAAAAAAGATTGATTTTGAGTACTCTCTTGAAAAACATCAATTCTTTGCACATCAGTGAAAGCACATTCACTTTGACTAAACTGATTGTCTCGAATTTTGATTTTTATTATACTCCACCAATCAGTCAACTCTCTTGATGTTGCACAGTACTTTGCATAATAAACTTGATATGCCTGTTGAGCCAATAAGAATGGTTCATTTACTGCGAGAACACTTTTACATTTAATATCGATGATTCCATGAGTCGGATGAACACGCACGCCTCTCTCTGTATCCAACCACCGACATTTGAACATGGTTATGTAATGTTGTCCAAGATAACAGAGTTCAATGATTTCATCAAGTATGCCATAAAAGTCAAATTCATTTTCACGATGATGAGATCCTCTCAAGCTAACTCCACTGTTCATTGTTTTTTTCGATTCCCCATATGCATGTGTGTGGAATCGAAATCCATTCAACACATATGCATTATAAGTTTTAACAAGTTTGGAAGGTGGGTTACTCAATACACAGAGCCGTTTGTCAATTTTATCAGCATGTCGAGACACCTGAAAATTTGTGAAATAATTATCAATATAGTAAACTATACATTGAATGAGTTGCTAAAAGATAAAGAATTTATGTTACCAGTTTTTGAAACCACTGAGAGAAATTTTTCAGTCGACGTTCTTCGAGAGCAGCTGCTGTAATTTGTGGAATTTGTTTCTTGATATTGTTATCATACAACCTATAAAAACCAAAGTTATTTACTGTAACATAAATGATAGAATAAGTGATATAAACACTTACAGTACAACTGATTTCATCTCTTCACAGTTGAGCAGAACATACGTATGAGCTCTCTGATGTTCATCATCTGAAAGCCAGCGTTCATAAACTCCACCAAAACCAAGCTCTGACTGGTTGAAAATAGATAATTGATTGTCGATTTCATCAATATTCCTCTCGTTCCGTCCCATTCGGTTGTGTCTTAAAGGATACTCAGATTTAAAATAATGGGAGCAGAAAAAAGATATTTCCTCTTGCAAATAAGCTTCTGCAATAGATCCTTCAATAGATGCTTTGTTACATACTTTTCTTTTCAATTTTTGCATGCATCTTTCAAATGGGTACATCCATCGAAACTATATCGGACCTCCACATTTGGCTTCATATGGCAAATGTAACATCAAATGTTCCATTGAGTCGAAGAAAGATGGCGGAAATATTTTTTCCAGTTTACATATAATTACAATAACATCTTTTTCAAGTTTTCCTAGAGCATCATAATCTGCCGTAGCCGCACAAATTTCCCGAAAAAAATGAGACATGTCTGTTATGGAATCCCAAATCACAGAATTCAAAAGACCTCTTAATCCAATGGGTAGATGTCTCTCCATTATAACATGACAATCATGACTTTTTAATCCAGTAATATGACCATTCTTTACACATCTATCCAAATTAGAAGCACAGCCATCTGGAAGTCTCAAATCTGCAATCCACTGACAAAATAATAAATGGTTTTCTTTAGACAGTGTATAAGATGCTTTTGGTTTCAGTAACCTTTCTGTTATGACATTCTCAAATAGTTCCAATTCTGGACGCCTGCAAATTTGGGCAAGATCTAAACGTGCATTTACATTGTCTTTGCTCTTTCCTGGCGTATCCAAAACTGTATGAAACAAATTATCAAAATAGTTCTTCTCAATATGCATGACATCTAAAATGTGTCGGACCAACAGATCAGACCAATATGGCAAATCCCAAAATATGCTACGTTTAATCCAATTGTGTTCTTTCCCAAAACCAGAAATTTTCTGTTGATTAATTGTGGGACCAAAAGTGATGGGAGGTAATAAAAATAAAACTGATTTTAACTCCGAACCTGATAGTATTTTTGGAGGTCCATCCCTTTCAACTTTTCCTTTTCTGAAATGAGATCTGTTTCTGCGAAAAGGATGATCAGCTGGAAGAAATCTGCGATGACAGTCAAAATAAAAAGGTTTCTTTCCATGAATGAGCATAAATTCTTTGTTCTCTCCCATACAGTAAGGACATGATTTCTGACCATGTGTACTCCAGCCAGATAACATCCCATAAGCCGGGAAGTCACTTATTATCCACATCAATGCTGCTCTCATTATGAAATTCTGTTTCGTTGCAACATCATATGTACTGACACCAGTACTCCACAATAAATTTAATTCATCAATCAATGGCTTCAAATAAACATCAATATTTTTCTTCAGATGTCCTGGAATTAGTAAAGTCAAAAAGATATATGGCTCCTTCATCAACATCCATGGAGGTAAATTGTACGAAGTTAAAAAAACAGGCCAACATGAATATTGACTACCATAAGATCCAAACGGACAGAAACCATTAGTGGAAAGGCGCAGTCGAACATTTCTAGCTTCTAAAGAAAAGGATGTATGCACTCTATCAAAATGTTTCCATGAATCACAATCGGCTGGATGATTCAAGCTTTTATCGGTTGAAATATTCTCTTTATGCCATGAAATCATTGTCGCTGTATTCTTAGACTTGAATAAACGCTGAAGTCTGGATGTAAGCGGAAAATATCTCAACTGTTTTACAGGAATCAAACCAAACTTCCAGTGTTGTCCTTCTTTATATCTCATTTGCCCACATGTAGGACAACTATCCAACGACTCATTTTCCCCAGAATATAAAATGCAGTCATTTGAACATGCATGAATCTTCTGACAAGTAATTATTACTAATTATTGGTAATTATTGGTAATTATTGATAATTATTGGTAAATATTGTTAATTATTACTAATTATTGGTAATTATTACTAATTATTGGTAATTAATACTAATTATTGGTAATTAATACTAATTTTTGGTAATTAATACTAATTATTGTTAATTAATACTAATTTTTGGTAATTAATAATAATTATTACTAATTATTGGTAATTATTACTAATTATTGTTAATTAATACTAATTATTGGTAATTAATACTAATTATTCCTAATTATTACTAATTATTACTAATTATTAATAATTATTGTTAATTATTGTTAATTATTACTAATTATTACCAATAATTACCAATAATTACTAATTATTACTAATTATTAGAAATTATTACTAATTATTAGTAATTATTACTAATTATTAGTAATTATTACTAATTATTAGTAATTATTACTAATTATTGGTAATTATTGGTAATTATTGGTAATTATTGGTAAATATTTTTAATTATTACTAATTATTGGTAATTATTACTAATTATTGGTAATTAATACTAATTATTGGTAATTAATACTAATTATTGGTAATTAATACTAATTATTGGTAATTATTGGTAATTATTCCTAATTATTACTAATTATTCCTAATTATTACTAATTATTCCTAATTATAACTAATTATTACTAATTATTACTAATTATTACTAATTATTACTAATTATTACTAATTATTACTAATTATTACTAATTATTACTAATTATCACTAATTATTCCTAATTATTACTAATTATTACTAATTATTGGTAATTATTGGTAATTATTACTAATTATTACTAATTATTGGTAATTATTGGTAATTATTACTAATTATTACTAATTATTACTAATTATTGTTAATTATTGGTAATTATTCCAAATTATTGGTAAGTATTACTAATTATTGGTAATTATTACTACTTATTGGTAATTATTACTAATTATTGGTAATTATTACTAATTATTGATAATTATTACTAATTATTACTAATTATTGGTAATTATTACTAATTATTCTTAATTATTGATAATTATTGATAATTGTTCCTAATTATTAGTAATTAAATGAATAATTATCAATAATTAGAAATAATTACCAATAATTACAAATAATAACATTATTAATATATTTTATTATTAATATTAAAATAATATAATTTTCTAATTTATATACAATTCTCCATTCATCTGTGCGTTTTCTATCTCTACATACAAATAATACATGTGAAGACAACAAACACACAGATGAAAAGAGAATTGTATATATATAAAAAATTATATTATTTTAATATTAATAATAAAATAGACTAAAAATGTTATAATGTTATTATTCCTAATTATTGGTATTTATTACTAATTATTAATATTTATTCATAATTATTAAAAATTATTACTAATTATTCCTAATTACCAGTAACTATGAACAATACTAATAATTTAAATTTATTAAGTAATAAAACAATGTAAATATAATTAAATTACAACTAATTAAGAATAATTGAAACTAATAAAAAATTAAAAATAAATATTAAATTAAAATGAACATAAATACCTTGAAAATTGATCTGCTCTGATCGTTCTTCAAAACTTTAATATCAGCTCCGGAGAAAAAAATTAAACTGGAAAAAAACTGAACTCTAGAAATATAATTTTGAGAGAAGGAGAAGATAGAGAATGATAATGAAATGAAAAAAAACGGATGGGGGTATTTATAGGTTAGATTATTTGCGACGGGCCCATTTGCGACGGGTATCCCGTCGCAAATACCTTAGCCAACATTTATTACGGTCAACGGGTAAATAGTTATTTGCGACGGGACCCGTCACAAATAACCACCTGCCGACATACTATTTGCGACGGGGGAATATTCCCGTCGCAAATACCTTTTACCGCCGCCGGTTATTTGCGACGGGAATATTCCCCAGTCGCAAATAAGTTTCCCGCGATTTGGTGCGCAAACCGCGCCAGTCCTTTTGCGACAGGGAAAGCTGTCCCGTCGCAAAAGGATACTTATTTGCGACGGGCAAATAACCCCGTCGCAAATAAGTTTTTAACATGGCTATTTGCGACGGGATTTATTCCCGTCGCAAATAACCCGTCGCAAATGCCCTTTTTTTCCGTAGTGTGAGCTGCTCTTATGTGTTGTTGAATAGATCAGACCTTTTCTGCCATCTCATCAACAAGATCAGGTCCTAATAGCTTTCTTTCCCCAACATCATCCCAGGAAGTTGGAGTCCTTCATATCTTTCCATGGAGAGCTTAATAATGATCCATCTGAATATTGGAGTGAAATCTATTATTATAAGAAAATGACAACAAAGGTGGTGTTGATCCCAACCACCTTTGAAATCCATAGAGCAAGCTCTCAACATATCTTCTAGAGTTTGAATTGTTCTCTCAGACTGACTGTCTGTTGGAGGATTATAAGCAGTGCTGAAATTTAACTCTGTATCCAGAGTACGCTGAAGACTTCACCAGAACTTCGAGGTAAATCCCTGATCCCAATAAGATATAATAGAAAGTGGTACTCCATGCAATCTTACCACTTCCTTTACATATATCCTGGCAAGCTGATCCAGAGAGAAATCCTCTCTAATAGCAATGAAGTGTGCAGACTTTGTAAGACGATCAACTATGACCCAGATAGCATTATTGCCTTTGGATCTTTTAGGAAGTCATGTGACAAAGTCCATAGTGATGTTTTCCCATTTCCATTCAGGTATGGTTAATGGTTGTAACATCCCCTTAGACTTCTATCTCTCAGCTTTAACTTGCTGACAAACCAAGCATCGAGAGACATATTCAGCAACATCTCTTTTCATGCCATCCCACCAGAAGTACTCTTTCAGGTCCCTATACATCTTCATGCTTCCAGGATGAATAGAGAATGAAGAACTGTGAGCCTCATCCAGAAGCTCCTTCTTTAATTCGGGGATGGGAGGAACACAAACCTGATTCCTGAACATTATTATCCCTTCACAATCAAGGTTGAATTCAGGAATATTTCTCACCATATTTTGTAACTCTACATCTTCGTTCTGCACCTCTTTAATCTTCACATGTATAGATGGTTGCACATTCATTTGAGAAAGATACGATTTTCCCCCTTCCATTATAATTCCAAGATCCATAATTTGTAAATCCATAAATATTGGATCTTTTGTGATCCTCATCATGGATAAACTTGCATGGTCTTGTCGACTTAATGCATATGCCACCTTGTTTGCTTTCCCAGGAAGGTAATGAATTGAGTAGTCGTAATCCTTAATCAGTTCCAACCATCTTCTTTGGCGCATATTCACCTCCTTTTGTGTGAAAATATACTTTAAACTTTTATGATCAGTATAAATATCACGCCTTTCTCCATAAAGATAATGCCTCTAAATCATTAATGCAAAAATTACCGCAGCTAAATCAAAATCATGAGTTGGGTAATTTTGCTCATGGATTTTCAACTGTCGTGAGGCATAAGCTATCACCTTATCATTTTTCATAAGAAGACACCCCAATCCCTTCTTGGATGCATCACTGTAGATCACAAACATTTTTCCACTACAAGGCAGTGTGAGCACAGGTGCACTAGATAACCTTCTTTTCATCTCCATGAAATTATCTTCACATTCCTCCATCCAGACAAACTTAACTCCTTTCCGAGTCAACTTGGTGAGTGGATTTGATAATCGTGAATAATCTTTCACAAAACATCGATAATATCCAGCCAAACCATAAAAAACATCGGATCTCAGTTACTATTGTTGGTCTCGACCATCTTTCTATAACCTCTGTTTTTTCTGGATCCAAAGATATCCCCTCTTTTGAGATTATGTGACCCAAAAATGCAACTTTTTGAATCCAAAATTCACACTTGGTAAATTTGGCATAAATCTTCTCCTTTCTCAGGGTCATCAATATAATTCTCATGTGATATTCATGTTCTTCCTTGCTCTTTGAATAGACAAGAATATCATCTATAAAGACTACCACAAATTGATCAAGATAGTCTATAAAGACTCTATTCATCAGATCCATGAAGATAACAGGGGCATTAGTAAGACCAAATGGCATCACTATAAATTCTTATTGTCCATACCTTGTATGGAACGTCGTATTTGATATATCCTCCCTTTTGACCCTTAATTGATGATACCCTGAACGAAGACCAATCTTGGAAAAGTATTGAGCTCTGCGTAGTTGGTCAAATAAGTCATCAATGCATGGGAGAGGATATTTTTTCTTGATAGTGATCTTGTTATGTTCTCGATAATCAATTCAGAGTCTCATTGATCCATATTTCTTCTTAACAAATAGAACAGGTTATCCCCAAGGTGATGCACTAGGGCGTATGAATCCCTTACCAAGATTCTCTTGGAGTTGCTTCTTCAATTCCTACAACTCAATTGGGTTCATTCTATAACATGTCTTTGAAATAGGTAAAGCACCTGGTACGAGTTCTATTGAAAACTCAACTTCACGATTTGGTGGAAGACCCGGAAATTCCTCCGGAAAGACATCATCAAACTCCCGTACAATGGGAATATTCTTAATTGTGAGTTTCTCACCAACCATTTTAGATAAATAACCTTCATTCTGTGGAATCAAGACCCATAAGATGGAATAAATTTCCACTGGAAGGTTATGTTCATCCTGGCATCGATAGACAATCATAGATTGATCTGGAATATGAAATGTGACTTCCCTTATTTGGAAATTGATATGAGCTCCATATAAAGAATGCCAATCCATTCCAAGAATCACATCAAATTCCACTACAGGAATGATCACAAGATTTGCAGGAAGCACTTTCCCAAAAACTTCAATCGGGGAAGAATTATAAACATATGATGCGACTGTTGTGCCATTACGTGTTGTCACAACTAACTCAACATCTAATTTTTGACGTAATACGGTAATACCCTTAGAAAAATCTTCAGAAATAAAAGAGTGGGTGGATCCCGAATCAAATAAAACATTTTCTACATTAGAGTGGATAGTAAGTGTACCTTTAACCACATTGTTATCATACTCCACATCGCTGATAGAATTTGCATGTGACGTTCCTTTGTCTTTAGCCTTATGATTTTGTTGATGTTGATCATCATCAACAACCCTTAAATTAGGGAATTTATTGGCATAGTGCCCCATCTCCTTTCACTTGAAACATTGAAGTGTAGTCGGTTCATTCTATGTGTCCATTCCTTTGTTTGCATCATTAGACATCTTCATCCCATCATTGCGGCATTCAAATGCCCGATAACCTTCCTTTCCACATTTGAAACGTTTACTTGTCCCTTCAAGACAACTCCCTCCATGTTTCTTTCCACACTTTGAGAATAAGGGAAAGCTCATCTTCTTTTCAGTGTGCTCTTTAGATTTTCCTTTGAATTCCATTTTCCTCTTCTTATCAAACCCATATGACTGATGGGTTACTCCAATATCCATCTCAACATTGTCAGCACATTGAACGATTTCCTCGTAGCTATTGAAGTCCCTTATGGCTAAGGCCCTTCGAAGACTTGGTTTTAAGCCACTAAAGAATCAATCGATCTTACTCTCAGGTTGGATAATAATACCGGAAGCATACCATGATAGTCTTGTAAAATTTTCTTCATAGGTTCCAACAGATTCATCATCCTTTTTCTTCAGTTCAAGAAACTATTTCTCCATATTTGTTCGGAGAATACGAGGGAAGTACTTATTGAAAAATAAGTTCTGTAACTCGTCCCATTCCATGGACTCAATTTCATCCCTTTTCCTCGTATTCATAATAAGATTCCACCATTTTTCAGCATCTCCTTCCAAACGATACACTGCTAGGATGACTTTATCATGTTCAGAACATTGAAGAACTGAAAATATCTTTTCAGTAGTAATAATCCATTGTTCAGCAACTAATGGATTAGTAGACACGCTGAATGAAGGTGGACGCTTCCTCATGGAGGATTCAAAAGAATGTTGCTCCTTCGTTTGCTCGTTTGGAAGTCCTGCATGATTCATATCTTGGGAAATTTGTGTGAGCATGGCTACAAGATTTTTCATTCCATCTCCCATAAAATTTTGTTGCTCAGGGGGACAATCATTGCATTGCCCGTCGCATTCCACATTAACACGGTTCCTTCGAGTTCCAGCCATTGACTAAAACCAAGAATAATTGTGTGAGCAACACTAATTATAATAGGAAAACCACATAATCAAGAATAAAATTTCACACTTAAGGTCTTATCCTAGGTTATTCATGGACATTTCTAAAACACTAAGATTGTGTTCTATGCTTAGAATTATCCTTATGGTTCTTACTAAGTCTTTCACATCCTATTTTCCAAAGGATGATTATACCTTTCCTCTGATACCAACTATAACGACCCATAATTTACATACATGGTTAATACTTCAAAATTGAAGCATACTTATTACAACATATAACAAAACCATGAAATGACCGTATAGGTATAGTGTCTTTAGAAACTGGGAAACATAAACAACTGGTTCATAAAGCGTCTACATTGTCTCCCATTTATTTCATCATATCTATAGTCCCTTTTGGCATATCTTACTTAATAACCTTCTTCCTGACCTGGGAAAAAACATACAAAAGGGTGAGCTCAAATGCTCAGTAAGGGTAAACAAAAGAAATATCAATCTCATCCTATTCATAAGAACATATCTTTTGGAAATCTTAACCTTCAAAAGAGATCATAATTTCATAACATCGGATAAATCATAGTAGTGAAATGTAATCCCAATAATCATAACTTAAAACATGAAACCTTGTGGTATACACACATAATCATAGATAATCATTTCTTATTATTCAAGACTCATTGCCAAGACTATCTTAGTGTAAAACGTCCATTTCTGAACCGAGTTCATTCCTTGTTTTAGTTCTGTTTCACTGAACCGGTATAACCTGTCGTTCCATCCATGTCTATCTCATGAGATATAAAATCTTTACCCAATGCATTGGAGGGAGATATAGGTCCCACCCATCTCATAATGATACCATTCATATGTGTGCCACAAAATCATAAATCATACATCATTGTATAACCCATGTAATAAAAATGGGATTCTTAAACAACATGACATCATAAAATAATTCATATAAGATAAAGGAATTCATAAAAATAATTCCATCACAACATAATCAAATCAATGTAATAATAGGGATATAAACAGAACCCTATATTATCTTAGATGGAAAATATTTTTGATAAAACATTTGAACTCCATTCTTGAGGAAAATATCCTTTCTACTTCAAAAACATTTTCCTTTCTTAACATGTCTTACAATTTTAAACTAAAAGATGTTGATTAAAAATAAACTTGAAAACATGTAAAGGAAGCTTCTTGGAAATAATGTTTTAAAAATCCATTCATGCCGTATAAGTTAAAAAAAACATTTTTCCCGTACTTTTGTCGGAAAAGTCAAAAAGTACCTCGTATGAAAAATGACAAATGATTCCTTTTATATCTTTTACTAAAAACTCACCGAAGAGTAAAATTGGATTTAAAAAATTGTAGGTGGATGGAATGAATATTACATATTGAGGAAACATGTATGTGGATGATAAAATACACCCCAGTAAATACCAAAGTTTAAACATTCTCGGATAAGAATGAGATTGTGATATTTTCCCTTACCTTAGGTCCGATTTGCTTCATAAGTGCCCGAACCTCCTGTATAATGATATAAATAATGTTATTGACTTATTACAGGATAATACTTATTTTTATGATATCATATATGGCCTTATTCTTAGCTTCTTATTAGTAATATTTCATTACTACTTGTTATTCGGGTGTTTATTAATTTTTTTTCTTATGCGCGTTTTGTCGAATAAATTCTTATTTTTCTTTTTAGGTTATAGATACCTCATTTCCAGAAATGGTATTAGTGTAATATATATCATATTCATTCACTCAGTTAATTTATATAATCATTATGCAATGAAGATCATGTATAACGAGTCGCATCACATCATGGAGACGGTATTCCGTACGTACGCACGAGCGATGATATCGTTCCCATGATCATGGAATTGTATTGGAGTGTATGTATACTATTTCAGAATCAATATCACTTTAAAATAATCATATATAGTTATTCTTTACACCATTATACCGATCAAAGTAAGGTGGTGGTGGAAAATAGATTACACCACGGTGTGAAGACGGTATTCCGTACGTACGCACGCGTGGTGATATCATTTTCCGTAGGATGGATAGATGGTGAAATAGGGTTGTTTCATAATTATAATAACATATCAGTATATTAGTGATACTGATGTTATTTCTTAATAATGAAACAACTAAAGAAGAATAAGTGGAAGAAGAAATAAAGATGAAAGAATCGGTAACGGGCATTACCTCTTCTTTGATGCGCCTCTTTGAGACCTCCTCTTAGGGCACTAAAGTTTGTCTTTGAAGAAGACCAGGACCTGTAGGATGTTTCTAGGGAAGTGTAGAGGAGATATTGGCAGGGTTTGGCCAAGCTTGAACGCTCAAAGTGGTTTGAGGAAGAGAGGGAGGAGGTGCCCTTTTATAAGGGAGGAGAGGGGCACCTTTGGAATAACTAAAAATATTATTTTATTATATAGTCAAATTCAGTTTTTAATAGCACAAAATTGATATATTTAGAAGATAAGGTGGGGATGGGTGGAAATAATCTCATCCAATAGAATTTAGACAAGTTTAGGTATCAATTTTAACCTTATCATTTAGATTTAACTTTAAGTTAGATAATTTAACTTTTACTGTGTCTTCTTGTTTTCTTACACTATAATGTTAATAAACATACTATATCAAGACAAACGAACCCCAATTTGTTTATTATTAAAATATATAACCTTATATAAGTCATTTGGCCGAACCTTATATTTTTAGGAATAAAATAACAATTAATAATATAGTATTTGTTTTAAAAACTATTTTATGTCAATTTTGACACTATTTGGTAATTGATTTTTGTGAAAATCATAACAGAATGATTAGTTCGAAAACATTTAATTAAATCAATAATAACATGTCATATTAACATATAAAATTATTTTAATTCATAAAAGTCCCATATTACATTTATTTGGGTATTTATAACATCACTTATGTCAATATTCCATTAATAAGATAATTACTGCATCATCATTATATCATAAATAAATTAAATTATTTTAATTCTAAAAATTACAAATAAAATACCATTATGTAGGAAATAATTTTATCTTTATAATTAATATTTATAGTCGAATTTATCTTATGTATAACCCTATATTAAAAATTCCTTAGTTATTAAACTTTGATTTTACCTATTTTAACCATTCTTTAAATAAATTGATAATAAATGTCCTAATCTAATACAAGTGGGGCTAAATGGTCATATTGTATTCCTAAGGTTGGTTTTGGTCGAATTACACTTATACAATAGAATTAGGACATGTGTTAGGGTAATAATAATATCATTTTACCCTTAACTACCCTATTTACTTTTAACCGTGGTAAAAAAAAATAAAAAGTTACTGTTCACCAAAAATTATTTTCATCTCATTGAACCACAATTTAGTCCTTGATATTAACCGTGTCTCTCGGATTTTCAAAATTCTAATCACAGAAGCGGTAAAATTATGTTTTATGAAAAAAACAGTTTTTTTAACTACCACTTAGTGGTTTCACTATTCATCAAAAAATGAAAGTTTCCAGAAAAATACCAAAAATTAGGCCTAAGATATATTTGATATTATGAATTCAAAAATGATTTTTATTTTACCAAATTCAAAACATATCTGTTACATTAACTAATTTTGAAAATTAATTCCCGTTGTCAAAACAAATAGCGTGTTTTTAAAAGATAATAACTATCAAACGATTGACACTTGTTTATGTCTGGTTTAAATCTGAAATTACATCCAATGAAAAACATTGTATTAAATTATAAAAATATATTCTAAATATACTTTGAGACCACTCAAATTAATAATTTATTATTATTAATTATTTCGATTAAAAAAGTTGTCTTTAAATAAAATTTAGTAATTTTCACTATTCATCAGAATATGAAAGTTATCCGAAAAGTACCAAAATTTCACCCTAAGCTAATTTCAATATTCTGAATCCAACAATGAAGTCCATTTTGAAAAATAAAATTTTCAAAATTTCAAATAGTGGTTATCACTATTCATAACAGCTAGTTTTAATAATATTTTAATAGCATATTGTTGTTTAGTGAAACTCGGTATTGCGTACGACACAAGCTATTGAGGAAGGCCACAGTTTCATGTAAAGAAATTCAAGTTAGTGTTGTGTGTAGTGAAATATTCCTTTGATGATTTATATAACATAAAAACAAAATATTTCTCATAAAATTCTCGGGTGTTACACATATCATATCAAAGAAGTACATGTAATATATAACTACCCGATAGCTAAACATTTACAAAGAATATCACAAGAATTTCATCTAAACAATAAATCTCAATCCTAATAAACCAAGGCATGGAAATCTAGGTAAGCCTAACATGAATCCTAGACCAAATGGCTATAAGTAGTCAAATGAGGGATATTCACCCATGCAGAGTCCCGTAACACGTTATTTAACCTTACACGTAGGAAGAAACCCTTAATTAATCAATATTACCATGACATAAAATAAATAATGTTAAATTCAAAATCATGAAATACACCAAATGTGGGTATGAAGAACTTTTAGCATACACAATCCAACAACAAAAAACAAAAGGCACAAACCACCTAACTAGATGTCTCACGGTCGATATCCTTGAATGTTGGCCCTTGAATCGGCCTAGATCAGCATAGATCTACAAAAAGGTAAAAAATTATCATCATAAGATAACTCTTGAGAGATGTGGAATCAAGAATAAAGGCTCTAGGTGTTTTTAGAAATCAATGGTGGTATTTCAACGCATCTGAAGGTGTCTCAATCGGTGCTTGGATGGAGTATCGGGAGGGTATCAGTGTTTTTTGGCCCTTTCATCGCACTCCTATACAAACCACTTCTATAATAATGTTTTTTTGAATATCAGATGTGTCCCCACTCCGATTTATCAAATAAAAATAGAACTACATGGCATGTTCATTTAATATACGCAATGTGTAGTATCATTAACTAGCCCCCAACTTAATCAGTCTTCCATGTCATCACGCGGCCACGTACTGGGCTGTTAAATGGCCAGTATGCGGCTATACGCTGAAACTGGGTACACTGCGTGTACTTAGAAAATTACCATTTCAACATTTTTCCTAAAAACCATAATTCAACATCCATACTAAAAATGAAGATCCATGTTCTTAAAAAAAATCCCTCCTTAATGATATTCTTCCCTGAATTTATATTCCAAGGGTGGAGAAGAAGAATCTGTGAACTACTATGGCCAATGTGATCATATGTCGACCCCATCTCCCAAGTACTCAAACATTTCTAGAACTACATGGTTCTACCAGTGTTACACTACACGACATGCACAATCTAGATACGATGTGTACCACATATGTTCCATCCACCCATTTTATTAGTCTCACAACTGGATACACAATCGATTACTAAATGGAATGTAAAATCTATACACAGTGTGCAGAACATAATTTTCATCCACCTAGGACATTAGTCACATGACTAGATACACAGTATTTTGCATCATGATGTGTACTCCCATTACACAGTGTGTTCTACCAAATGTTTATAAAACGAGTGTCTTTCCTCAATCAGTGAGTCACAAGGTCATAAACTACGTAGTGTGCACATACGGGTACATAGATTGCATAGATGAAATGTTAATTCTTCCCGAACAGAAGAACACATGTCTTGTGTTCATAACATCACATGCCATGTTGTCTGTGTTTCTTGAATGTAAGACTTTGAAACTTCTCCAAAATACCAAAAAAATATTAAAATTTGGTCCAGGAATACCATGATCTTGTCCGTGGGATCCCATAATATCTACAAATCAATGTTTGGCATCCTTATTCATGTCATATATTGACAGAATTCAGTTATAGTTTAAACATGATTGACCAAATTATGATCAAAGAGGACCCATAACACCTCAGGGAACAATGTTTGGCATCCATAAAAATGAAAGCATACATATACCAATACCCTAAAAAATAGCAGGTATTTCTATTATGACCTACATCACAACAACATTCATATCTAGAACAACATCTATCACGACAGCATGAAATCAATAATGCACCCTAAATGGCACGACTAGAATGCCTGACAAGTGATATCTAGAAGGTTCCAATATGAATCATGAGGTGGAATACCCTTGTCTCATTTAAATGAAATAGAAATAGAACCACAATGATTTCAATAATAATATCGCAAAACCAGTGTGTCACCCAATGATGAAATCAAATCAACTATAGCAATTGAAAAACCAGAAAAATTTCAATATTTGAGGTAACATTACTTTTCCCAGTACTCATGATAGCTACTCCAAATAAATTATTGTTACCACCAACCTATTCCTTCGTATCATAGTCTACATGCTTCAAATAGTAAGTTAATGTAGAGAAGAACCTCATATGATACCACATTGTAACGTCCCGTATCCGTGTACTGCCCAAAGGTGACCCGAACCGAATTGGTCACCTAAGATAAAGCACATTTACACCAAAAAAGGATGCTGACTAGAAGCGAGGGCCACAGATTGATCTTGGGAAAACTATTCCCTCATTGGAAGAGTATACACAATTGAAAAGAAATATTAAACAATTGTGGAAGTCGTAATACAAAACATAAATAACTAACAGAAGACTACGATAAATCCAACAGAAGCCAGAATGTATATATATGATTCATGTAATATGTATCTAAGAAATATTTCCATACAATTAAATTTTTTTTAAGGAAATAGAGAAACCAAAGTACAAAGAAAACAATAAACTATATCAGCATCACAAGACTCATCTTGGTCACGTGCTCTATAGCTCCAAAAATAATCAAGTATCAGATGAAGAAGGGTGATTTCCATTATCTATATCAGCAACCATGTAATCTGTTTGGGTCCAAAAGCATGAACCAAATAATGATTGATATGAATCATAGTAAGAACCACCGAGATTTCAATGCTTAATTGTCATTGAAATTATATAGCAGGAAATATGAAGGAATGAAAAAATTAATTAAGAAGTACTCAAAAATAAACAGTCCTAATGTTTTCAATTAAATTCATTTAGTTTTATTTTTTTCTTTTTAATCATGAAATATTCTGATCTAGACTAATCTATATATCCTCATGAGTAACAATAACAGAACATATGACTTAGAAGACCATCTAAACAATCAATTATGACCGAGCACAAGCTTGTGCTTTGGATTTGCAAAATCGTCACAACCATTCTATCATTCATAAATAACCCTCTTAGAATTCTCTCATGATCTAACCCCTTTGGTCTAACATATCACTAATAATTTTCAAATCACCTATGGAGAAGCTCTCACGGTCAATACCAATTGGTTAACATGGGATCAATGATGTATAAAGGACATCTTGGGTGGCTATCACATTCAATACCCTAGGGTAAAAAGACTATAAACAAATCATAAATGACCACCTAGATAGATATCACAGTCAATACCCCTAGTTAAATATATAAACTAAGGCTCTCATGGTCCTGTGAAAATAAGCATGGATACCACCATAGTTTTCCTGGTCCAATGCTCTCATGGTCCATTAGAAAAACAATGCACATATCATATCAAAGCGGCACATGTAATCTATAACTACTACATGTATAAAAATTCAAAAAGAATACCTCATGCATTAAATGAGGACAATAAAACACTATCCTAGTCAGCAATGTCATGGAAAAAAGGAAATCCTAATAGGCATCCTAGAACAAATGACCATTATTCCCGATGCTTTCGCTGGGGCGCACGCATCCGTCCGCTTGGGCGCGACAGGCATGGATTTTGTGTTGCCCCGCATTCCCGCTTTCCAAAGGCGGGCGACATCTGCTCCTTATTCAAGGACGTCTACTCCTTGATCGAAACCAGGATGATGGGATGTTGGTTCTTCCTTCTGTGGATTCCTCCTCGGAACTTGTCACCTAGTCCGGCTCTCCCTCATTGATTTAATACGTTGTTCATGAAACTCTTCCCAGTGCCATGTTTCCATGGGCACCGGTTAATTACAATGCTTCTGTCAGGACATTCCAAAGGGTTCGGTTAGGACAACAACCGTTAGTTGGGGGAGTAGTCATGTCGAGGCATCAGTAACTTGTCTGAATGCTGGGGAATTGGCGTATCTGTCTTTTTTTCCTTATTATAGGGCTTCTTGAGGGCGTGGATGTCCAAGGAATCCCACATCGAGCACGAGGAATCTTATTTTATAGGCATGTATATAAGGTTTTCCTCAGCTTCTTATATTTAACATAGGGTATGCCGCAAGTATAACGTCCAGCGGAGATGGATCGGCCTGATCAGAACACTAGCTGGAGTGGATCAGATTGAGGAATCCCCCTTGAGGGAATGCCGATATCAGGGCCAGCCCAGCTAGTGTTCTGAGCAGACCGATCTATCTCTACTGGACATTAAACGTGTAGCATACCCTGTGTTAAACATATGAAGCTGAGGAAAAACTCAGATACATGCCTATGGAATACGATTCATTGCGCTCGATGTGGTATGCCTCGGGCTTCCGCGCCCTCGAGAAGCCCTATAATAAGGGACAAAAGACAGACACACCAATTCCCCAGCATTCAGACACGTTAGTGATGCTTTGATGTGACTAATCCACCAATTGATGGTTGCTGACCTGACCAGACCCTTTGGAATGTCTTGATAGAAGAACTGTATTTAACTGGTGCCCATGGAAACATGGCACTGGGAAGAGTTTCAAGAACAATGTATTAAATCTATGAGGGAGACCCAGACTAGGTGAAGAGTTCCGGGGAGGAATCCATGTAAGAAAGAACCGACATCCCATCATCCCAGTTTCGATTAAGGAGCAGACATCCCTGAATAAAGAGCAGATGTCACCCGCCTTTGGAAAGAAGGAATGCGAGGCAACACAAAACCCACGCCTGTCGCGCCCAAGCGGACGAATGCGCGCGCCCCAACGAAAGAGTCGGAAACAGAAATGATGAACATGACGTGAATCACTTCTCCTCAATGTGGAGATTAGTGGTGCTCGAGACACCAGTAGATTGACCTATCACCGGATCCAGATATCCAGCACCGGGTCCCGCCAAGAAAATTGCAGGTCTAGCGTGAAACTCACCAGAAGATGGGGCAGTAGAACGTGGGGCATTCCGTTCTGCAATGTTGTCTGCATGGATCCCTCTTGCCGACCACGGAAGACTGAATGAAACTGGGGCGCTGGTTGTCGATCTCTTTTCCCTGTAGTGCTGATGAGTTAATCTCCCTACTTCTTAGGAATTGGGTTGCTGCTATAGGGACACGGTCGCCGCTCACCCGCCTACGTAGGGGTAAGGGCAATACCAGCACAGCTGATCTACATGGCTCCACTTCTTCTACAATGAACTCTACATCTGTGAATGTGGGACGCCCACGTCCCCTCTCCCCGTCAGAAGTCATCCAACAAAGGGTGATTAATGACCTCGTACATCGTTACGAGGAGGAGGGAATAATCCAAACTCGGGATATGGCCTGCATGGACCATGAGGCATCCAGGGCCCACCGTCAACACCGCCCTCAGGGGCTGCACAGGGAGCCCCTGCTCCCCACCTCAATGTTCAATCATTTCGGGAGCCTGCCCCCGGAATTCCTCGACGACTCCTCGCCTTACGCTGATGAGGTGGGTGATGTCCAGCTCAGCCCGGTCAGAGTCCCAATCCAAGGACTCCAGGCAAGGGCCCCTGCCTGGCTGCGTCAGCACCGCCATCCGGCTTTGCCAGAGGAGCAGGTAGGCTATGCCCCTACACCAACCGCACAGGCTCGCCTGACCCGACGCCAGCGTTGGGCCCAAGCTTAGGGCGCCCGCCAAGGGGCGTCGATGTCGATAACTACTCTGGCCCGAGCCATTGCTGGTGTATGTCATGAAACCCCTGCATACACTGATCTGGAACAGCCCTACGCCCGACCGGGGTCGAGGCCCCAACCGTCCCATGGGCAGGTTGGGTTGACCCTCCGGGTCGCAGGACCGAGTGGTGATCGCAGCGAACCAACCTGTGGTGTTGTCACCCCGTACAGAGGCCCTCCCCATACCACCACTCCAAAAATCATGGGTCTTCCCTACACCAATGTTCATCACAGAGGTATGCCCCGTGCTACCCCCAACCCGAATGAAGACATGCCACGTGGTAGTGACACTCGGCGCGGAAGTCTTTCCCATTCCCACCACACTGGGTATGGAATTCCTCCTCCAACCCCAGACCGTCGATGTGGAGGCATTTCCCATCCGGTCCCTCTCCAATGTGGGGATCCTACCTACGTTATTTACACAAATGGCGAAGTTCCTCCTCACCCTGGAAACCATAGGGGTGAAGGTAAGCCTCTGTAACGCCCCAACCCCAGTTACCCAGAGTCGGTGCATTATTGCGTAACATTGGCATGATCACAAAAGATCAAGTCTCGAAATACTGATTAGTTTAGTAGACTTGGAAACAATAGATACATTCATAAGTCTTTCATTACATCATAAAGTAAAACAAAACTACAACAACATATTGTCTTTATATCCCCTCATACTATCCTTGCAGGTCATTCATAAAATACTTCTTCACATCCTGGAAAAATTAAAACATTGGAAGGGGTGAGCTCAGATGCTCAGTAAGGATAAAAATATAGCGTAAGCTTTCATAAATAAACATAAACATTTCAATCAATGTATAACCAAAACAAAAGACTTTTAAACTTGAACTTCAACATAATATGGAAAAAGTAAAATGAGATAATTCCATTTACTTATTCACATGGATATTCTACTGGTCGAATAATCATATTCAATATCAATAACCACTTTCATAATTATGGAATTCATAATGCCAGACTATCATAACCACTTAGAAAAGGCCTCGTTCCAAAACTACAAATAAGGTTTTTTCAAGGCCTCATGCCAAGACACTAGTTTGTCTCATGAGACCTATCGATGCATCAAAGAGCTATATCAGGCTCCACCCATCCCTTATTAAGTCCAATTCATTCCTCATATGAACATGTTTAAACATATCATAAACCATAACATAATCGTATCACATAAAACATACATAAAGGAAACATAACATTTAAACATTTAAATCACAAGATACCAATACAACACATTGATATAATAAAAAACACTTTCAAAACCATTTTCAATAGAAAAATAAATGAAAATTAAAACTTTGTATTTATTTTTCTTTTAAAAAATGTTATATCTTGTAGAGGAAGCCGAAACTCAAATAATGGTCACGGCGGCGGAGAAGTCATTGTCGCCGCATACGTACGACAAGAAAAACATTCCTTTTTGTCATTTAGTAAATTTATTCATATAAAAATATTCCTTTTTAATAAACTTAAAATTCAAAGGGGTTTATACACCGTATAAAATAAATTTGTGTAAAAAACAAAAAATGCCTCAATGAATGGAGATTGAGATGAAGTCCCATAAAAAGATCATATTTTTAATTAAAATAGATCTATTATGTGTATTATCCATAAGTACACATAAATAAAGTAAAAATACAAGATAAGAGATAATAATATCATGACATAATTTGAATGTAGGAGATTAACCCAAAGAATCGAAATTGGGTTAAGAAGGTCCCTTACCTCATGTCCAACTTGACTTGACTGTTCTTTAACCTCCTGAATAATAAACTAGAGTTAATTCCTAATTGCTTAAGAACATTTTTCAAGTTCATTATTCCTTTTATATCACTTATTACCATGTTATGAACATTATATAATTATTTATGTTAATAACGGTCGTTTTGTTGATCTTTGGTACTTGAGTCGAAAATAAACTTCTTATAATTACAAGTTGTTCATGTGGTAAAATATCAATTAATCCATAATTATATTCATGATTTAGATATCATATATATAATACATTTCTAGTATATACATTCATTTATAATATTACATAACATTTCGAGTTAAGAAATGAAATGCACCATTAATGGCGACGGTAAGTTGTACGTACGCATGAACGCTACTTTCATTTCTATTTAATTTTTAATGGAATGAATTCATAATGATATAAAGTTATATTTTTATTCCAGTATAATATAATATATAATATCATTTAGTCTATCCTTTACACCTCCCACTTATGGAATTAACGATTCAAATCACTTTGAGGGGGCGGTAGTCCGCACTTCCTAAAATGAAATTATCGCGTTTACCCATAATGGAAATCATAAAGGTATGCCATAAATGAAAAATACATAATCATAAGGAGAACATAAACATAATATATATATCATATATGAAAATAGTGTCATCATAATGGCCACCATGAGAGGTGTTAAAATAATACATAACAATCATCATTTCATGAGGCAGTAATTCGCCACCCACAGAAAAAGTCTGTTCTTTAACCATTAGACGAAGGTATGTGTAAGTGTAAATAAAATATTTTTCATGAACAAATAATAGTATATTTTAGATACTGGTTTTTTTACAAAATAATGTAATAAAAAGAGTTTAGGGGGTTGGAGAAGAAAAATAAAACAAAAGAACACAAGACAAGACATTACCTTAAAATCGGGTAACTCTTTTTGATTTCAGCCAAAGGATTCCTTGGAAAGACTTCTTCCAAAAGTGAGGCTTCTAGGAGTAAGAGAGGGAAGTTGGGAGAGTATTTGGGCAGAGTTTATCTGCGACAAATGGCTTGAAGGTGTGAATGAGGTGGTAGAGGTGGGGGCCTTTTATAATAGGAGAGGAGGGGTACTCTTGGAAAGTAATGAAATGTTACATTACTATGACGTGATTTTCGGATTTCAAAGGTCCCAAAATTTTATATTTCTAGGATAAGGTGATACGGGTTCTAAATATACCCATAAAATAGGTTTTATACAAGTTTTATCCTTAGATTTTACATTATCGTTTCATTTTATTTAAATAGTTAATTAATGAGGCAATCGCTGCATCATCATGGTGTCATAAAAAATTTAATTTATTTAATGTCTAAAAATTATAAGAAAACAAAAATGATGTAGGAAATATTTTTATCTTTCCAATGAATACTTATAGTCAAACATTTAACTTATATAACCCCATGTAATAATTGTTTTAGTAAATCAACACATGTTTGTGACAATTTTATTTTTACTTTAAATAAAAAGTTATTAATGTCATTTTCTTACCCAAGTGGCTCCATGGGGTCCCCAAGTTGACCCATGGATTTTCATGGTCGGCCATGACTCATCCAATAATTTTAGGACAATTGTAAAGGTATTTTCATATTTTTATAATATCATTTTTACCTTAAATTTCACTAATTACCTTTAATCGCGATTAATAAAACTTAAAAATTACTATTCAACAAAAAATTATTTTAATCCCATTGAACCGAATATTTCTTCCTAATGACAACCATGTATGTCGGATTTTTGAAAATCAAATCACAGAAGTGGTAATGTTTCATTTACATGAAAAATTAGTTTTTAAACTACCACTTAGTGGTTTCGCTATTCATCAAAAATTAAAGCTTTTCAGAAAAATACCAAAAATTCACCCTAAGATATATTTTATATTCCTAACTCCAAAATGATGTCTATTTTACAAAATTCAAAAAAATATAAGTTGATTTAATTAATTTAACAATTAATTCCCACTATCACAACAAATAGCGTGTTTTTAAGAAGCAAAATATATCAAAAGAATTACAATTGTTTATGTCCAATTTCAAAGTGAAATTAATTGTAATGACCACCATTGGATAAAATGGTAAAAATATATTTTAATTATTCTTTAAATCCACTCAATATTATAATTTGTCACTATAAATTATTTTTATTAAAAAATTTGTTTTTAAGTATTTTCTCTATTCATAGAAAATTGGAAGTTCTCAGACAATTACAAAAAATTCAAATTAGGATAATTTCGATATTCTGATTACAAAAAATGAAGTCCATTTTGAAATATAAAATTTATATGATTTCCAAAAGTGGGTATTAATATTCATAATGACTACTTTGATTGGTCGTGGTGTGTTAGAACTCGAGGTTGCGTACAACACACGTTTCTCTACTATTCAAAGAGAAGTTTACCATGGAAGATTGGGGTTTTACATTCTCCCCTCCTTCAATAAATTGCGTCCTCGCAATTTGAAATTTTTCTTTGAAAATAAAGGTTGAAAATAAAAAATATTTTTGTGGAAAACCCATATTAGAAATAGGGTTAATAAAAATATAACTTTAAAAGAAATAAAGATAAGTTCAAAGGTCACCCGAGATAGCCCACACTAAGATTCTATGAAAATATGGATATGTAGGAGAAACAAACCATCCTGGTCTGATGGAGAGTTGTAGAAAACCGGATTTGGAGAATGTTTAACTACAAGAAAATCACAAACTTGTGATTGGTTAAACGATCATTGATTCCCCAGTATGAAATGTTAACCGAAAACGTTTTTGTTTTACGTTACCTTTCATAGAGTTGAGGAATTTATTTAGGAGATTTATAATGAACTTAAGGAAATATACATACTTGTCATGTAGACTTTCATTCTTTTATAAATTTTTACCACAAACCCATATTTCACTCAAAAAGATAATAAAACTCAAAAATATTATATTTATCCTAATCGTACAAGGTTCCAAATATTAACACATACCATTTAGATTAGAAAACTATTTTGTAATAACCAGGGACATCCTGTAGAGTAGTGGTTGGTAATAAAGGCATATCGCACTATGGTTGTGGGTTCGATTCCTATAGCTCTGTCCGACGCAACTAGTTATCCTTTTCCTAAAACTATAGTATTATAATATTCCAAAAATAATCTTCAGAAATGTTTTAACCTTCAACAATACTATCCAAAGATCAACTTAATCCATTCTGACATTTATAGTTATCCAAAATACCTCTGTCCAGACTTTCTCTAAAAGGTCTCTAAATTCCAAAAATCAATTGTATCATCAGATTCCTCAAACAAAGTAATGATTCTCTTATTTTCACATAAAAAAATAGGATTACCTTAATCATATTTAAACCATAATTAAAACAACAAGTACTGCAATACAATCCTTATATATATCACATTATTCTTATAAACAGAATATAATCCTTGTGTCCAAAAGCACCAATACATTAATTATTCCACTTCAACTGTAGTAACAACATAATATTTTCCTTGATCCCTTGGCCTTTTCTAAGGTAAGTATCACTGACACTTAGGACATTAGTTTTCATAATGCCCCATTTCCCTACAATTGTAGCATTCAACATTGATAGCCTCTTTCTTTCCCTTGCAATCACGAGCCTGGTGACCTTTTTATCCACATTTATAACAAACTCTCATTCCTTTTAGGCAAGTAACAGTGGGATTCTTCCCACAATTATCGCATAATGGAAAATCCTTATTTCCATTTTCTCTTTATCTGTCTCCTGTTCCACCGTTCTCTTCTTCTCTTGCATTACTTTATTGTCATAAGATTTAGAGAATTCATTTTCTGTCTTGATAACACATGAGACAATATATTCATATGACGAGAAGGTTTGTGAGACTAATTCTCGATGGAGAAATGGTATTAACCCATCAAAGAAATGTTCAATCTTACTTCTTGGGTTACGTATATAATCTGCAGCATGTCTTGCTAACCTTGTAATGTTGGCCTTATACTTTGTGAAATTCTCATCCTCCTTTTGTCTCAGACTCAGAAATTGTCTTTCCATATCTGCTCAATGGTCATTAGGAATGTATTTTTCTAAGAAAAGATATTTGAACTCCCTCCATTCCATATTCGATACTTCATTATCTTCTTTTTTATTTTGAATAAATGACCACCATTGATCAGAATCTCCAGTGAGGTGGTAAACTACCATGATAACCTTTTCCCTATCACTACTCCCCAAGGCATGGAATATTTTCTCTAAAGAATTTATCCATTGCTCAGCTACTAAGGGATTAGTACTCCCACTAAATGTTAGCGGTTGTTTCCTCATGAAGTGGTCTAACATTGATCCTCCACGTTGTGGATCAGGGTTCTCCATACAAGTAATGTTATTATTCATAACCTGAGTGAGTTTTCCCAGTATGGTGATAAGTTGATCAGCACCAGTTGTATCTACAGCTCCACTACAATTATCTTGAGCAGGAGGGAAATCACTACATGGAGTGCATGCATTGATATGGTTCCCATTCCTCCCACTAGGCGCTATTACTAAAAAATGGCATAAACTAGATTAGTTTATGAATAAAAATAAATAATTCCATACTTGTAAAAAACATAACATAAATTGAACTATAATCATAAAAAAATTTCTTTGAGGAATTATATACTCAAAAACCCTTCATAATGATTTGTAAAGAAAATGAGAATTATCCTAATCAAATCCCCCGGGAGTGTTGTAACCAAGAGTGCAACAAGGCCTGTTGTAGTGCACCAGTTCCCGTTCGATTCTAGCTCAAAGCGGTGTTTTCAGGTTTTACCCCTAGGTACATCTGTGCTAGATCCGCCTCTACGTGCTCGTATCCAAACATGGATGTATTTCTCGGAAAAAACAAAAAATATCTATTATACTAAATTTCTAGGAAGTTATTCTATACTAATCCTCAAAGTCTATATTAGGGCTATGTGCTCTAATCAGAGTTTATCTAAATCTTGCTTCAAAGGTTAGTACTAAACTGCCTCTGAAACCAACTATAACGCCCCAACCCCAGTTACCTAGAGTCGGTGCATTATTGCGTAACATTGGCATGATCACTAAAGATCAAGTCTTGAAAGTACAATTAGTTTATTAGCATTGTAAACACTAGATACATTCAGAAGTCTTACATTACATCATAAAGTAAAAAAAAACTACAAAAACATCTTGTCTTTATATCCCCTCATACTATCCCTGTAGGTCATTCATAATATACTTCTTCACATCCTGGAAAAATTAAAACATTGGAAGGGGTGAGATCAGATGCTCAGTAAGGGTAAAAATATAGCGGAAGCTTTCATAAATAAACATAAAACATTTCAGGAAATGTGTAACTAAAACAAAAGCCTTTTAAACTTGAACATCAAAATAATATGGCAAAAGTAAAATGAGATAATTCCATTTACATATTCACATGGATATTCTACTGGTCGAATAATCACATGAAATATCAATAACCACTTTCATAATTATGGAATGCATAATGCCAGACTATCATAACCATGTATCCAAATCCTCGTGCCAAAACTAAAAATAAGATTTTGTCAAGGCCGCATGGCAAGACACTAGTTTGTCTCATGAGACCTACCGATGCATCGAGGAGCTATAGCAGGCTCCACCCGTCACTTATTATTTCCAATTCATTTCTCATATGAACAGGTTTAAACTTATCATAAACCATAACATAATCGTATCACATAAAACATGCATAAATGAAACATAACATTTCCACATTTCAATCACAAGATATCAATACAACACATTGATATAATAAAAAACACTTTCAAACCCATTTTCAATACCAAAATAAATGAAAATTAAAACTTTGTATTTATTTTTCATTTAAAAAATGTTATAGCTTGTAGAGGAAGCCGAGACTCAAATAATGGTCATGGCAGCAGAGAAGTGGTTGTCACCGCATACGTACGACAAGAAAACCATTACTTTTTTCATTTAGTAAAACGCTTCGTATAAAAAGATTCATGTTGAATAAACGTAAAAGTCAAAGGGGTTTATACACCGTATAAATGTAATTTGTGTATAAAACAAAATATTCCTCAATGAATGGATATTGAGACAGAGTACCTTACAAAGATCATTTCTTTATATAAAATAGATATATTATTTGTATTAACCATAAGTACACATAATGAAAGTACAAATAAAATATAGGACATAATAATATCACGACATAATTTGAAAGTAAGAGATTAACCCAACGAACGGAAATTGGGTTAAGAAGTTCCCTTACCTCATGTCTGACTTGACTTGACCGTTCTTTAACCTCCTCAATAATAAACTAGGGTTAATTTATACTTGCTTAAGAACCTCTTTCAAGTTCAATATTTCTTTTATATGACTTATTACCATGTTATAAACATTATATAATTATTTATGTTAATAACGGTCATTTTGTCGATCTTTGGTACTTGAGTAAAAAATAAACTTCTTATAATTACAAGTTTTTCAGGTGGTAAAATATCCATTATATCCAGAATTATATACATGATGTAGATATCATATATATCATACATATCCAATATATACATTCATTTATAATATTACATAACATTTAGAGGTAAAAAATAAAATGCACTGTTCATGGAGACGGTAAGCCGTACGTACGCATGAACGCTACTTTCATTTATATTTCATATTAAATTGAATGAAATAATAATGATATAAATGTATATTATAATTCTAGTATAATATCTAATATAATGTCATTTACTCCATCCTTTACACGTCCCACATATGGCATTAACGATTCCAATCACTTTTAGGGGGCGGTAGTCCGCACTTCCAAAAATGAAATTATCGCGTTTACCCATAATGGAAATCCTAAAGGTATTCCATAAATGAAAAATACAGAATCATAAGGAGAACATAAACATAATATATATATCATATATGAAAATAGTGTCATCATAATGGCCACCATGAATGGTGTTAAAAGAAGATTGAACAATCATCGTTTCGTGAGGCAATAATTCACCACCCACAGAAACAGTATGTTCTTTAACCATTAGACAAAGATATTTCTATGTGTAAACAAAATAATTCTCGTCAAAAAATCCTATTATATTTTAGATACTGTTTTTGTTACAAAATAACGCAATAAAAAGTGTTTAGGGGGTTGGAGAAGAAAAATAAAACAAAAGAACACAAGATAAGACATTACCTTAAAATCGGGTAACTCATATTGACTTCAGCAAAAGGCTTCCTTGGGAAGACTTAATCCCTATGTGAGGCTTCTAGGAGTAATAGAGGGATGTTGGGAGAGTATTTGGGCATAGGTTGGGCAAGCCAAATGGCTTGAAGGTGGGAATAAGGTGGTAGAGGTGGGGGACTTTTATAAGAGGAGAGGAGGGGTACTCTTGGAAAGTCATGAAATGTTACATTATTATGAAGTGCTTTTCGGATTTCAAAGGACCCAAAATTATATATTTCGAGTATAAGGTGATAAGGGTTCAAAATATAAACATAAAATTGGTTTTAGAAAAGTCTAGGTCTTATATTTTACATTATCTTTTCATTTTATTTAAATCGTTAATTAATGAGGTAATCGCTGCATCATCATGGTGTCATAAAAAATTTAATATATTTAATGTCTAAAAATTATAAGAAAATTACTATGATGTAGTAAATATTTTTAACTTTCCAATTAATATTTATAGTCAAAAATATAACTTATATAACCCCATGTAATAATTGTTTTAGTAAAACAACACATGTTTGTGACAATTTTATTTTTACTTTAAATAAAAAGATATTAATGTCATTTTCTTACCCAAGTGGCTCCATGGGGTCCCCAAGTTGACCCATGGATTTTCATGGTCGGACATGAATCATCCAATAAGCTTAGGACAAGTGTAAAGGTATTTTCATATTTTTATAATATCATTTTTACATTAAATTTCACTAATTACCTTTAATCGCAATTATAAAACTTACAAGTTACTATTCACCAAAAAAATTATTTTAATCCCATTGAACCACATTTTTCTTCCTAATGACAACCATTTATATCAGATTTTTGAAAATCAAATCACAGAAGTGGTAATATTTCATTTACACAAAAAATTAGTTTTCATACTACCACTTAGTGGATTCACTATTAATCAAAAATTGATGTTTTTCAGAAAAATACCAAAAATTCACCCTAAGCTATATTTGATATTCCTAATTAAATAATGATGTATATTTTACAAAATTCAAAAACTATAAGTTTATTTAATTAATTTAATAATTAATTCTTGCTGTCACAACAAATAGCGTGTTTTTAAGAAGCAATATATATCAAAAGATTTACAATTGTTTATGTCCAATTTCAGAGTGAAATTAATTATAATGACCACCATTGGATAAAATGGTAAAAATATATTCTAATTATATTTTAAAACCACTCAATTGTATAATTTATCACTATAAATTATTTTTATTAAAAAAGTTGTTTTTTAGTATTTTCTATATTCATAGAAAATTGGAAGTTCTCAGAAAATTACAAAAAATTCAACTTAGGATAATTTCGTTATTCTGAATACAAAACATGAAGTCCATTTTGAAATATAACATTTATATAATTTCAAAAGGTGGGTATTACTATTCATAACAGCTCTTTGATTGGCTGCGGTGTGTTAGAACTCGAGGTTGCGTACAACACACGCTGCTCTATTTTTCAAAGAGAAGCGTACCCTGGAATCTTGGGGTGTTATAGCCTCACTCTACCCACACCAAGCATGGAGTTCCTCCCCATGCTCCCGCTGATTCCAACCGAGGTTTTTCCCACTCATGTGCTGTCCATGGAGGTCCTCCCCATGTTCCCTTCGATATTTTCCCCGGTGCCCCTCACACCCTGGCTGTCTCAAGTAGAAGTCCTCTCTTCCACGGCATCAGCACGACCTCAAGACTACATGTTGGGAATCAACCTTGTCCCAAAGAGACATCTAGGGGTAGGAGGGCGGGTCGTCTCCGCTATAAGAAGAATCTTGGGAAAGCCCGACGGAGATCAAACCAGCCCGCTTCTCGGATTCTGAAGCAGAATGCGACTCGACATCAGAACCCTCCCCCCATTCCTCTACATTAAAGACCGGGGCAGAAAGAAGGCATGTAATCCTAATCCTTCTGAAATGCAAGGTCCACCGGATTCCCGCTTCTCTTCATAGATACATCCAGGTGGAGGAAATTGTGGGAATCCCGCAGGTTCCGACCCTACCGTCACCACTGTCATCACTAGAAGCACCCTCTACCTCAACCAGAGATCACGGAGAGATCTTTTGGGAAACGATGGTGGTTGAGTGACACGGGGACCCATCACCAGTAACCGCAATTCCTGTGCCAGAGGCCGTGGCTATCAGCCCAACGTATCATGAAATTTTGGTCAGGTCACCTCACTCTTCGGAGGATGGCCCGGAATTCGGAGGCCAGCCAGCTCGTTCGCCGTATTCTCCACTGCCCAATTTACTGTCCCATTGGTCCACCTCAGTACCGCTACCAGTCCCCCAGCCACCCCCGTTTGATGAGTGGGGAAATACGGGGCCAGACCCTGAATCCGATCCCATGAGTTTCTGAAACATTCTCGCAGCGGACCAGTTCCCGGAGAAGTTCTGGCCAGTGGCCACGCCGAAATTCTATGTGCCAGAATCCCTCACCCCGGGGTAAGTCGAGTGCATCTGTCAAACCCTTTGGGCGATGCACTTTCTTCTTCACTATCAGAGAGTACTATACCCTTAGAGCCAAGTTCACTTTGAGGAAATTGGAGATCAATGTTGTCTGGTTGATTTGGTTGCACTGCCTATGGCCTAGCACCCTGAGTCACCAGGTCACCAGAGCGCCCTTAAAAAAATGCATTCAGTGTTTCAAGGTACTCCACAAAATCAACAGGGAAGATACCCCCCATGTACAAGTCCATGGATGTGGACAGTATGCCGCCCTCCTCTTTAGTCCTATCTGACGGCAGCCCGAGTCGTTATGTGACATTGAGGACATGCCCCATGAAGGGTTGTGGTCCACATGGCAGACATAGTGGACAAAGAGGGAGAGCTGGAGTTTCAAGATGGAGAGTTAACCCCTGAGTGTGTACGACCATTATTGGACCCATCAGGGAGGATTACTCATCAGCAAAAGAACCTTCTAGGCCTCTCTGTGCCCACCGAGTCACTGGTACTCAGCCGAAATGCAGGTAAGGGTAAAGATCATGTCGGAACCCTCAAGCACTCCGACCCGTCCACCATTGTAGAGAACAAAGACGACGACCCTGAGAAGGCCGCGTTGCGCCAACAGCTTGCTGAGAAGAAGAGGCTGGTTGAAGAACTCTTAGCTGATCGTGCTATCGAGAGACGACCTGACTATGGTGATCCTAAGTCGGGGCAGTAGGGGCAGGAACAACTCCCCCCCTGGTGAGATGCCTCCTGGAAACCCTGATCGTGATACTCCTACAGACAGGGCAGAAGCCGAAACCCACAGTAAGATGGCGTGATACGTCTCCCCAAACCCTCTTGAACGACGAGGCAATCCGAGGAATCCAGCCTGGTTTCCCCCAACCGCCCCAAGGGCCGTTCCACCAGTCGCTCCATGAGCCATTGAAGCTATTTACCATGTCAAAGAGCCTGAAAACAAACTCGTAGTTAGGTATCCCCGTCAAGATAGGGACCCCCACCCGGATGATCCTATGGCGGCACTCATCGCCCACCTCGAGGCATTGGAAACGTAGCAGGTGGCAGTCCCGCCAGATGGCAAGCCATATCCCACGGGGGTGGATGATATGCCCGCACCCAGAGGTTTTGGGAACCTTACTTTCTCAGCCTTTAATGGGAATGAGGACCCACCGCAGCACTTGGCCCATTTTTCTTCTAGATGTGGCCCTATGTTGGGGACCCTCGCACAGCAGGAAGCCGCCAAGCTCCGATGTTTTGTGTAGACAATGGAGGGCCCTGCATTTGTCTCGTACAACCAGCTCCCTATCAGATCAGTGACAGGTTGGGAGGATCTCCGCTGAAGGTTCTTATACCAGTTCAACTCCACCACGTGAAAGACCAGCATTGCAGACCACTTCAATTGAAAACAAAGTCTTGATGAGCGAGTCACGGACATCATCACCCGGTGGAAGGGGCTTACAAACTCCCTCGACAAGCCACTGACTCCGGAGTAGTTACTGACAATGTGTGTAGGGAATGGTAAAACAATACTGGTTCCTTCCCTTATCACCTAGAACTACCCTGGAGGTTTCTAGGATTTCTCAGATAAGGCCCAGCGCCTCGAGGAAGCTCTGCAGCAGGCTATTCAGGCATGTCTACTACCCCCTGTGATCCCATCCAGGAGGGTTTCCAGAGCCGAACCATCCGCGGTGACCCAAATAGAATCCCCCAGGCAGCTAGAATTACTGGTAGTGGAACCGGCCCCACAACCCCATAGAGGCCCTCCACCTCAAGCGCAGGCTCCTGCCCAGCAGCGACCGCCTCAGAACTGACAGGTTCCCCCATGCAATGCGCCACCACCACCTAGGCGGGACAATCAGGCTCTGCCACCTCGGAAGGCCCTTCTGGCCCCTCATCAGGGCCAGGCTCTCAGGGTCCCCTATATAGAAAGAAGGAACTAGACTTACTCGTTCAACAAGAATTAGGTCCCTGGCTACATCCGAGGTTCTTTAGAGCAAGGGATTGTGTGCTTACCCGAGTGCAGAAGGTCGGCAGAGGCGAATCTCACTGATCTCCCCAACTACTGCCCCTATCATCAGATTCTGGGGCACACCCTCAAGCAGTTCTTTGTGTTTAAATAGTGGCTTCATGACCAGGTTGAAAACAACATAGTTAGGTTGGGTCTGGCCCCGACACAAGTGGCGGGTGTCTTCGTAGGGTCAAAAATCGGTAGGGACGGCGAAGGCGAGTGGCAGAAGGCCTGCCAGATATGGGTCCTAGAAGTATGATGACTGGATGGCCCGTAAAACCATCACCCATGCCCATGGCATCCTTTGGGAAAGCCTTAATCTGCTGGAGCCTTCAGAAAATCTGACCAACACCACTGCATCGTCATCACGGCCAACCTCTTCCCAAAAGGGAAAGCAGCGACGACACAAGAAGAAGCAACTCGATACCCCAATACCATCATCATCCCGTACTCTTAGTGATTTCATGCCCCTTGAGATGGGGATTTCTCCCAGAATCCACCCAATGGTGGATGACTCTTCGAGTGACAGTCAAGGCTACGCTTCATTTAATACCGTGGAGCTGGTAAATCCCTATGTGACTCCCAACGAGGGGGAATGCCAGGAGAACCTCCCCAACGTCCCCATCCGACGTCAAGCTCAGCGGAACCGCAACCACATGGTTTTTCGAGGAATGAAATTAGGCACCTTTATTCAGGCTGTGCACGCTACTAAAACTAGATAGCAGGCCCAACACAGAGATCAGCATGCGCAACCTCATCTAGTGCCCTCTGATCTACCTCCACAGCCGTTTGTGCTACTAGATCAGGCATAGCTGCCTCGTCCGTACCGCAGTCTGTCTTGCCCTGCTACAGGACAATCTCAGTTGTCTAGTCCTCATTCGGCAGCTACTCTTCAGGCATCAACTAGTAGGCAGTAGGATGTACCCAGTACCAGCAACCTGCCAGTCTAGCTGGCAGAGCCCGCTATGACTCCAACTACAGAATGACCTCTTGTAAGCAGCGGTTCACATTTGGTGAGAAAGTATGATGTCTTAAAGCACTTTTCTTGCATTACATCATGGATTTATATTCTTTAGGTTCTTCTCCTGTCATTTGAAATGCGTGAAGCACTTGTCGAGGCCCTAAGGAGCCCCCTACCATTTGAGATGGAGGTACTAGCTACAGAAGCCTCCCATGCTGAGGCAATTGAGAACGCCGAATGCCAGGCAGTTATCTCATTCTCTGGTGAAGACGAAGACCCTCCCGTACATGGGAATATTCACCCACAGTACGTCACTGGACAGTTCAATGGCATAGAAGTCAACCACTATCTTGTTGTCATGGGTACTGGGATTAACCTAATTCCAACTTGGACACTACAAAAGCTGGGTTTCTCTAAGGATGATTTAACTCCCTCCGACCTCAAAATCCAGGGATACGATAGGACCGAACAATCCCCGTTCTGCAAGATCTGCTTGAAGTCCTAGTTCAGTGGCCTAATTTCCAGCACCGAGTTCGTGGTTGTCTCTCAAGACACCGCATACAATGCATTGATGGGAAGGCCATGGATCTATCTATATTCAGTGGTCCCTTCGTCATATCACCTATGCCTCAAGTACTCCCTCAATGTTTGAGTAGGCATGCTCTAATGAGGTGCGTCTCCATTCACCTCTTGTGAAGCCCGCTATCTGGACATCGACTATTACAAGAGCAAGGATAAGAAAATCCTAGCAAGTGTGGATGAACCCGCCTCGGTCACAAGTGATCCTTGGGCAGGCCTGGATGATGCCTACATCCTCCTAATCCATTGGTTGGAGGCCACAACCCCTGACATGGGGTAATGTTTTGTTGATTTAGGGACAAGAGGAAGGCATGTTCCCATGTCCAAGTGACGGTGGAAAATCACCTCGTACTCTTACACCAACCAGGCTCATCTGATCCCGAAACCTCCTACCCTTGTGCGGTATTAGAATGTCAGGATTATGGAAATGGTGGTATGTCATACTTGTCTCTTCTGTAGGCTTGAAATCAACCGGCTCAGGCTGACACGACACTACTTCTTTGATGTCATCGAACATGGCCCCTTGGGCTGAAGGCCATATGGGATAAGATCTACTGCCTTCATCGCTATGGTCTTAGTGGCCCATGGGTCTCTTGATATGATGACCACTGCTGCACAGGCCGGAACCAGCTTCCAATTAGGTTTTGATAACTTAGAAGTATCTCCCCCAGTGGGAAATCCCACCACGGGAGGAGAGGAGGATCTGTAGGATGCTCCCCTTGCCTTTGAAGAAGGATTCTCTACTATGGTTGATTAAATGGTACAGGTGAACCTTGGTAGTAAGGAAGATCTGAGACCCACATTGATCAGTGAAACCATGCCCCTCAAGGTGTAGAAATAGTACGTGGACATTCTCAAATAGCACCGTGACGTGTTTTACTGGAGTTACGACGAGATGCCAGAACTAGATCCCCAGGTAGCCATCCACCACCTTGGTCTCCCAACAAACCATCGCAGGTTTAAGCAGCCTCCTAGAAAGATTCACCCTTCTCACGATGCCATGGTTGAGGCCAAAGTTGAAAATCTTATCAAAGCCAGCTTTGTTAAGGAAGTCCAGTACCCTAGGCGGCTTGCCAACATTGTTCCAGTCAGGAAGAAGAACAGGAAGATCAGAGTCTGTATTGACTTCCGCGATCTCAATCACCACTGCCTGAAGGATGACTTTCCCCTCCCAGTGACAGAGTTGTTGATTGATTCCATGGAAGAGTTCCAAGCCCTCTCCATCATGGATGGGTATTCTGGATACAACCAGATCAAGATAGCCCCCGAGGACGAGGTGTCCACTACCTTCAGGGCTCCCTGAGGTACTTTTTGTTACTTGGTTATGCCCTTCGGCTTGAAAAGTGCAAGTGCCACCTATCAGTGGGCCATGCATCGCATATTCAAGCCGATTCTCAGGACACTAGTGGAATGCTATGTGGATGATATGATGGATAAATCTCACCTGCGTCGGGTCTATCTCAAGGACCTTATGAAAGTGTTAGGCTTCCTCCGTTCCCGCCACCTGAAGACGAACCCATTAAAGTGTGCCTTCAGGGTCACCTCCAGAAAGTTTCTTGGATTCTTTGTTAGATACAGAGGCATTGAGATCGACCTGGAGAAGATCAAGGCCATCTTCCAAATGCCTCCCCCGAGAAATATTCGAGTGATTTGAGGTCTCCAAGGCCACTTAGCCTATATACGCCGATTCATTACGAATCTGGCTAGCAAGTGTAAGCCCTTTTATGAAATCATGAAGAAAGGTGCCGCCTATGAATCGTATGAAGAGTGTTAGACTGCGATTGAGGAAATAAATAAGTATCTACTCCAACCTCCGGTCTTGATGCCACCCATCTCCAGAAATCCGCTGGTCATTTACGTGACCGTCGTGGAATGGTCCCTCGGCACGCTTCTCGCCCAGAAGAACAATGAGTGGAAATAGAACAACCTCTACTATCTCTGCCGCATGCTCCTCGATACGGAGGTCAGATAATCCCCTATTTAAAAGACCTTCCTTACGCTCGTTTTCACAGTACAGAAGTTGCAGCATTACCTACATCACCATTAGGTACAATTGGTCTCTCGGGTAGACCCACTGAAGTATATCCTTAACCTCCCTATGTTAACTAGCCGACTAGCGCAGTGGGCGGTGATCCTCCAGCAGTTCGACATCAGGTTCGTGCCTCATAAGGCCATCATGGGACAAGCATTGGCAGACATATTAGTCGCTCATCCTACCTCTGCGGATCAATCCCTAGATCTGTATTTTCCTGATGAGGCGATCCTATTAGTCGATCGTGCCGTCTCATGTTGGAAAATTCACTTCAACGGTGCTTCCCAGAGCCCCACCGGTAGGAGGCTCAACAATCCTAAGCTCAACAGAGTGGTCCTGGGTATCGTTTGCAACACCTCGGCACAAGACGTTCTTCCATACTCATTCCTGTTGTCATAAGGATGCACCAACAATGAGGCAGAGTTCCAGGCTCTCATCACTTGTCTCGAGCTGACCCTTATGATTGATGTGCCCCATCTACATGTGAAAAGGGATTCTGAATTGGTCATCAAGTAGGTCAATGGAGACTATGTTTTCTGGAAGCCCGAGCTTGTGCCATTTTTGGAGTGCACCCTTCTTCTAATGGCCCAGTTCTCTTGTCGACCAGTGGTTACCCATGTCCCTCGGTCACAGAACGGTCGAGCAGACGCTTTGGATGGCTTAACTACATGCTCGTGGAACCCGAGCAAGATGATTTGATCATACATGTGGTACACCGGAGATTCATTGCCCCCGTCACCCCATAGGACAAAGACGGTGTATGGGTAAGTTATCTTATAGTCGGACATTCTGCGTCAGGGGTCCCGGGATTGTCAGATACGGTGGTCAAGGCCACTCCTGACTGGAGAGAACCTTTTGTCGAGTGTCTTCAAAATGGTTGCCTCCCAGATGATCGAGCTGAGCGCGAGCGAATCCGACGCTGCTCACTGCAATTCACTCTTCAGAGTTGTCCCACTCTTGAGTGTATCCTCTATAAGCGGAGCTTCGATGGTGTTCTCCTCTATTTCATTCAAGGAGTCGAGATTTCTCAGGTCATGAAAGAGGTTCATGCTGATTCATGCGGTTCTCACCAGGATGGGCCCAAGATTTCCCATCAGATCTAGAGGTTGGGGTACTTCTATCCCTCTATGATCCATGATTGCATCGAGTTCACCAAGAGATGTCACACATTCCATGTTCACGCTAACTTCCTGCATTGGCTGCCAGAGCCTCTCCACTCCACCAAGTATTCTTGGCTATTTGTGGTGTGGAGACTCGATTTCGTGGGACCATATCCACCGACGACAGCTCGCCAGTGTAGGATCATCCTAACTGATACAAATTTCTTCTCCAAGTGGGCAGAGGTACTTCCACTCAGAGAGGTCAAGGCATGTTCCATCATTGACTATGTGATCTCCAATATCATCCACTAGTTTGGAGTCCCACACGCTATCCTCACCGATAACAGCCCCAACTTTCGAGCAGTCGAGCTGAATAAATTGTACGACCAGTACAATATCCATTTGAACCATACCTCTCGCTATCATGTGTAGGTGAATGGACAGATTGAGGCATTCAACAAAACCATCTATAACATTCTGTAGAAAATGTTTCGTCAGAATAAGAAAAGTTGGCTGGACAAGCTCCCCAATGCCCTCTGGGCTTATCAGACGACGACTCGCAATTCCACCAGGTGACCCCATATTCCTTGGTGTATAGGGCGGAGGCCGTCCTGACCATTGAGATCCATCTGCCATCGTTACGCACTGTAGTCTATGACCAACAGGCGCCAGATAAGGTGGCCGAAATCTATCTAGCTGAATTGAAAGCACTGGACAAGAATAGGATTCGTGACCTGCACAATCTAGAAATACATCAGAATAAGATAGCCAGAGCCTTCAACAAGAAGGTTCACCTTCGCTCTTTTCTTCAAGGTGACCTAGTATTGGCCCCTCGAGCGCCAATGATTCCATGCAGGAAACCGCCCAATCCTGATCCCAAATGGGAAGGACCATACATCATCCATAAGTCTTACCCAAATGGAGCATACTCCTTGGTGACCATGACTGGTGAGCACATAAATTCTCCCACCAACGCCAAGTTCCTCAAGCAGTACTTTTCTTGATCCCCTTGGTCCTGCATGACCTCAAACTGTACGGTACCACATGACCATAAACCGCACCACCATCCTGCATGACATTAAATCTACGATATCGTCCTGCAAGACAATAAACTGCAAAATGGTTAGAGCTATATGACCTTAAACTAAGATCTACCTTATCCTGGCTGTAAGACATTAAACAACAAGCCATTTAGGCCTTCCTGACCGAGGCTTAGCCTCAGGCCCCTTGGCCTCTTCGGGCCCCTGGCCCCCGTCCTTATTGTAAGACGTTAAACTATAAGATGGTCAGGCCTCCCTGCCCAAGCCTCAGCCTCAGGCCCCTTGTCCTTCGTCGACTCAGGCTCTCTTATGGGATCGTATGGTGTGGTGTGGTATTATATCCTCATTCATGTTGGGTTACCCTCCGTACCATACATGCCCCCAGACGAGATGCTTCTCTCATCCAGCACGATGTTAAATTGTGCTTCAAGAACTATGTATGTCTTGATTCCCATCCTCATGGGATACGTAGGAACGCTCTGACGTCTCATCTTGAGCCCAGCCCCGAGCTTTTATCTTTGACTATCCCCCTTGGTATAGTTTCCCCGGAGGGTCCTTGCATGATGAGGAGTAGGCTTCTTTATCCCCACTCATACGAGGATTATAATGGTCACACCATGTGCCCACTCCTGTTCTTCAATCCTCCCACATCTTTACCGCATGACATTAAACTGAATGGCCTTTAAGAAGTATGTATGGCTTGACTCCCATCCTCATGGGATACGTAAGAACACCCAGACATTTCTTATGTTTGCCCAGCCCAAAAGCCAAAATCTTCCCCTTGGGTTAAGACACATGGCAGGGTGCACACTTTTTACCCAACTCACATCGAGCAATCCTCGACCCGGTTGTACATCCCCTCCCCAGGAGATGTTCTCCTCTCTCGTAGATGGGTACGACTATGCTTCACCAACTCCTTGACTGGGATTCCATCACTTTCCTCATCTAGAAGGGCCCCTGAATGATATGGATGCTCAGCCCAAGGGCCCTCTTACCACTTCGGGCCAACGCCATCGAGGATGTCGAGCAACAGGCCGATACAAGTCCCGCATTTCGAATGCGGTCAGTGGTCGACGCTCATTTTTTGCTCCCATATAAGGTCACTATAGGGATGATGTGTTTCGAACATGGTCAACAGTGCCCCAGATCTTCGGGTCCACCCCAAGATGTCCCAAAGATTGAGTGTAGTGAATCGTTCTGCCCCATCCCGAAGCGACAAACTTCCCTCTATGTGGTGCTAACTGTCAGGTTCACGACCCCAGTTCTTTTATAGGGAGTGTACGACATAGTGTGGGATTACGTCCTCATTCACATTGGGCTACTTGTCCTGCCGTACGCATTACCTTACCGAGGCCCAGCCTCAGGCCTTTGGCCTTTTTGGGCCTTGACCCAAGTCCTTACCTTGAGTGTATGGTGTGGTGAGGTATTATGTCCACATTCACATCGGTTTGTTCTACGTACCATATTCCTCCTTCATCCAGGGACTCATATTCCTTGATCATCAACCTCAACGAAAGACGTTAAACTGTGAGTAGGCCAGGCCTTCCTGACCAAAAATCAACAATCAGGCCCCTTGGCCTATTCGGGCCCCCTGGCCCAGGTTCATTCCTACAGGACTATACGTTGTGGTGCGGTATTATGTCCTCATTACTCGTCGTGTCGTACACCTCCTCATTAGGGTATTCTGCCCCTGAGTATCTTATAGAACTACGTGTGTCTTGATTCCTATCCTTATGGGATACGTAGGACAACCCGGATGTCTAAGCTACGGGTCCATCCCCGTCTTCCGAAAATCTTCGTCCCACCTTGGCCCCTTGGCCTACCTTTCCTGAGCCACTTTGGCGACCCTTTTCGGCGGTTCATCGATATGCCTAAGGTTACTCCAGTTTAGGTTACCTGTAATGTCGAATTCTATATGGACAAGTCCACACCCGCTTTTCAAGCTTAATGTTTCCCTTCATTCGGGCTTCCATCATGTTTCACACCCAGAGGGACCCACAAGAATATCTTGGATACAACGCCCAAGGGCTCTCCTACCATTACGGGCCAATGCCCCTGAGGTTTTTAGAAAAAAAAATCAATAAAAATCCCGCGTTGCGAATATGGTCAGCGGTTGATGCTCATTTGTTGTTCCAACCTTAGGCTAACGCGATATGGAGACTGCTTTCCCACCATGGACAATAGTTATCCTCCATCTCCATGCCAACCCCATTATGCCCAAAATTTTGGTTACGCGATTCAAATCCTTCTCCATTCTTACCATTGTCCAAGATGAGTATCGAAACTCTTGGTACAATTCCTCAGTGCACATCTGCGCGTTAGGGGAACAAAGCCGTGTTAGAGGCGTCCTTAGGGGCTCTTCACCAACTTCCCTTCGATGGATGTTTTGGGTATTGCAATAAGGATCTTCTCCCATTGTTTCCCACACCAAGTTTAACTCATGTGGGGTTAGGGATCGGGTTGAGGTCTATGCGTACCTAGAAAGTTTCCATCCACCCATGGTCCAAGCCTTATGACCCTAAACAAAGATCTCCTAAGAACTACGTCTGGCTTGATTCCCAACCTCATGGGATACGTAGGAATGCCCAGACCTCCTGTCTTTGGGTCAAGCTTGAGTTCAGCTAATTTGTCTCTTCTGTCCTGCCTTCAGGACCCTGACTACGGGACAGTGTGGTGTGATGTGGGATTATGTCCTTATTCATGTTGGGATTGAAATAGTCGCACCACGTGCACCCGGTTCCCAGAATTAGACCTCCTATCTCTTGTCCTACACGACATTAAAAGGAACCTCCAAGAACTACATATGGCTTTATTTCAATCCTCATGGGATACGTAGGACCACCCGAATGTCTAGACTTTTGGTCCAGCCCCACCTCTAAGAGATCTTCCGATCTCCCTGTCACCTAGGCCCCTTGGCCTGTCCCTCTCTAGGGTGGATATAGGAATGATATAGGGTTTTTGGAACTATGCCTCCTTTCCTGGGATTCCTCCATCCCTCGATCGCCCTCAAGTTGAGTCCCTCGACTCCTTGTAGTGATTCACCCATGTGTTAAGAGTACTCTGGTCTAGCACCAAGAGTGTCAGATTTGACTTGGTCAAGTTCCTTCCACATGTCATGCTTTGTGTTTCCCTTCGTTCAGGCTTCCATCATCTTTCACACCAGGAGGGACCCCCAAAAACAGTCTGGATACCACGCCAAAGGGATCCCCTACCATTACAGGCCAACACCCCCGAAGGTTTTAGACAACAAATTGATATAAATCCCGTGTTGCGAACATGGTCAGTGGTCGATGCTCATTGATTTGTCTCCATTTCAGGCTAACGTGACATGATACTGTGTTGCGAACATGGTCAGCAGTAATCCTCTATCGTCATGCCAGCCCTTCCTAGCCTTGAATGTTGGTTAAGTTGTAACGCCCCGACCCCAGCTACCCAGAGTCGGTGCATTAATTACATAACATTGGCATGATCACAAGAAAGATCAAATCTCGAAAGACCGATTGGTTTAGTAGCCTTGGAAACACTAGATATATTCATAAGTTTTACATTACATCATTAAACGAAAAACTACTACAACAACATATTGTCTCCATAATCCACACTCATATCCCCACATAATATCCCTGCAGGTCATTCATAACGTACTTCTTCACTTCCTGGGAAAAATAAAACATAGAAAAGGGGTGAGCTCAAATGCCCAGTAAGGATAACAATATAGCGGAAACTTTCATAAATAAGAATAAACATTTAAGGCATTGCATTACTAAAACAAAAGCCTTTTAAACTTTAACTTCGACATAGTATGGCAAAAGTAAAATGAAATAATTCCATTTACTTATTCACATGGATATTCTACTAATCGAATAATCACATGCAAAAATCAATAACCACTTTCATAATGTTGGAATGCATAATGCCAGACTATCATAACCACATAGCCAAGGCCTCGTGCCAAGACTACAAATAAGATTTTGTCAAGGCCTTGTGCCAAGACACTAGTTTGTTTCATGAGACCTACCGATGCATCGAGGAGCTATAGCGGGCTCCACCCGTCACATATTAAGTCCAATGCATTCCCATATGAAAAGGTTTAAACATAACATAAACATTCGTATTAAAACTAGCATACGAAATGTCAATACTTTCACCATAAACTATGAATGGTATAAAAATAGCACATCCACAGTCAAACATATCACAAAACCTTCAATAAAATATAGAAGTTTTGTATCATAATAAATCAACTTCAAATAATCTTAAAATCCATCAAAGGATGTTGACATAGATGAAATCAAAATTCTTTTTAAAGAAATATCTCCTTTTATTTTGAAATAATTTAAGATCCATATAAAATAAAACATTTTCTTTGAAAATATTCTTATAATCTTGTAAGGGAAGCTTTGAAGATTTTATAACGGCGGAAAATAACCGCACCCTCCGTATAAGTTAAAAAAACATTCTTACCTCAATTATGTCGAAAAGGTTAAAAAGGACCTTGTTTTGAAAACGACGGAAAGATTCCTTTATAAACCTCTTATAAAAAGTCAAACAATGGTATAAATGACTTTAACCCATATTCTTGTAAATAGTAAAAATGTTTTGAAATATATTTCGAAGAAACATGGATGTGGATGATAAAGAGATCCCAGTAGATTATTACGTATAATACAACCTCAGATAATGAAGAGATTGTGAAATAACCCTTACCTTGTACTTTTCCTTTGTTGGGGTAGGTTAACCTCCTGTATAATGGTGAAATAATTGTTATTAAATTATACAACAATAATATACATTAATATGATATCATATATTATCTTTTAACATTGCTTTATTAATAATATCTTAGTATTATCGTCGTTTCAGGTGATAATCGATTCGTTCTTCTTAAATGTTTGGTTACGTAAGACATGTTTGTAATGGATAGATTAAATCTTATTCATAATAAGAATGATATTAACATTATTTTTAACCCTAAAATGAGAATAAGACTTGAATGGATACGATGGAGGATGGATCTCACCGCGTTCGTGGAGACGGTAGTCCGTACGTACGCACGAACGCTACTTCCATTTAATTTTTATTTTAAAAGAATTGAATCCAAATGATACATAGGTATATTACTATTCCAGTATAATATAATATTTTATATATGTTACTTAAGTTCATTAACACCATCCTTTATATGTTCCATGTGTGGTATGAACGAGTCATATCATTTTAAGGGGGCGGTAGTCCGCACTTCCTCAAATGAAATTATCGTATGTATATACAACATGAAACGAATAATGGTATGAAATAAAATGGAATTACAGAAGCTTATATATAAAATATATATCATTAATATCATATTTAATTACAGTTCCATCATAATGGCCACCATGAGAGGTGGTAAGATGTATTTGAACAATCATCGTTTCGTGAGGCGTTAGTTTGCCATCCACAGAAACATTATGTTCATCATCCATTAGATGGAGTTGTGTGTATGTGTAGATTGAATCCTTCTTATAACAACATCCTAGTATATTGAAGATACTGGTGTTGTTACAAAAGAAAGGAAATAAAAAGAGTTTGGGGGTTGGAGAAGCAAAATAAATGAAAATAATTTAAGAGAAATCGTTACCTTTAATTTAGGTAACTCACTTTGGTTGGAACCAAAGGACTTCTTGAAATGCTTTCTGCCTAAGGGTAAGCTTAAAGGAGGAGTAGAGGGATGTGGGGAGCTTAGTTTGGCAGAGTTTGGACGAGCGAAGTGGCTTGAGAGGTGTGAGGAATGAGTAGAAGTGGTCTCCTTTTATAAGGGAGAGGAGGGGCTCTTTAGGAAAGTGTGAAAGTATTACTTTATAATATATTTGTATTCGGTTTATAATGGTCCAAAAATCATTGAGGTCGAAGATAAGATGACTCATATTCTAAATAACATCAACCAATAAGAATTGGACAGGTTTTATATAATATTTTAATCATTATAATCTTATTTATTTAAATGATTTATTAATGAGGTAAACATTGCATCATTATTGTGTCATTAATAATTTAAATTATTTGATGTCTAAAAATTATAAATAAAATATCATTATGTAGGAAATCTTTTTATCTTTCTAATGAATATTTATAATCGAAAATCCAACATGTATAACCGTATGTAAAAATTGTTCTTCTAAAAGATGTAAGCTTATGCCATTTTTATTTTTATTTTAACTTTATTAATATAATGTGTCATTATCACTTACAAGTGGATCCATGGGGTCCCAAAATCGACCCAAAGATTCCCATGGTCGACCATGTATCAACCAATAGGGTTAGGACACGTTTTAGGGTAATTTAGTATTATTATAATATTATTTGTTTAACCCTTATTCACCGGATTTACCCTTAACCATGGTAAATAAAATATTTACCGCAGTAATTATTCAAAATGTGTAAAAATGAAAGTTACCTATTTACATAATTTGGACATCCTGATTCCAAATATGTAATCCATTTTTCCAAATTCAAAACACAGAAGTGGCAGAAATTAATTTAAAATTAATTACCGTTGTCAAAACAAAAAGCGTGTTTTTAAGAGATAATAACTCTCAAAAGATTGACACTTGTTTATGTTCGGTTTAATTGTAAAATTATGTCCAATGACAAACATTAAATTCAATGGTAAAAATATATTCTAAATATAATTTAATACCACTCAAATTCATAATTTATCAATATTAATTATTTTGATTAAAAAAGTTGTTTTTAATTAAAATTTAGTAATTTTCACTATTCATCAAAATATAAAAGTTATCCGAAAAGTACCAAAATTTCACCCTAGGCTAATTTCGATATTCCGAATCCAAAAATGAAGTCCATTTTGAAATATAAAATATATATGATTTCAAAAAGTAGGTATTACTATTCACAACGACTAGTTTAATTAGTTGTGGTGTGTGTTAGAACTCGAGGTTGCGTACAACACACGCTATCGCATTATTCGAAGGGAAACGTACCGTAGAAGCTTGGGGTGTTACATTCTCCCCTCCTTCAAATAATTGCGTCCTCACAATTTCTAGGGTATTACTGCATAAAAAGACTCGGGTGGTTCTTCATCATAAGTTCCTCGGGTTCCCACGTTGCCTCTTCCATCTTATGGTTTCTCCACAAAACTTTTACCAGACGCGTCGTCCGGTTTCTCAGCACTTGTTCTCTCGTATCAAGAATCTTGACGGGCTCTTCGCAATAAGACAGATCGGGTTCCAGTTCTAATTCTTCATAGGTGAGTACATGCGTTGGATCAGGCATGTATTTCCTCAATAGAGATACGTGGAACACATCGTGAACTTTGGAGAGACTTGGCGGCATTGCCAATCGGTAAGCTACAACCCCAATTCGTTCTAGAATTTCGAAAGGTCCAATGTACCTGGGACTCAATTTACCTTTCTTACCAAAACGTATGACTCCCTTCCACGGAGATACCTTCAGGAAAACATGATCACCGACTTGAAATTCCAAATCCTTCCTTCGATTATCGGCATAGCTCTTCTGCCTACTTTGAGCTGCTTTGATGTGATTTTGGATTACCTTCACCTTTTCCACCGTTTCCTCCACCAGTTCTGGGCCTACAAGTTTTCTTTCACCAACATCATCCCAACAGGTTGGTGTACGACATCTCTTTCCATATAACGCTTCATATGGTGACATCTGAATACTCGAATGGAAGCTATTGTTATAGGAAAATTCTACCAGTGGTAAATATTGATCCCACATACCCTGAAAATCAAGTGAGAAAGATCTCAACATGTCTTCTAAGGTTTGAATAGTCCGTTCTGATTGTCCGTCTGTCTGAGGGTGGTAAGCAGTGCTCAAATGAAGTTCAGTATCCAAGGATTTCTGATGACTTTTCCAGAATATTGAAGTAAAACGGGGATCACGATCAGAAATAATTGATAGGGGTACTCCATGAAGTCTCACAACTTCATTAATATATAGTCTTGCTAGACGTTCCAGGGGTAGATCTTCTCTTATAGCAAGAAAATGTGCTGACTTGGTAAGACGATCAACAATAACCCATATTGCATCATTCCTTCTAGGAGTCTTTGGTAGCCCCATGACAAAGTCCATCGTAATATTGTCCCATTTCCACTCTGGTATGGGAAGAGGTTGCATGACTCCTCCAGGCTGTTGCCTTCCAGCTTTCACTTGTTGACAAACCATACATCTTGACACAAAATCAGCAATCTCCCTCTTCATGTTGTCCCACCAAAAATGTTCCTCAAATCTCTATACATTTTGGTGCTCCCAGGGTGTATAGAGAAATTGGAACTATGAGCATCATCCAGCAATTCCCTTTTTAGATCAGGTATATTGGGAACACAAAGTCTCTTCCCGAATTTCAAAATTCCATCTTCATACACAAAGTCTCTCAATCTCCCATCATTCACAGCTTTAATCTTATTTTGGAATTCTTCATCATCGGTCTGAGAACTCTTAATCCTTTCTAGTAAAGATGGTTTGGAAACCATTTGAAAAAGCATTGATGTTTCACCTTCTCTGGTTATTCCCATGTCCATCTTCACTAGATCCATGAAAATTGGATCCCTTTCAATTCTCATATTGTTCAAAACTCCATGGTCTTTTCTACTCAAAGCATCTGCCACCTTGTTTGCCTTCCCTGGGTGGTAGTGTATCATACAATCATAATCCTTGAGTAATTCAAGCCATCTCCTTTGCCTCATGTTGAGTTCTTTTTGTGAGAAAATATACTTCAAACTCTTGTGATCAGTATAAATCTCACATTTTTCACCATAGAGGTAGTGCCTCCATATCTTCAAAGCAAAGATCACTGCTGCTAACTCGAGATCATGAGTAGGATAGTTTTGTTCATGAATTTTCAACTGTCGTGATGCATAGGCAATAACTCTATCATTCTGCATAAGGACACAGCCAAGTCCTTTCTTCGATGCATCACTATAAATAACGAACCCATCATTCCCCGATGGTAGAGTCAATATAGGAGCATTGACTAATCTTCTCTTCAGTTCTTCGAAACATTCTTCACACTCTTTTGTCCAAACAAATTTAACCCCTTTACGTGTGAGCTTCGTTAATGGGTTAGCCAATCGGGCAAAATTCTGGACGAAACGTCGATAATAACCTGCCAAACCAATAAAACTACGTACCTCAGTTATACTCGTAGGTGCTGGCCATTCTTGGATTGCCTTGGTCTTAGAAGGATCAACAGAGATTCCATATTTAGAGACAATATGTCCAAGAAAAGAAATCTCCTGAAGCCAGAATTCACACTTGCCAAACTTCCCATATAATTCATGCCTCCTCAGAGTCTTCAAGATAATGCGCAAGTGATTTTCATGATCTTCGTAGGTTTTGGAGTATACCAAGATATCATCAATAAATACCACCACAAATTCATCGAGATACTCCTTGAAAACTCTATTCATCAGATCCATGAATACAGAGGGTGCATTAGTCAATCCAAACGGCATTACAGTAAACTCGTAATGCCCGTACCTGGTTCGAAATGCTGTCTTCGGAATGTCTTCCTTCTTCACACACAACTGATGGTATCCAGATTGAAGGTCAATCTTTGAAAAGTATTGAGCTCCATGCAGTTGGTCAAATAAATCATCAATACGAGGTAGGGGATACTTGTTCTTTATCGTTATAGCATTGATCTCCCTGTAGTCGATACATAACCTCATAGATCCATCTTTCTTTTTAACAAAAAGAACAGGGGCTCCCCATGGAGAAACACTAGGGCGAATAAATCCCTTATTACTCAATTCCTCTAGTTGTTTCTTTAGTTCGACTAACTCTACAGTGGCCATTCTATATGGGGTCTTCGATATAGGCCTTGATCCAGGAATCAAATCAATAGAAAACTCAACTTCTCGTTCTGGAGGATGTCCAGGTAAATCTTCTGGAAATACATCTACAAATTCTTTTACAACAGGTACATCCTCTATTTGAACATTCCTTTCCTCACCCGTAGTTATTTCATTCTCTTCCTCCCCAATAATTGAATTTAGTTGAGCTATTGAGGGTGGATCTAAATAAGAATTAGGTGGTGACGATTCTACTCTAAAAATAAGGTGTTCCTTATCATTATCATCAAGAATCGTAACCTCTTTATTCTTACAATAAATCTTCGCATCATAGTCCGAAAGCCAGTCCATACCGAGGATTATATCAAACTCAATCATAGGTATGATGATGAGATCAGCAGATAAAGAAAATTTATGTGCTCTAATGGGGACTGATTCACAAAACTTTGTTGCAACGATACTTCCCTTAGGAGTTTTAACTGACAACTCCCTTATTAAATCAAATTGGAAATATCTAATTTTCTTAGCAAACTGGGAAGATATGAAACAATGCGATGATCCAGAATCAAATAATGCATTTGCTAAACTTGAGGAAACCATTAAATTACCTGCCACCACGTCTTTCGGAGCTTCTACCTCAGCAGTAGTGATAGCATAAGCCTGGCCTTGATCCCTTGGCCTTTTCTAAGGTAAGTTCTCCTGACGCTTAGGACATGCATTTGCATAATGCCCCATCTCCCTGCAATTGTAGCACTGAACGTTGGTAGCTTCCTTCTTCCCCTTGCAATCATGAGCTTGGTGGCCTTTTTCACCACACTTGTAACAGACTCTCATTCCCTTCAAGAAAGTACCAGGATGTTTCTTCCCGCATTTACCACAAGATGGATATTCAACCTTTCCCTTCTTCCCCTTATTTCCATTCCCAGATTGATCAGCAGGTCTCTTCTTCTCTTGCTTTGCTTTAAAGTCATAAGACTTAGAGAATTCATTTTCAGTCTTTATAGCACATGAGACAATGTCTTCGTACGATGAAAGGGATTGTGAGACTAATGCTCGATGGAGAAATGGTTTTAACCCATCAAAGAAACGATCAATCTTACTTCTTGGGTTGCGAATATAATCTCCAGCATACCTCGCTATCCTTGTAAAGTTAGCCTCATACTTTGTGACATTCTCATCCTCCTTTTGTCTCAGACTCAGAAATTGTCTTTCCATATCCGCTCGATGGTCGCGAGGGAAGTATTTTTCTAAAAACAGATCTTTGAATTCCCTCCATTCCATATTTGATACTTCATCATCTTCCTTCATGTTTTGAATCAATGACCACCATTGATCAGCATCTCCAGTGAGGCGGTAAACTGCCATGATAACTTTTTCCCTTTCACTGCTCCCCAAAGCCTGAAATATTTTCTCTAGGGAATTTATCCATTGCTCAGCTACTAAGGGATTTGTACTCCCATTGAACGTTGGTGGTTGTTGCCTCATGAATCGATCTAACATTGATCCTCCACGCTGCGGATCAGGGTGCTCTATACGGGTAAGGTTATTATTCATAACCTGAGTAAGTTGTCCCAGTATGGTGATTAGCTGATCGGCACCAGTTGCATCACCAGCCCCACTATAATTATCTTGAGCAGGAGGGCAATCCCTACATGGAGTGCGTGCATTGATACAGTTTCCATTTCTTCCACCAGGCGCCATTTCTAAACAATGGCATAAACTAGATCAGTTTATGAATCAAAATACATAATCCCATACTTATAAAACACTTAACATAAATTGAACTATTTATGGATATAATCCATAATCATAAAAAATGTTTTCTTTGAGGAAGTATATACTCATAAACCCTTCATAATGATTTGTAAAGATAGTGAGAGTTATCCTAAGCATATCCCCCGGGAGTGTCGTAACCAAGAGTGCAGCAAGGCCCGTTGTCGTGCACCAGTTCTCGTTCGAGTCTAGCTCAAAGCGGTGTTTTCGGGTTTTACCCCTAGGTACATCTGTGCCAGAGCCGCCTCTACCTGCTCGTATCCAGACAGGGATGTATTGTTCGGAAAACTCACAAAATCTCTACAATACCAAAATTCTAGGAAGTTCTTCTATACTAATCCTCAAAGTTCATCTTAGGTCTACGTGCTCTAATCAGAGTTTATCTAAATCTAGTTTCCAAGGTTTGTACTAAACTTCCTCTGATACCAACTGTAACGCCCCGACCCCAGCTACCCAGAGTCGGTGCATTAATTACATAACATTGGCATGATCACAAGAAAGATCAAATCTCGAAAGACCGATTGGTTTAGTAGCCTTGGAAACACTAGATATATTCATAAGTTTTACATTACATCATTAAACGAAAAACTACTACAACAACATATTGTCTCCATAATCCACACTCATATCCCCACATAATATCCCTGCAGGTCATTCATAACTTACTTCTTCACTTCCTGGGAAAAATAAAACATATAAAAGGGGTGAGCTCAAATGCCCAGTAAGGATAACAATATAGCGGAAACTTTCATAAATAAGAATAAACATTTAAGGCATTGCATTACTAAAACAAAAGCCTTTTAAACATTAACTTCGACATAGTATGGAAAAAGTAAAATGAAATAATGCCATTTACTTATTCACATGGATATTCTACTAATCGAATAATCACATGCAAAAATCAATAACCACTTTCATAATGTTGGAATGCATAATGCCAGACTATCATAACCACATAGCCAAGGCCTCGTGCCAAGACTACAAATAAGATTTTGTCAAGGCCTTGTGCCAAGACACTAGTTTGTCTCATGAGACCTACCGATGCATCGAGGAGCTATAGCGGGCTCCACCCGTCACATATTAAGTCCAATGCATTCCCATATGAAAAGGTTTAAACATAACATAAACATTCGTATTAAAACTAGCATACGAAATGTCAATACTTTCACCATAAACTATGAATGGTATAAAAATAGCACATCCACAGTCAAACATATCACAAAACCTTCAATACAATATAGAAGTTTTGTATCATAATAAATCAACTTCAAATAATCTTAAAATCCATCAAAGGATGTTGACATAGATGAAATCAAAATTCTTTTTAAAGAAATATCTCCTTTTATTTTGAAATAATTTAAGATCCATATAAAATAAAACATTTTCTTTGAAAATATTCTTATAATATTGTAAGGGAAGCTTTGAAGATTTTATAACGGCGGAAAATAACCGCACCCGCCGTATAAGTTTAAAAAAACATTCTTACCTCAATTCTGTCGAAAAGGTTAAAAAGGACCTTGTTTTGAAAACGACGGAATGATTCCTTTATAAACCTCTTATAAAAAGTCAAACAATGGTATAAATGACTTTAACCCATATTCTTGTAAATAGTAAAAATGTTTTGAAATATATTTCGAAGAAACATGGATGTGGATGATAAAGAGATCCCAGTAGATTATTACGTATAATACAACCTCGGATAATGAAGAGATTGTGAAATAACCCTTACCTTGTACTTTTCCTTTGTTGGGGTAGGTTAACCTCCAGTATAATGGTGAAATAATTGTTATTAAATTATACAACAATCATATACATTAATATGATATCATATATGATCTTTTAACATTGCTTTATTAATAATATCTTAGTATTATCGTCGTTTCAGGTGATAATCGATTCGTTCTTCTTAAATGTTTGGTTACGTAAGACATGTTTGTAATGGATAGATTAAATCTTATTCATAATCAGAATGATATTAACATTATTTTTAACCCTAAAATGAGAATAAGACTTAAATGGATACGATGGAGGATGGATCTCACCGCGTTCGTGGAGACGGTAGTCCGTACGTACGCACGAACGCTACTTCCATTTAATTTTTATTTTAAAAGAATTGAATCCAAATGATACATAGGTATATTACTATTCCAGTATAATATAATATTTTATATATGTTACTTAAGTTCATTAACACCATCCTTTATACGTTCCATGTGTGGTATGAACGAGTCATATCATTTTAAGGGGGCGGTAGTCCGCACTTCCTCAAATGAAATTATCGTATGTATATACAACATGAAACGAATAATGGTATGAAATAAAATGGAATTACATAAGCTTATATATAAAATATATATCATTAATATCATATTTAATTACAGTTCCATCATAATGGCCACCATGAGAGGCGGTAAGATGTATTTGAACAATCATCGTTTCGTGAGGCGTTAGTTTGCCATCCACAGAAACATTATGTTCATCATCCATTAGATGGAGTTGTGTGTATGTGTAGTTTGAATCCTTCTTATAACAACATCCTAGTATATTGAGGATACTGGTTTTGTTACAAAAGAAAGGAAATAAAAAGAGTTTGGGGGTTGGAGAAGCAAAATAAATGAAAATAATTTAAGAGAAATCGTTACCTTTAATTTAGGTAACTCACTTTGGTTGGAACCAAAGGACTTCTTGAAATGCTTTCTGCCTAAGGGTAAGCTTAATGGAGGAGTAGAGGGATGTGGGGAGCTTAGTTGGGCAGAGTTTGGACGAGCCAAGTGGCTTGAGAGGTGTGAGGAATGAGTAGAAGTGGTCTCCTTTTATAAGGGAGAGGAGGGGCTCTTTAGGAAAGTGTGAAAGTATTACTTTATAATATATTTGTATTCGGTTTATAATGGTCCAAAAATCATTTAGGTCAAAGATACGATGACTCATATTCTAAATAACATCAACCAATAAGAATTGGACAGGTTTTAGATAATATTTTAATCATTATAATCTTATTTATTTAAATGATTTATTAATGAGGTAAACATTGCATCATTATTGTGTCATTAATAATTTAAATTATTTGATGTCTAAAAATTATAAATAAACTATCATTATGTAGGAAATCGTTTTATCTTTCTAATGAATATTTATAATCGAAAATCCAACATGTATAACCCTATGTAAAAATTGTTCTTCTAAAAGATGTAAGCTTATGCCATTTTTATTTTTATTTTAACTTTATTAATATAATGTGTCATTATCACTTACAAGTGGATCCATGGGGTCCCAAAATCGACCCAAAGATGCCCATGGTCGACCATGTATCAACCAATAGGGTTAGGACACGTTTTAGGGTAATTTAGTATTATTATAATATTATTTTTTTAACCCTTATTCACCGGATTTACCCTTAACCATGGTAAATAAAATATTTACCGCAGTAATTATTCAAAATGTGTAAAAATGAAAGTTACCTATTTACATAATTTGGACATCCTGATTCCAAATATGTAATCCATTTTTCCAAATTCAAAACACAGAAGTGGCAGAAATTAATTTAAAATTAATTCCCGCTGTCAAAACAAAAAGCGTGTTTTTAAGAGATAATAACTATCAAAAGATTGACACTTGTTTATGTTCGGTTTAATTGTAAAATTATTTCCAATGACAAACATTAAATTGAATGGTAAAAATATATTCTAAATATACTTTAAGACCACTCAAATTCATAATTTATCAATATTAATTATTTTGATTAAAAAAGTTGTTTTTAATTAAAATTTAGTAATTTTCACTATTCATCAAAATATAAAAGTTATCCGAAAAGTACCAAAATTTCACCCTAGGCTAATTTCGATATTCCGAATCCAAAAATGAAGTCCATTTTGAAATATAAAATATATATGATTTCAAAAAGTAGGTATTACTATTCAAAACGGCTAGTTTAATTAGTTGTGGTGTGTGTTAGAACTCGAGGTTGCGTACAACACACGCTATTGCATTATTCGAAGGGAAACGTACCGTAGAAGCTTGGGGTGTTACATAAGTGATTCACATTATGTCCACTGCATCGTGTCTAGGTGGAATCTCGACACTCTTGGCGCTACCCCTCAATGCACCTTTGAATATCAGGGGGACAAAGCTACAATACGTCGTCCTTCGGGGATCCCATGGTCCGAGCTCTAAGACCATAAACTAACATCTCCTCAGAACTACATTAAGCTTGATTCCCATCCTCATGGGATATGTAGGACTGCCCGAACATCTCGTTTTTGGTTCCAGCTCATTTGGGAGCTAATCTCTCCCCCTTCACCTCTCACCTCTATTTGGGCCCCTTGGCCTGTGGTTCCTATCTCATGATTGCATACGGTATAATGTGGGATTATGTCCCCATTCACATCAGTTATTTCACATGACACCATACAAATCCCCCTTCTAGCGTCGTCTCTCCTACGTCTACGCTGCATGATGTTAAAATTCTTGCTTGGTCCTATCACACGACCCTAAACTATGACATTATTGTCCTGGATGCATGACGAATAACGGCACTGCATTGTGGTGACCTTGTTTTGGAGGACATCACATTGGGTATTGGTTGCATGCCATGCCATTATTCAAAGCCTATCACGGCTTGATTCGTGTGGTGACACCAGGGCTAGCTACCCTATTCCTGTTGCTTCACAAAGAAACCACTCACCTTAAAGGAAAAACAAGATTTATCAAATTCCACTTCTTTTAGTGCAAGGGCCACGCACGCACTCCTGTTTTTCTTGGCACTGCTACTATGTCGTTCCACCTTCAAGAACTACGTGTGGCTTGATTCTCATCAATATGAGATACGTAGGAGCTCCCGGGCACTTCCCCACGGGCCCAGCCCAACTCTAGTCTTCGGTCCCTTGACCAAATTTTTTTTGAGAATCACATGGTGGTCAGAACACTCGGTTCCCATTCACGTCAGGTGTCTAAGTTACCCCACTGTGTGCCTCTTGTGTTTCCTCCCACCCATGGTCCTAATTCTACGACCCTAATCTATGACCTCCCTATGGGAAATGACTCTACTCCCTCTATCTAATACGTCTCGTTGTCGTATTCAGATGTGTTTTGACAAGGATCCCGAAGTGTGGGATTTTCATGGGGACATTCCCCTCGTCCCATGACCATGCTTCATGAGATCACTATTTGGATCCTCATCCTCTTCCACATCCAAAAGGACCCTCGGACGATGTGGATTCTAGGATTACGTTCTCTCCATAGATGTTGGGCCTAAGGGCTCTCCTATCTTTTTGGGCCAACATCCCTAAGGATCATTGACGAAATTTGCGACATGGTCCCATGTTTCGAACATGGTCAATGGTCGACCCTCATGTGTATTTCTCCATTCCAGGATAACACGATATGGATGATGCATTTCCACCATGTTTAATGGTTATCCTATATCATCATTCCGCCATCATTTTGATCCAAATATCGAGCGTTATGATTCACACATTTCCAATTCCTCATGTTTAAGTGGAATTCCAGTAGGCTCGACTATATCTCTTTATGCATCTAGGTGCACCACATGGTCGTTTTAGTGTTGTTGGGCCGGTATTCACCGAGCGTCCCTTCACCATAACCATCCCGCTTATGTGTCAGGAAAATCCCACCACTACTTGTTTCCCACACCGAGCACGACTCACATGGGCTTAGTTGTTTTGGCAGGATGTGTACCAACACAGCCATGCTTCTCATTGTCCCCTCAAAACTACGTATGGCTTGATTCCTATCCTCATGGGGTACGTATGAATGCCCGAACGCTCTGCTTCGGGCCCAAACTAATCCTCACGCTTGGTCCCTTGACCCCAAGAGTTTCCTCCGGGGGTACGTTGTGTGATTTGGACTCCAAGTCCTCATTCAAGTCGGTTTCATAACTACCACGCCATATGATCCCTGGGCTCTTCCCATTCACTCCACATTCTATCGTATGACGTTAAACTACTAGAGTCCATATGTCCTCAACGTACGACACTAAACTGCGGTTCTACCCTGAACAAGTTCAGGATGCCCCATGTTAATCATGGGATGCACCAGAGCCTGTGCTAGAATGAGTTTCACCTGTCATTGTTGGTATATGACTACACTATGCCTCTAGAACTACGTGTGGCTTGATTCCCATCCTCATGGGATACGTAGGGACACCCTGGTATTTTTCTTAGGGTCCAGATCGCGGGAATCATTAATCATGTTCTTCCCCATTCCGGCCCCCGGGCCAGACCCCTGGTAAAGGACCGTGTTACTATGACTCTTCCCTGAACAATTTCAGGATTCCCCAAGATTACATTGGGATGTGACAGACCCCCTCGCCAGAGAGGCCCTGTCTCAAAGAAGGAATGATCCATGATCAAACCGATTTGCCCATCTGGCGTACTCCAACCATTGTGGTGTAATTACATGAGTGTTGGATTCTATCTGGACAAACCATAACTCAATATTACATGCTCTACGTGCCCATTATTCGGATCCCCATCCTCTTTCATGTCTGAAGGGACCCCCCTAACAGCCTGGTCTCATGCCGCATTGGCTCACCTATCATCCTGGGCCAACGTTGCAAAATACTGGTCATGTTTGGAAGGACCCCCCAACAATATGGATGCTCAACCTAGGGTCCGCCTACTGTCCTGGGCCAACATCCCGAAGGATTGATCGACAAAATTTGTGACAAGGTCCCGTGTTTCGAACATGGTCAACGGTCGACCCACATTTATTCTCCCCATTTCGGGTTAATGTAGTAAGGATACCATTTCTCCACCATGGTTAACAGTTTCCCTTTATTATCACTGCATCCCCAAAGTGTTCCAAATCATGAGTATCGTGATTCACACATCCCATTTATGTCTTTTCAGACCAATTTCAGCACCCATGGAGTTTCACCGTTCGTGCATAAGAGCACGCTGAAAAAAAAATAGTAATTTGGCTATTATAAGAACATCCTTCTTCGGTTATGTCTCTCCTACTTCTCAGAAATCTGGACCGGTTATCCAAACCCCATATTCCTGAGGACTGGTTTACACTTCTATGTTGGGTGGGACGATGAGGCAACTATATTTTGTTTCTCATGTCGAGCCTGACCCACGTGAGATTAGGGAATTGTCATCGAACATCCCGAAATCATTGTAAGGATGAAATGCACTAGTTAAAACAGTGGACATCGTGAATGCTATGACATTCAACGAAAGAAGAAAATTGGAGCGTAGGAGTACCATTAAATGGTTTTTAATTATTACAGTACCCGGAGGTCGACTCCCCACGTGGACGGATTGACCCCGTCAAAAGAATGTTGCATCTCCGCCAACCTTTGACTCGTGGCGTCCAAGAATTGCTGCAGCCGACTCAGCTCCCTCTACTCCTCAGCAGCGACAGGGCGCAGTTCGTCATCCTCGGATGGGGCCCTCTCTATGTCATCTTGAATGGAAGTCATCTCTCCAGAGGCCTGCCTCATACACTCTTCTGCCTCTGCTATCTGGGCCTTCAACCGCGAGTTCAGTTCATATTGTGCATTAAGAGAGGCTGAGTGCTCATCTTCCTGGGCCTGTAGCTGTTGGACCTCATTTTCAGCCTCCTGGAGCTTCTTGAAAATTGTCTCCTTCCTCTGCTGCCATCCCACACTAAGCCCACGATCGTATTCCCGGATCTTCTCTACCATGATATCTCGGATGAGCATATGAGGATGTTGGGAATCCACTACCCCAGCACACAGTTCGTGCAGCTACGAGCGAAGTCTGTCCATTTCATTCATCTATAGTTCTTGGGGGTGTCATTGATGAATCGCGTGATTTGCTTCCATGATCGGCGATGGACTATTTTGCCGTCCTCTTCATCAGAGGTCATCTCATCCCAGTCTGCGCAATTGGCAGGCTCGTATGTAAGATACGACTGCAGGAAATCTTCAGCAGGATCTGCGTCTGGCGTTGAATCTGGCGCGACATCTAGTGTCGGGGCAGGCATGACAGGACTTGGTTCGGCTGGTTGATCATCATCATCGGACTCCACCTCAATAACTTCGGGCACAACCATGCTGGTGGTCCCGCCAATGATATGGAGTGCTGCATCCCAGGTAGATAGGGGGGCTATCTCTACCATCACCGGAATGCCCCTAGGAATGATGCCACCAGACATCCTGAATAGCCTTGCCGCAGTAGCCCATGTCAGTCGGATAACTGTATGACAGAGATGGGCATGAACGTCCATTGGAATGATCTACATATAACAGCAATGAATCCAATGGAGAAAACATACGGAGATCGAACTCCTGGTGATACTCTGGAGTCAGTTCTGATGTGACCCTCAGGCATGGCCCTCTGTATACTATCGGAAGGTCTGGAGATTCTGGAGGATCCACCATAGGTACTCTAGCCCCACTGGACGCAGAATAGGACGCAACCGCATGCGAGGGTTCTGAAGGTTCTGCATCATCACCCGCCAAAGGGCAAGAGAGAGGCCTGCGTACGAGTTCCTCCTGCATGGTTCAAATATTGGTAAGAAATCCATGATGTACTGAGAGCAGACCATGAGGAAAGAATCTTTGAATGCTACCTCGAGAGCCTCTGCGAAACTATCAGAATCCGAGTCTTGATCTCCATCTTCGCCCTCCTCCAACAGGCTCCCTCCGCTAGCCTCATCCTCCTGAGAGGATTCATTTAATTCTTTCGGAAGGGGGAATCTCTCCCCCTGATCAGTGGCTGACAGCTATGGGGGAATAGTCCGATCCAGTAATACCCTCACCCGGTCAGTCATTGGGCGTGGGACACCACTGGAGTGAACGTAGTCCTCCAAATCATCCAAATATTGCTCCGCCTCCACCGGAGATGCCGTGAAACCCGCCCGGACTTGGCCTATGACCGGTAATTCCATCCTAAGACAATCCAACTGTGCCCACATCTCATGTGGACTGAGGAATTGATGGTTGACATCCCAAATGTCCCAGGCTTATGGGAAGACGGCATCCTCTGGCATGTCGATGTGGCACAACCACTTCCCCAGAGCCTGGGTGGATATCCTGCGAAACCCTCTCGATGGCCGCCCTTCTGGATGGTGCTCCTCTTTCAGAAAAACCAGGTCCACTACCACTGTTGGATCCACCGCTATTGCCGCATCCTCAGAAGGTGAAGGTCTCGCCGCCACGACAGCCCCGCCACCACGAGAGGCCCTTGCTGGCCTCCGACCCTAACCTCGGGATAGGAGAGGCCCGCCGTCACTAGCCCGAATGGTTGGGTGCCTCAGCATCTCCCCCGGATAAGCTACCTCCAAGCTCATGGCATACTCCTTCACCAATCTGAAAGCAGTGGTGGATGGAAGAAATTCCATTCTCATTTTTGCATCCTCTCATGTGAACATGAGCCACAACTACCTCATTACACACGGGTACTTATCATTACGCACCTACCAGTAGACCTGCAGGGTCAGCAGCTACAGGCACCGAAATTTCCTCGCAAACTGATGCGGGGTGTATGGCTCACAGAGCGGCTCACGGTCCACTCGTGCCACCAAGACTCTTCCTTGAAAGGCCAGGAGATAGGCCCAATGCTCTTCGATTCCCTGACCGTCGTCAGTGAGAACTCCTGTCGGCAATGGAAACGGGTGGAATTTTAACTCATCCGCCTTCCATACCTGGTTCAGCACCATCGGTATGGTTAATTTGACTGGGAAGCTCCAGGATGCGTTCATAATAGAAGGGAAGAAGTTTGATCCTGGTGGAAAGATAGGGTTTGGGTATTTGTAAACCCCCCCTAATGTGTGCCGCAATCCACCCGTATAGAAGGTGGAAGGGCCCGTATATTCTCGGTGGATTCTTCCCCTCGCTAACATGCCACAACATCCTGTACAATCTGGAGAGCATCAGAATCCCCAAATTAACCCGCCTTACCATGGCTAACATGGATTCCATTATGAACGAGCTGGGGCGCACCCCCATGTTGGTATCCCTCACTGGTAGGATCCAACCACAGATAAGGGCCGCGATGAACGCTTTCATCCTGACTATTGGGAGTTGTTCAGTGCTGACACTAGAACCCCACGTCTTCTATTGTTTTTCCTCCAAGAGCCTCCAATACCAGTGCTCCTTTCCCCATTTAGCCCCTTTCATACAAGTTCGAGGCCTCTGAGGGAACTCTCGATCCTCCAAGAAGTTCGGGAACTTCTTGAACCACTTCTTAAAGTGGACATCTCTCACCGCCTCCTTGTCCTCTCCAGGGACCAGTGCCATCAGTGTCGACGCCAGTCGCGACATCTACTCCGGATCCTCCCACGCACTCATGAAAGAGAGGAACTCATCATATATTTCCCCCAAGATTGGGACCCCCAAAATTTGATGGACATCCCACAGATTGATGCCCACCTCCCCATGGTGCAGGTGAAAAGTTTTGGTCCTCGAAGACCATCTGCTCAGCAAATCCGGCATCATCTATTTAGGTTGATAAATGTTTAATGGGGAGGCCCATGCCACCTCATATAGGCCCACTATCCTCAGCTCGGCCCCGAACTCCTCGCACGAGGCACCTACCCAATAGGCCCATGCCTAGTCGTTGGTGAAGTTACTGCCTTGGCGCAGGTACCACTCATCGGACCACCACTCTTTATGATCCTGCAGAGTTGCCTTCGGTATGGTGCGGTACATGGGAGGGGACTTCTCCAGTTTCAGTGGCTCCCCGTCGATGTTGTTCAGATGGTTGTACAGACAGTCGACGGTAACGGGTGTGAAGTCCTCCTGTGCATAACCATCGGCCTCCCTGAACAATTTTCATTGGTATGGAGTGCTCCTAAACCAACAAGCCGGTTCATCCCTACTCGCCTCAAGAATGAAGACTTCATCCCTCAGCCCAAAGCCATACAAGGGCATCTTCATGCACAACAGATAGTTCTTTTGGATTTCTGATAGGGGTTCTGTCATAGAATTATGGTCTGAGTGACTACGGACCAACTCTCCAAGGCCTAGACGGTTGGCTATCTCATCCCTCCAGGATGCGTCTGCAAGCACCCACAGCACAGCTTCTTGACGGGCCATTACAATTTCAGAACTCGGAAGAAAATTCCGGTCGGGTCATGGAGGACGTTCACAAAGCTCGGGCGCAAATCCAAGACATGGAGCCTGGCCTCAGCTTGCAAACAAAAGTTTTCATGGCGCAGTCGCGGAGTCAGAGACTCGCGGTTCGCTGTGAAGTTCGAGTCACAGTGAGAGGACGCGGAGTATGCGGAGCTTCTCAAACTCGAGAGCACAAAAGAACAAAAGTCTCAAGAGGACAAAAAAGAGGTTTTCCCCCTATTTATAGGCGGAGACCCCAGAGCTTCGCGGCGAATGCCGCCCATGCGAAGCTTCGCGGCGCGTCCGGACCGCGCCGTCGCTATCTGCCTCGTGTGCTCTCTTCTCAAGTCAGCACCATGAACTACCATTAATTTCAGCGATTTTCCCTTAGTCTTCGACCCTTGATCCCTCCACGGCACCAAGTCTGAGGGGGGAATATTTTGGCACCAAAATATTGGATGCAAAGGGAAGAATAAAAAGAAGCTCGCGTGCTGCCTCACGAAGCGCAGTCGTGGAGGGCCCCTGAGCATCGCGGTCACCGCGAAGCCCCAGAGGCAGTAACGCTCCATGAACGACTTGACGTTCATGACCTTCCGCTAAGAATAGGAGGCGGTACCCCTCTGCGAGTGCGGTTGATGTTCGCGACCCGCTGCAAAGCCACCGAGGCCCCCCTTCGTGCCGTATGAGTTCTGCTCCGCAGCGCCTCTTGCCTATAAATACCGAGCTTCACCTGAGCTCGGTGGATGGAAAATCCAACCTTTCGGCTTCTCAGCTCCCAAATCACAAAGCACCTTTCACCCCGGGAATCATGAGCTCCGCGAGGTATTTTTGCTTCACGAGATGCCTTCTCCTTGTCTCGTTTTGATCCCCTCTTCCGAGAGGGATGCCCGTTGCAAAGCCTTAGGGCCTACGCGAAGGAAGGGGATTCCCAAGGGAACCCGGGTAGCTGCGGAGCATTTATGCTTTGTGAAACACCCATCATGTACAAGTGATCCACATGCCAAGGTAGGGTCACTGTACGTCATGAAGCACACTACTTTACAACACCTTGCTTCGTGAGGCACCTCCGCTTCGCGGGGCTGTGCTCTGAGAACACCCTTCCACTTCGCGAAGCACCTCCCACTCACACTTTTTCCCTATAATAAGTCCAAGGCACTCCACTCCACAACACACACCCCTTTGCAAGTTCTCTCCACTATGCAAAGCAAACAAGATCCACAAGGTCCCTGCCTATGGACCCCTTTGCTTGGCAATTCCTCTTCCCGTACGACCCTCTAGGTTTTCATGATGTGATTTCAAAGTCCCATGGATGACAGCACCCATAGTGTTGCTTCTCCTAATGCTTCTTCACATAGGCACGCTAATGGTTATTGCTTCTTCCCATAGCCACACTAACATGGACCCCTTGATGGTTCGCTATGTGCCCCCCCTTACCACGACATTTCCATTATTTTCTTCCCCCAAGGGGAAGAGGGTTTCAGTCATGTAAGTCCTAGGGGTGCAGAGTAAACCCACTTCATCTGAGCGGAAGGAAGTTAAACTTCCAAGCACCTCATCCTCAAAACATGATGTTAAACTATGACCTGACCCCATGCCTCGCACATAGGGTCCCCCCGGCTCAGACATTCTTTATGCCGCTCGTCTCCACGGGAATGGAATCACCCACACATGGGATGATATCCTCATTATCGGAGTGGCTAATGTCCATGGGAGAAGGGAAACCACCTTAGTGTAAGCCCCCTAGCCCCTCTTGTGGAAGGTAGCACCCACGCACCTCCGTACATCCCCACTGCCAAGGCCAGTGGAGGGAACGATAGGGAACAAGGAACCTTCCATATTTGGTCCGAAATCCCTCTCCCGCTGCTCTTTTCTACATTTTGGGCCTCCATCCTGGAGTAAGTCCCAACAGCATGGGCCGCATAACGCGTAAGCCCCTCTTCTCTTCTCACGGATGCACCTTTCGCGACGTGATTGTGAGGTCTTTGCTGCCTCTTGTTTCTCACACATAGAATGACTCACATGGGCTTAGAGTGAGCATCGACCATGGAAATTCCCTCATCCAGCATGATGTTAAACTGTATTCCATTCTCCAACATGACATTAAACTGCATACCCCTGTCCTGCATGACATTAAACTGTACATCCTTTGAACTACGTGGTCTTTGATCCATGTCAAGGCCTGGTACGTAGAAAGCCTCCACGAGGTTCAAGCCCACCACCCACCGTTTATTCACTTTAGGGTTCATTGTTGTCCCTCATGACATTAAACTACATTTTGACCCAGCGGTAAGCTATTGTGACCATATCGAACTATGAGGACATTGATCCATGTCATGGAATGGTACGTAGGAAGCCTCACGAGGTTCAAGCCCACCACCAGTGGACCCACGGGTTCACCGTCACATCAGTTCGCTAACAAAACCCTTCCCAAACTACGAGGACTTTGATCCATGTCAAGGCATGGTACGTAGGAAGCCTCCCTGAGGTTCATGACCGTCACCCATCGGACCAAGGCCCTTTCTTCACATCGGTTCGTCGACACCTATCATCGCCACTCGAACTATACGGACTTTGATCCATGTCAATTCATGGTACATAGGAAGCCTCCCTGAGGTTAAAGCCCAACAATCATTGTCCCAGACCATCTCCTTGTCGGTGTGCCAAGATCCCCCCCCCATTTTCACCCAATCTATGAGGACTTGGATCCATGTCAAGGCATGGTACATAGGAAGCCTCTCTGATGTTCAATCCCATCACCAGTTTGTCACTCCGACCCCCCTTCACGTCGGTTCACCAACACCTGGGCAGCCTAGTGTGTAATCCCACACCATCTGGACCAAGGTCCTCACTCGCGTCGTTTTGTTGAAACACCATTTTGAACTATGTGGCCTTTGATCCATGTCAAGGAATGGTACGTAGGAATCCTTCCTGAGGTTCAATCCCACCATCCACCTGGAGCAAGGGACTTCTTCACGTCGGTTCTCCAACGTGCCCCCATCCTGCATGACGTTAAACCGCATCCCAATCCAACTGTAAGCCATTGTGACCCTACCGTCCAGTTGTTATGATACCCCTCCGTGTTAGTATAACACCCCTCTTATCGAACTACGCAGACTTTGATCCTTTCCATGTCATGCTACGTAGGAAGCCTCACAAGGTTCAAGCCCACCACCTAGTCATTTCGACCGCATCCATGCAATTCTCCATCATCCACCATGATTCTTACCTGGGCCGCCACATCATGGTGAGAGCATGACACCCCATTCCCCTACACAACATTTGGGAAGCCTCCCATGGGATGGCCCCGATATCGGCATTCCCTCAAGGGGGATTCCTCAATCTGATCCACTCCAGCTAGTGTTATGATCAGGCCGATCTGTCTCCACTGGGCGTTAAACTTGCGGCTTACCCTGTGTTAAACATAGGAATATGAGGAAAACCTCAGATACATGCCTATGGAATACGATTCCCTGCGCTCGATGTGGGATGCATCTGGCTTCTGAACCCCCGAGAATCCCTATAATAAGGGACAAAAGACATGCATGCCAATTCCCTAGCATTCAGACACGTTACTGATGCCTCGATGTGACTACTCCCCCGACTGAAGGTTGCTGCCCTGACTGTACACTTTGGAATGTCTTGACAGAAGCAGTGCAATTAACTGGCGCCCATGGAAACATGAAACGGGGAGGATTTTCACGAAAAATGTATTAAATCGTTGAGGGAGACCCAGACTAGGTGACGAGTTCAGAGGAGGAATCCACGGAAGGAAGAACCGACATACCGTCATCCCGGTTTCGATCAAAGCACAGATGTCCCTGAATATGGAGTGGATGTCTCCCGCCTTTGGAAAGCGGGAATGCATGACAACTCAAAATCCGCGCATGTCACGCCCAAGCCGACAGATGCGCGCACCCCGGTGAGATCATGCCACCATGATTCTTACCCGGGCCACCACATCCCGGTGATATCAGGCCACCCCATTCCCCTCCATAGCATTCAAGAAGCCTCCCATAGGCTGGCATCGATATCGACATTCCCTCAAGGGGGATTCCTCAATCTGATCCACTCAAGCTAGTGTTCTGATAAGGACGATCCGTCTCTGCTGGACGTTAAACTTGCGGCATACACTGTGTTAAATATAAGAAGCTGAGGAAAACCTAAGATACATGCCTATGGCATATGATTCCCCACGCTCGATGTGGGATGCCTCAGGCCTCCTCTCCCTTGAGAAGCCCTATTATAAGGGACAAAATATAGACACACCAATTCCCCAGCGTTCGAACATGTTACTGATGCCTCGACATGACTACTCCCCCGACTGAAGGTTGCTGCCCTAACTAGACCCTTTGGAATTTCATGACAGAAGCAGTGTAATTAACCGGCGCCCATGGAAATATGGAACTGGGAAGAGTTTCACAAACAATGTATTAAATCTATAAGGGAGACCCGAACTCGGTGACGAGTTTCGAGGAAAAATCCACAGAAGGAAGAACCGACATCCCATCATCCCGGGTTCGATCAAGGAGTAGAAATCACTGAATAATGAGCAGATACCGCCCACCTTTGGAAAGGGGGAATGTGGGGCAACAAAAAATCTGTGCCTGTCGCGCCCAAGCAGACGGATGCGCGCGCCCCAGCGATAGCGTTAGAAATAGAAATGGTGAACCCGACGTGAAAGGGGGTCGGAGTGACCAATGAGTGATGGGCTTGAACCCTAGGGAGGCTTCCTACGTACAATGCCTGGAAATGGATCAAATTCCTCATAGTTCGGGTGAAATGGGAGGGGGGAGCTTGGCACACCGACAAGGAGATGGTCGGGGCTAATTATTGTTGGGCTTGAACCACCGGGAGGCATCCTACGTACCATGCCTTGACATGGATCAAAGTCCTCTTAGTTCGAGTGGGGATGATGGGTGTTATCGAACCAATGTGAAGAAAGGGACTTGGTCCGATGGGTGATGGGCTTGAACCTCATGGAGGCTTCCTACGTACCATGCCATGACATGGATCAAATTCCTCGTAGTTCGGGATGGGTTTTGTCAGCGAAACGACATGAGGGTGAACCCGTGGGTCCACTAGTGGTGGTCTTGAACCTCGTGAGGCTTCCTACGTACCATGACTTGACATGGATCAAAGTCCTCACAGTTCGGGATGGTCACAACGACTTACAGCTAGACCGGAATGTAGTTTAATGTCATGTGGGACGATAATTAACCCTGATGTGAATAAACGGCGGGTGGTGGGCTTGAACCTCATGGAGGATTCCTATGTACCATGCCTTGACATGGATCAAAGACCTCGTAGGTCAAAGGATGTATAGTTTAATGTCATGCGGGACAGGGGTATGAAGTTTAACGTCATGCTGGATGAGGTCATACAGTTTAATGTCATACTGGATGAGGGCATTGCCATGGTCGATGCTCACTCTAAGCCCACATGAGTCATGCTCGGTGTGGGAAATAAGAGGCAGTAGAGGCCTGACAATCACGTCACGAAAGGTGCGTCCGTGAAAAGCAAAGAGGATATTACACGTTAGGCGGCCCATGGTGATGGGACTTACTGCAGGATGGAGGCCCAAAGTGCAGAAAAGCACAACGGGAGAGGGATTTGGGACCAAAGATGGAAGGTTCTTCGTTCCCTATCACGCCCTCCACTGGCCTTTGCAGTGGGAAAGTACGGCGGTGCATGGGAGATACCTTCCGCAAGATTGGCTAGGGGGCTTACGCCAAGGTGTTTTCCCATCTCCCATGGACATACGCCACTCCGATAAGGAGGATATCATCCCATGTTTGAGTGATTCCATTCCCGTGGAGACGAGCGGCATAAAGAATGTCCGGCCCAGGGGGACCCTGTGTGCGAGGCATGGGGTCCGGTCACAGTTTAACGTCATGTGTTGAGGATAAGGATCTTGGTAGTTTAACGTCCTACAGCTCGGAAAAAGTGGGTTTACTCCCACCCCAAGGACATACATGACCATTACCCTCTGCCCCTTCGGGGAGGGAAGGTACCGACATTGCCATGGTAAATGGGGGTGCAGATCGAACCATCGAGGGGTCCATGTTAGCATGGCTATGAAAAGAAGTAATAACTGTTAGCGTGCCTATGCGAAGAAGAATTAGGAGAAGAAACTCTACAGGTGGTGTCATCCATGGGACTTTGAAATCACATCGTGCAAACCTGGAGGGTCGCACAAGAAGAGGAATTGCCAAGCAAAGGGGTCCACAAGTAGGGACCTTGTGGAGCTTGGTTGCTTTCCATAGTAGAGAGAACTTGAAAAGGGGTGTGCATCGCGAAGTGGAGTTACTTGGCCTTAGCATAGGGCAGAAGTGAGAGTGGGAGGTGCTTCGTGAATTGGAAGGGTGTTCACGGAGCACAACCTCATGAAGAAGAGGTGCCTCGTGAAGCAAGGTGTCGTGAAGTAGTGTGTTTCGCGACGTACAGTGACCCTGCCTTGGCATGTGGATCACTTGTACATGATGGGTGTTTCGCAAAGCATAAACGCTCCACGGATGCCCGGGTTCCCTTTGGAATCCCCTTCATTTTCGTAGGCCCTTAGGCTTCGCGAAGGGCATCCCTCTTGGAAGAGGGGCTCAAAACGAGACAAGGAGAAGGCATCTCGTGAAGAAAAAATACCTCGATAAGCTCATGATTCCTGGGGAAAAGGGTGCTTCATGATTTGGGAGCTAAGAAGCTGAATGGTCGGATTGTCCATCCCCCATGCTCAGGGGGAGCTCGGTATTTATAGGCAAGAGGCATCGTGGAGCAGAACTCACGCGGCGCGAAGGGTGGCCTCGGTGGCTTCGTGGCGGTTCGCGAGCGTCAACCGCACTCGTGGAGGGGTACCACCTCCTCTACTTCGCGGTGGGTCGCGAACGTCAACCCGTTCACAGATTGTTATAGCCTCTGCCGCTTTGTGGCGGCTGTGTTGCTTGGGGGCCCTCCGTGACCGCGCTTCACGAGGCAGCGCACAGGTTTCTTTTTCTTCTTCCCTTTGCGTCCAATATTTTGGCGCTAACAACCATAAATAGTTAAATGAGGGAAACACGCCCATGCGTTGTCCCATAATAAGGTATATAAAATTTTACATAGGCATCAAAACTTAATTAATAAATAAAACCATGGAATGTATCAAATAGCATTAAATTACAAATCATAAAATACCATAAAAGTGGGTATGCGGCACATTTAACATACATAATCCTAGGATGAACAAAAAAAGGCAGAACCCACCTACCTAGATATCTCAAGATCGATATCTTTGTACTTTGTCCATTGAAACATCCTACATCAGAGTAGACCTATAACAAGGTGAAAAATATTCCATGTTGAATAACACCGATATATTAAGAATAAAGAAGAAAGGCTCTGTGGGTTTTTATAACTCAATAGTGGGATTCTAATGCACTCGATGACATCTCAATCAGATATTGGATGGAGAATCTGGAGGGTTTCTGAGTTTATCGGCCGTTCCATCTTGATCATATACGAACCAGTCCCAAAAGAAGGTGTTTTGGAAGATGAGACATGACCCTGCTGCAATTTATCATATGAAAAGAAAAATACATGATGGGTTCATTTAATGAAAAAACTATGTAGTAGCCTTAATCAGCCCTTGAATTATGCAGTCTGAAAGGTCATCACATGATAATGTAGTTGACTGTGACATGTCTAGTATGCAACTATACATGGAAACTGGGTACACATCTTGTAATCATAAGTACACAATGCATAGGTAGAAAATCACTATTTCTTTTTTTTTTCGAAAACTACCCAAAATCAAGATCCATATTTGAAATTATGATCCAGGTTATTTTAATCAAACCTTTTTAATTGATACCATGTTTAAAATTACTAGATTATCTATCATCCTTCTATATATATTCCATAATTATTTATAATGTTTTAAAATATACCATGTAATAGTTTATATGACATTTTGTTAAGATAAATGTAGTAAAATTATAGTTTCAAGAAATATTTAATAAATAATGGTGATATATTAACAATGTGTTAAATATTAATGTTATAATTAGAAAATGAAACATTAAAAATTTATAAATAAATATAATATTATATAATTAATTTTATTCCATAAACATTCGTGATATAAGTTAATATCATCATATATATTGGTGATTAAATGAACTCGAACAGTAATATGATATCACCAACGAATGAGAAAGAAAAATATTATTTATATCTACAATTTTATTAGAGGCATAATAATAATATTTACATTAAAATAGTTTAAAATTATTTTTGATAACTAGTTTATGGATGAATAATGATAAAAATCTATTAGTTATATAGAAGGAATATTTTTTATTCCTAGTATGCATGTTTTAGGATGGTAAATTTATGATGATCACGTATTAATGATATTATTAATATAATAACTAATTGGATATTGAATTTTCAAAAAAAAAATATAACTGTTGTATTTATTTAATAAACTCATTATTACATTTATCAATGATTGGTTGTGATGATAAATGAAATATATAATTCATAGAGGTGGTACTCTATACCTGACATGAGTGATGGTTTAATTTTGAAAATTTATTGGAGGAATGGTAAAAAAAATTAATCACTTCATATAATAACATTTATATGTCTAATTATATATATTCCATTATATTAATATAGATATACTTTTTTTTGGAGGATGTAGGATGAGAAAAATAGATGACATGAATTTAGGGTGTTGATAATATTCAATATGAGAGTTTGAGTATTATATTTGCCTATTGTCAATGGATGCCATTGGAAACATTCTAGTAACCAAGGGTATCAAATGATTTATAATTTTTCTTATATAGAAATTTTTTCATTTTTATTAGAGTAATTGTAGGGATATGTGTGGTTTGAGATGTGAATATGTTAGATCCTTTTATAATTGGATTCATGTTGTATTTAGATGGAAATTAATGTTATGTATGGGGTATAAATTTAATTTCATTTCAGTTAGGTGAGTATAGTAAGTAATGGTATGTGAAAAATGTGGCTCCATCATTACATCTTTACAATGGAATTATAAAATATATAAGTTTCATTTTAATTTAAAAAATATTAAAAATATTAAGTTATAAAATTTCCCCTAATAACCACGATTAAATATTTCCAATTTTAATTATTTTGTTTAAAAAATATCAACTGTTTTCTTATGAAAATTTATTTGTCATTATTTTGAATTTGAATTTAATTTAAACTAAAAAAATTTCCCAATATTTGAAAATTTACTTCAAAATTATAACATAATATATAGAAAAGAAATTATTAATGTAGAAAAACATTGTTATACAAATTAAATTGATATTTATTATTTACTATCAACTACAATATACAAGTTTTGTAATATTATTTATATATTTTTAAATATCATATTGTTGTCATCCATAAATTAGTTTAAATTTATTTATTTATATATAATGTAAAAAAGTTTATAAAAAATATTTTATAAATAACAATTTTACCATGTCAACTAATATGATATATTGATAATTTATTTTTTATATTAAAAATTAAAATTACATTATTACCAAATTTGGATATACTGATAAAAATATAAGATAAATATATTATTAGAAACAATTTTTTAACATTGAAAAAAATTATATTTTTTTATAACATCAAATAATTCCTAAAAATAAATTTAGATAAAATATATATTTTAATAATAAAATTAATTTATTATTAAAACATGAATTGTAATAAAACTTGAATGGGTGTATATATTGTCACTATTTTTTTAAAAAATAATTTTCTTACTTTTTAAAATAGAAATAAAGAATGTTTAAAAAATAGTATATGTGTATATATAACTTGTTACATTGATAATTATATATATATTTATGAAACTATCATATACATACATAACCCTTTAAGATAATTTAAAAAAATATTGACAACATTACATGCACTGGTCATAGAGGGTTGTATTTTTGGTTGAATAGTTCAAATAGTGATTTTTATGATGTTGAAATTCACCCATAAATGATATCAAACAAGATATAATTGTTAAGGATTGACTTGTGGTATGTATAGGGATACCCCTATAGAATCTACATTATATTCATTCTTGGAAAAGTGATATTCAATTGAAATAATTCTACTACTTGATTTTATTTCATTACCTATTCAATATATATTTCAAAATGTGGTTAGTTTTATTTATACGTTACAGTTAAATGGTTAGTTATCAATTGTAATATAATCCCAACATTTATATGTAACATTCATATTTTATTACTATATATAACCTATAATGATTCGACCAATTTTTTTTCTATCAGTAAGTTGATTTTATTATATATTTTCTACGCTAAATTCATAGTTGTAATTAGGGTTATGATCTTCAAGGAATATCATGACGATAATGATTTTATATTTTTTCCTTTTTATTTACTTTTACATTTATTCCTCTTATACATATTGTTAATTAATTTGTCATTATCATATTGATTTTTATTATTTTAATCTTGATAAAATATAACCTCATTTGTCTTATTTTTCAGTTAATATGAAGAAATATACTCCACATAGCCATTACATAAAGTTAATATGATAATAAACCATCAAGGTGTTATATTCTCCACCTAAAATAAAGTGCAGATTCAAAATTTTAGTTACAAATAAAAATTAAAAATAGCCATGTTTATTGAAATAATAGACATTAATCAATATATAATTTCTAGTGACATATCAACCATTCAATCTTTGGTAATAATAGGATATATATTCCCCCATAATAGGAATTTTCATAATATTTAATATTTCTCAAATTATTTTTTATAAACACCAAACAATATAGAGTGATTTTAGCCATATTATAAAATTAGTGTTCTTTTGTTGTTCTTAATCATCCATGTATTGATAGATGATCATAAGTTTATATGAAATGCAACTTCCGTATTATAGAAAATACTATGTGATCTATGTAGATGGAGATAATAAATTCCAAATATGACATCAAATTTAACTAATGAGAGAATAATAATATTTTTTATAAGAATATACACGCAAACATTTATCAATGTGTATTATTGAATAGGGAAACATCAATTTCACCAAAATAATATTAAATAAAAAACTAAATAAGAAATCATTGTATATATTCAAAAAATATATTCTAAAAAGGAGTGGTTTGAATAAGACTAAAATATTATATTTTATGATCCTGGGTAGTTAACAAGGGGTTTTTTTAACCTTAACTTTTTACAAACAATTCAATTTTAGTGATTTCATAGACAATTTCATGTTCCCTTGGTCTAGGAGGGTTCCCATGACTATTACTATTTTTATACCTTTTATTTAGGTATTTTAATTCATAGTGACCGAACTCTGAGAATTTGAAGCATTGTAGTGTGGGTTGGGAATTAGTTGGGTCATTCTCCTCATATATTTCACGGATAGGCATGTCAATGTTTTTGACATGTATGGGCGTGATAGATAAGCATTCAACACATACAATATTCTCTTGGTCTTTTTCAATAACTTCTCTGGTTCTTCTTCCCACATTATTGTAATATAGATAATTGGAATGTATTTACTTCAGGTGATTCATTATTCATATTTCCATGAAACAATAATTTTATTTTATTTCCTATAAAATAGTGATATTCAATAATTTTTATTTCAAATATAATTTCAAATATAACAATATCGCCATATACACTAAAGTATCATCTATAAAACACCTTTCAAAGAGTTGGATTATGTGAATAAAGAATCATCTGATCATATATTTGGGGTCACTAATAAAAATATAAGGGTACAATGATTGTAATTTCATTTTTTTCATCATATAAACCAAACGATTCATCATTATTTTTTACTAACATGAGGACTTATCTTCCAATTTTTGTGTAAATTTATAAAGGAAAATATTTATTGAACTTTTTTCATGAACTCCACTAATTCCATAGAGTAATTTTTCTAAGTTTGTTACATTCATAATTATATTCCACCATCAGTTGGCCTCACCTTCCAATAGAATATGTGATATAATTATCTTATCATGGTTTGGTATTTCTAGTATAGAAAATAACTTTTATATCATAATAACCCACTTCTTCAAACATATTCGACTAGTAGATAAACTAATAGAGGGTCAAGATCGATGTATAAAGGAATCAAAGAAATGGTTTTTCTTAATTGGTTCATTTTGGAGCTCAATATAGTTAGAATTATATTTAATAACTTACTTGAGTTGAATGAGAATTTCCATGATATTGTTTTACACAAAATCATATATCACTCGGTTACTAATTAGGAAAATCATTGTATCTTATATCACATAAGATGTTGTCTTTATTTCTCCTCACTGAATCCATTAATTTAATAATGAGTTACTAATATTAATTATTTAATTAATTTCTGTGAAAAAAATGTAAATCTTCATCCTATATGAAACAACCCATAGATTAAATTCATAACCTTAGCTATAAATAATTATGTATCAATATTGTTTAAATATAGTGTTTACCATATTGGAAACTCTGACTTAAATATATAAAAATCATTAGTAATGGTTTATAATGATCTTATTATTCAATGAAGTGCATTTAATAAAGAGTGTGAAACTTTGTGTATAGATAGAAAGAATTTTTTTCCACTAAGTAATGATCGAGTTAATACCAAACAAGGATTTTTCTGAGTGATTTTGCCGGGATTCATATATTCTACAACCTACATCAACATATTTGTATCTATAAAGGGATTCAATTTCTAGTAAACACGAGGCTTTTTAATTCACCAATCTATAATAAAATTTTCATACATTAATGATTAATATATTGGATTATTAAAAATATTATCTTTTCTTAATCCCCAAATATTACTAAACCCAATACTGATATCTATATAGATTCCCATGACACACCCTCATCTATACAGTGAGAAATATTATATGATTTCAAAATGTATTTAATTATATTTTTGAAAAATCAATCTAAACATATATATATATATCTCTCAATAATATAAAAATTTCATCTAAAAAATGATCACATAATCCCTAATAAAAATCATTAGAATAATTGGGGAATAATTATGTAATACTCATATTTCACCTATTTGTTTTTAATATCTATGATATAGGATATCTTAATAAGAAACTATTCTAAATATATTGTTATTTAAAATTTACTGGATTAAAGGGAAACATTATAAGGTGTAATGTTCAATAAAAAGTGACAAGAAACCTATCAATATTTCATCAATGGTTTGACTATATTTATGTGAGAAGTCATGATATTGTGAGAAATATCTGATTAAAAATAACATGAAATAATAAGAGTCATCTATGAGGAGTGATAGATGGGTATATAATCTCTACTGATCAAACAAATACCGTAAAATAAGATAATATAATTGTGGGAAAAAATAATTTGAAAAGGATAATATCATAGGTATATATTTTGAACATTCCTAAGAGAATAAGCAGATGGAATCATAATATTGTAAAAAAAATTATTAGGAATCATTTCCTTGCACAATATTCTAAAAAACTGAAAAATGATTATGTGAACTCACAACAATTTAAATAACAAAAACATTTTCATCTCAAGATCAATCTTTAGGAAAAAATATAAATGTTTTTGTTTCTATGAACAAACATATAAACAATGAATAATGTTACCATGTTTTCATAGAACCGTGTGAACAATGTATAATGTGACCAAGTCCAAACAAATCATCTTTATATAATGATTTATAAAACCATAAAAAATGTATTAAATGGTTATATGAAACCCCACCAATTAGATAAATATAATTTTTATTCATGTGTGCTAATCATAAATATTCATGTATCATATCATGAAGAATAATCGAAGTGAAATTGGGAATCATAACATTTCCAAATGTAATAACATGAAATTAAATGTATAATTAGATCAATTAATAAAAAATTTAAATCACCGCAAAAAAATATAATATGGTAATTGTGAAGGTGAAAAATATAATATAACTACAAAGGTGGTACAACTATTAGTGATAAAAATAATCACTGAGAAAAACCCCTATGAAAGGGAAATTTGAAAACATATTTTTATAGTTCTGTAAAAATAATAGGTTATAAGCCACATTCCAAAATTATTTTGAATTATGTAACATTGAATTATTTTATAAAAATATATAAAATTAAGAAAACACAATGTATAATTATTGGAAATAATATTTATGAAAAACATATTGACTAGAAGATAAATTATATAACTCTGGAAGGATTTTTTTTATAATTTTAAATACTATTAGAGAAACTCATATTATTAAAAGGATAATAAATCATTAATAATAAAAATGAAAAAGATAAGTTTGAACTTAAGAAGAGACAAAGAATATTTGAATTGGAAAATTTGATGAAATTTCTTTTGAGGTAAATAATATAGAAATGGAACATATATTTCCATTTGAATAGTATGGAACTACTCATAACTAAGGTTACTTTTTTTGGAGAGAGAATTTAATGAATATTAAGAATTTGATATTAAATTGTAAATAACATAAACATAATCTATAAATATTATATAATAAGTTCATATGATATAATATGAAAATATTTTATGAAAATAATCAAATATTCATGAATTTGAATCATTGAAAAGGGTTTAGTTTCGAAAAACCCCAACGAGTGTCATAATGATTGAAGTTACAAACAATTGGAATTATTTTTATAATAAATAATTAAAATAATTTATAAAATAAATTTAAAAAACATATAATAATATAAAATGGTGCAATAAACAAAACCATTAATGATGGATCTTAAGAAGAATCATTATAAGTGGATTGAAGGAAATTTGAGTTATTAAAACCTTTAACCATTACTATCGACTACCATGAATTTTCCTTTGTCTAATTTATAAAAAATATTTAAATAACCTATTAACAAACATTATTCGTATATAATACAATTTATTTTATTTATATATAATCCTTTTTATTTATTTTTTAGTTTTCTATTTTTTATTTTCATCATTAAATGTTTTAGATTTTATATATTTTTTTTCATTATTTGTATAAGAATTCTAATTCTAGTTCACTAATAATCGTTTCATAATTTCTATATTATCAATGTTATAATAATTGATGTTCAGAAAATATTTATAATTTTTAAATTTCATTCCATAAGAGTTTTAGTGATGCTTTATAAAGAAGAAACTGGAGACAAACTAGTATAGATATTTTTAAACAATAAAATGTATTATATTAACTATTTGATAAATATTAATATAAAAATTATATAATAAGAAACATTTTTTACATATTATTATCATATTATAATAGAATTTATCTTATAACCATCTAGGATAAATATTTATAACTTTCTTCATGTAGGTGGTTAAACTTAGCAGAATAATAACATGTTATGCCCAATGGAGGAGAATGAAAAGTTATTTTATTATAATATCATATTTATAGAATAATAATGATACTATTTCTATATCATAAATGATACAAATAATCATTTAAAATAGTTTTGTGGATAATGTATGATAAGAATATATTATTATTCATGATGAATATTTATTCTCATTGTACACTTGTTTGATGTGGTAAAATATATGATGATAAATTTTGGATGATATTATTAATATAAAGCCTAATTTATCCTTAAAGAACTAAAAAAATGTGATAAATTTTATATTTTTTCATTAAACACATTTTCTGAACCAGCTATGGGAGGGAAAAAAATTTAAAAATTGAAATATACATTGATGGAGGCAATAATCGACATGTAATAGGACTAAAATATTCATATTTTGAATGGATGTGAGGATGGTCGAAAATATATATTTTCATAACATAATTACAATCAATACAAGCTATGATACAGATTTCATTATATTATTATGGTCACAATAGTCTTAGGGGTGGGACGATGAGAAAATAAAGAATATAAAGTTAAGGAATATATAATATTGATGTTATGAATTTGAGTCTTATCTTTAAATATCTGTTAGAAATAAAGGAGTTCGGATACATTCAAGAAAAATTGTCTAAAAAACCTTTAACACTATTTTACTTATGAATTAATTTTTTAGGCTTCTAGATTACTTTGAATTGTATGTGTTACTTGGTGTGGGGAAAGTGATCTATTTTTATTGGTGAAGAATAGGGTCTTCCCCTATAAGTAGAATGTTATGTGAGAGGTAATGATTAAATTTCATTCAAGATAGGTGATTTAGGTTTGTAATGGATAGTGGTACATATTGGTTTGAAATTAAAAACAATCAATAATACTCCAAAAGGTGTTTGATTCATGCTAATTTAATGAAATTTTAGTGAAATTAACTTACCAATTTCTAACGTTTTATGCTATATTAAATACTTAACATGGTAAATATTTTTTTGAAAGACCTACATGATTCCATATATTAAAAAAATTTCAGTGTTTTGATTCCAAAATTTGGCCTCCATTTAATGTAACTATGTTTTAACATATGATTAAAGTATATTTAATATTAAAATATAAGGTATATAAAAAATTGATTTCATAGAAATACACATTATTATACATTATTTGTTTTTAGTAAAAAATCAAATCAACTACTAATAAAATTAGTGTTAACATATTTTTTAAAAGATTATATATAATATTAGAAACATTACATAAAAATGATAAATTTATGTTATTATTATAGTAATTACCCCATATTTATAAAAATAATTCTTTGAAAAATATCAATTTTACTATGATAAATAATATTTACTTTGGTTAATTGGTTTTTATCTTAAAAATGAAAAATGTCATATTACAAAAAAAATAAAAATTGTGATATAAAATTTGAAAAATAATTTTTTAGTGCCATGTATTATAGTTTATTAAAATAAATTTTAATATAAGAACACATAAATAAGAATACTACTTTTTGGACAAAGGTATATTTTAAGAATAAAATGTATTTATTAATATTAAATGAAAAAGAATAAATATTCTATGGGTGAATATATTATCAATAAATTTTCATTAAAATAACATATTAGTTCCTTTAAAATTAAAAATGTGAAATATATAAAATTACACAATATATATATAATAACGTTATTTATTATAAACATATATCATCCTAAATTCATGTTATATAACCCCTTATGATCTATATACAATGCCTAAGGATTAAAAATATTGAGGTCACATTTTGTGTCAGTTTATCTAGCATGGATCGTTTATCAATTTCAGTGAGCTTGAGGTTATCCAAGATCCAATTCCTCTCAATTGTCAATTATTGGTGTTTTTATATGGAATCCTCTAGAGAAACTACATCCCTTTCATACTCAAACAGGTGTGATTATTACAGAATTCATCTAATAAAAAGTTTTATTTTTTAAAATTTTCAATAAAATTCATAATTTTTATACTTATAATTATACTTCCAAATACAATGATTATGTTGTAATGGTCTTATAAGTCAAATGACTATATAAAATGTTAATAATTCAATAAAATATAAAATGTCAAATAATTCATCAAATTTTGTTATCTTTTGGGATTTCTATTATAAAAAACTTTCTCAACTATACATTCTTGGTTACAATAAAAATTACGATATTCATGGAAAACCATAAGGATCAATGTTTTTTATTCATGGACTTTTTAGATACATTCATATTTATTAATGTTGTACTTTTTACAGTCTTTTCATATTATATTCTCATAATGAATTGTTGTAAATTTTATTTTTAAATTTGATCATGGTTTACATTAGTATAATGATAAATTTGAAACCAACTAATTGACATCATATTTATATTAAGGGGAATTTAAAAAAAAATCAAGGTATTATGAATAATATTTACTTGACCACCAATGTAACCTAGTTACCAAATAATAAAATATATATCAAATATGTACAACTTTAATTTTGTGTCATATATATTCCATGTCTAGGTGTAAATATTAAAAACCAATTTACTTTCATCAAACCATTTAATTAAAAATTTAATAAAAAAACCACTCAATCCATCATAGTTATTAATCCCCGTCTATTAATTACTCATTTTAAGCATCAACATTTTACTTTTATCCATCATTTTATTCAGCTCCATCATATCATGTTCGTTGTTTCTAACAATATTATATACCATTTGGAAACAACCAAACGATCCCTCATAAACTAGAAATAGAATCCCCCAAAACATCCCACAACATCCCACAACATTTTACCCATACCCTCTATCCAAAAATGGAATGGTATCATAAACCCCCACTATATGATCCACAACAGTAATATTAACCCATTATATCACCCATGTCTTCCTTTTTACCAAAAAACACATGATCATTGACCCCCAACCAACAATAATAATTCAAAAAAGACTACAACATAAATATTTACAACCAAACACATCATCAATTTTATCCTTAAACACTTCCACACATTTATAAAATCAACATTATTTCAAGTCAATTTTGTATTTCCACACAACTAATACATTACCATCATTATGTTAATATAGTTTTATGAATGGTTAATCCATAAAAATCCAAAATAATAACATTCAACACTGGGAAATGATAATTATGTTAATAAATATCTGGAAACAATGGTAATTCATAATGGAAACATTAAGTAATCATGTTAACATACCTAATAAAACCCCTCCAAATTAGTTTTTTATTGCAGTTAACTATATTAAGTATTTTAATATCTAATTATTAAAAAAATTGGATAAAATATACACAATAACATAATTTAATATAATAAATGTAGAGTTCTTGAGTCTCATACCATGATAGGAATCCTATAAGAAATCACCACATGAGAATGGAAGATTCAAGGAACAACCATTCCCCAAGTCATAGGGAACCACCCCTGAACCTAATCATGGAAACATACAATAAAAAAATAAAAAAATATCATCCAAAAATAGATGTAAATCACCATATTAATCCTTTATTAGAATAAATTAATAAATTAGAAGATAATTCTATATTGAATGTATTAAACTGAGTTAAAGAAGATTGATCCCACGAACTACAAGGATAGAATCCTTTAGAAGGTATAATGATGGAATCTAAGATGGGTTGGGGTTAACATTGGTAAATATAAACTGAACTAAAGAGTATAAAACCTTATTTATAAATGAAACCATGCACACCACTTCCACAATATGGTGTCCATTGAAATGGATATAATCAATCTCAGTCAATGGGTATAAAATTTTACATCATTTAAATTGAATTTTTTTAATAATTTAATATATTTTGAATCAATAATACAAGAACAAATTGTTGATCTACAGTATAGAAAAATCAATTTTGAATCTGTAGATGGTCACCAAACTCCTCACTATAGTACATGAAAAATTCCCTGACCATTTCACCACACTATATCCAAGAAAATTTTGTGTAATTCTCATGATATCCATAACATTATTCCCTTATTTGGTTCAACATCCCTTATACCTCAAACCATTTTACATATAACCCAAGAAATTTCACATCTTATCAATTCCAAGAGGTTTTATAAAACCATACATTAGCTACACCACACCCTTCACAAAGGGATGGAGAATATCCCCATTTATCACAGGGAAATACATTATAAAGGACTCCATCTTCTGCAAGAGTTTTTTAACCAATGTTTATCAAGGAACCAAAATAAATGGCCACCATTTGGTAATCCAAAAAATTCTTACACCACACCATACCACTTCAAATTAGGATTCAAACATCAAACACCATTATTAGAACTATGACATAAAGATATTGTTTGATTTAAAAAAATATATATCACCATTTTAACAACTCTAAACACCATATCTACACCCCTTAAATACAAAACATATTGATTAATGGGCTGGGAAGGCCTAGACAATTACATATTAAGTTTTACTCTACTATTATTATTTTCATGTATTCAACCCAAAATGACTATTACGATTTTATCAATATATGTTTCTATAATAAGGGAAAATTGTAAAATGTCCTTATAAGTAGAAATTTCACAAATCACTACTTATTTTGAATAAAATATTTAATTACACTAAAAATTCATCCAAATATCTTTTAGTGGTTCATGAAATAATTAGTGGCAAAAATTTTATTCATTGTGATAATTTCTTAATATCTTCAAATAGACTCATCATCACCTTTCCCATTTCCATGATATTGTGTGGATATTTTAGTATTATTTTTTCAAGGAAATATGTATTAGAAAATATATTCTTGAATATAATCTATTCATTTGAATTGATATCATCCATGGGATTGGTATTATTGAACACTGTCCACCCGTGATTGGCTTGTCCATTTAAGGGATAAATTAAATGGTCACTATCTCTTACTCAGATAACTATAACATGGGATATATTTTAATAATGTGATTTATCTATTATTTTTTAAATAAGTTATTAGAGTTTTCACCCAATTATTCTGAACATTTATCCGTAGTGGACACAACTACATGTTGATCCTTTATTAGTGGTGTTGGACACTCTGTTCAGTTCATTTTTTTAACCATAGCATGAATCAAATTAGAAATAACTAACATGGGGTTTTTGACTATTACTCCCATGATATTAGTCATCTAATTTAAGATATTATCATATTTCACATCACATTGACTGTAGAAATATTATCTATTATTTATAGATGTTACTAAAATTATGTGGTATTTTGGGATATGAATTATTAATTTAATAATTTTAATCTTGGAAATTATTGACATAGGAGGAATAAATCACATCATAATCCAAATATATGACTTTTTATGGTTTCATCAACACTATTTAGTTTTATTTTCCTAGGTGGTTTTCTAAAATGACCTCAAAAAATAACAAGACCAATATCTGATACAACTATAATGACCTACATATCATAAATTTAATATTACATAATTTTTAATAGAAAAAAATATAAAAATACCCTAAATAGACAGGTCTACTATATTTTCATAAATTAGGTAGAAGAAACCAAGATCAGAGCCTATGTATCCTTAACAAAAACACCATTGATTTATAAATACTTAAAAACATAATGTCCACTACAAAACTGAAGATACTTTCTATTCTTGGTTTTGGTGGAAAATGAGATAGTAATAAAACATATCTAATTATAAATAAATAGTAAGTTGATATTTATTTTGACTAGACTAAGACTACATCATTAATAAAGATGAACTCATTTGTAACTCATAATGATCTTATAAGAAACATTATAAATAGTAGGGTGAGCATAAAAATTATTAGTAAACGGTTTTAAAAACCACAAAATTATTTTTAAATACTATTGAAAATAATTTCAAATACATTTTAAATAATATAAATTGTTAAACATTTGATAATTACTATTCAAAATTATATTACATATTTAAAAAATATATATATTCCTAAAAAATTACTTTTTAATTTTTTTGTTAATAAATTTCATTCAGAAAACATTATTTGAAAAAAAATTTATTAGAAGTCATATGCCATAATAAATAATTTCATTTAATATTTATGTTTTCTTAGAATATAATTTTTCAAATAATGAACAAATTCCTTTGAAAATAAATATTATTTTGAAAAAACATTTAATTTACTAAATATAATAGCCTTTAAAAAATTCATTAAATTTCTATTCATACTAAAATAATATAGTGGGTTCTTAGACAATTTTATGCATTCTGTGCTAAAAAATCATTTGTCCACTGGATGCATTGAAGGATTTAGAGGGCCTATCTATCACGAAGGATTGGGTTATAAGACCCCAGCATTAAAACATTATATAATTTTGATTTAAATCCATAATTTACTTTGATGATATTTTTAGGTTTATATTTTTTGAGAATTAGGCCACAACTATTACTTATCAACTTGAATATTACATCTAGACAATACTAATCAGTATCGATTTTTTTTAAAATAAAAACTCTTAAAAATAACATTTCTAGTACCAAGTTTTAGACATCATAACTTTTACATGGTCTGATCCTTGTTCCTATTCCACTTTATTTCCTGTATAAAATATTTCAAAAACATGGGAAGAGGAAAGAATATTAGTAAGGGATACAGAAAGAAGGAAAACTTTTAGTTTTTCAAAACTACAAGTAATCCATTAATACTTTATCATAAGTAATACTTTTCACTTTTATGATGTAGTTAATACTATTCACAGAATAAAATGTCACTGCATACCCTTTTGTAACCAAAAGATTACAATACAACCAATTGAAAGAACACATATCATATAATGGTACCTTGGTACATAAACATACTAATATGGAAAAGCCCTATGGACAACTTCCATACCCAGTGCATTAGAGGTTTTAACATAACCACATGTTATGGTTTATCATGACACCACCCGTCGTTTGGTTTATAACATAACCACCCATCAAATTTCCAAGTACCATTATAAATCATAAAACAATCATGAAGAAATGATAACATATCCAAATTTCAATCGAAATATTTCATTTCAAGATTTTGATGTAATAAATCCTTTATCATAACCATTTTCAAAACCATTTAATACATTTAATAAGGAGATTTTTTGAATCAATGTGTCTCATACCACTTTGAAACTTTTAATGGTATTAAAATTTTAAAAACTTAATTTCCATATAAATAAATCCTTAAACCCATTTTGAAAATATGTACATTAATGAGAAATATTTATAAGAATAAATCATTAAAAATAATATTTTAGTTAAGGAGTTCTTAACCAAATTAGAGATGCTCGAATACAAATAATTGAGGAATAAAATTTTATCAAAACATTATTATATAATGATAATAAAGGGATTCATGATATAATATTAAAAATGACAGTAAATACACCATATAAAATTTAATTGGTTCATAACAAAAATTAAGACTCAATGGAATGTAAATTGAGAGGAAATCCCTTATAAACACAGTATCATTAGATTATGGATAAATAAATTACATATTTTTTTGGGGAAAATATAAATACACCCAATATAAGTGGATATTAACTGTAAAACAATCATATTTCATTCACATATATTTATATCATGACATAATCAAGAAGTAGAAGTTTAACCCAAATAATTTAAATTTTGTTAAGAATTTCCCTTATAGATATTCGACTGCCTAACATCGTCATTTTAAAATTCAAAAAATGAGTTGATGTGAGAGAAAATGTTATCTAATCACATGAAAATAATATTTACAGAAATAAAGATATATAAGAACATATCCCAACATAAGAAAATTGAAATTAAAAGACATTATATAAAATAAGTCATTGAATAAAAGAGGAGGATTAAAGGTTCCCTTATTGATTTGGTAACATACAAAACATACACCCCATAAAGGAAGGATTATAAAATGAAGACGTAAATGCCTATAAATTAAAGTATATTACACAAAAATATACAATCATAGAATGTACATACTCAACAGAAAAGGAAATATTAGAAAATATAGCATGAATATCATGGGAATAAAATGTTAGATGAAAACCCCTTACAACATTGTAATCAATCGAGTCGTATGACCAAACGTTAATAACCACCAAATGAATCAAAAAAACACCATAAATATAAACAGAATCATCATAATATTTTTATCAAATGGTAGTAAACAATACACCACATGAAATAAATATGTGGTGAACAATGTAAATCTCACAAAATTAAAAGGCTGATAAAAAAACCCTTTACCTCAAGTCTGACTTGTCTTGTATGTTCCATGTTCTTCTTTTAAATTGAGTAACTACCCTTAGATTGAACCAAAAGGCTTACATGAATTGACTTTTGACTAGGGTAAGGCTTCTAGGAGGAATATAGGGATGTAGGGGGATTAATTGGGTAGATTTTAGTTAAACCAAGGGGCATTAGAAGTGTGAGTAATTGGTTAGAAGTGGTGTCCTTTTGAAAGGGGGAGGATGGGCTCTTTAGGAATGTTTGAAAATTTGATTTTATTATATAATTATTTTCAGTTTCAAAATGTACAAAACTAAATAAAGTCGAAGATAAGATGAATCTTGTTTGAAATAAATCATCCAATATGAATTGTACAGGTTTTGAAAATTGTTTTAATTTTTATAATCTTATTTATTTTAACCATCCATTAATGAGGTAAACAATGCATCATTATTGTGTCATAATTTTTTTTATTTATTTGATGTCTAAAAATTATAAAAAAAATTCCATTATGTAGGAACTATATTTTTATTTCTAATGAATATTTATATTTGAAATGATAACTTATATAACCCCATGTAAAACTTTATTTACTAAAAGATATATGTTTATTTCATTTTTGTCTTTACTTTAAATCAATTAATATTAAGTGTTGTTATCAATCATATGTGGCTTCGTGGGGTCCCAAAATCGACCCAAAGATGACAATGGTTGGGAATGTATCAAAAAATAGTATTATAACAGAAGTCAGGGTAATTTTGTATTATTATAATATTATTTTTAACCCTTATTTACCATATTTACTCTTTAACCATGGTTAATAAAATATTTATTGAAATAAATATTCATAATGTCTCAAAATAAAATATAACTATTTACATAATTTTGACCTCCTTATTTCAAATATAGAATCCATTTTTAAAAATTCAATACACATAAGTGGATGAAATTATTTTAAAATTAATTCCCATTGTTAAAACAAAAAAACATGTTTTTACGAAATAATAACTATCAAAATATTGACACTTGTTTATGTACAATTTCGAAGTAAAATTACTTCTAATTACCAAAATTGAATGAAATAGTAAAAATATATTCTATATATTCTTTAAAACCATTTAAAAATATAATTTATCTATATATATAAATTATATTAATAGGTAGTTTTGAATTAAAATACAGTATTTTTCCCTATTTATTAAAAAAATGATCTTTATTAGAAAAATACCAAAAAATTACCCAATATAAATTTTGATATTCCAATTCCAAAAAAGAATTTTATTTTTTTAAAATATAACATATAAAAGAGAAAAAAATATATTTAAAAAAGGATTTTCCATTAAAAGGTGATAAATCGACCTTTTAATGAATATTAGAGTATTTATGCTTAAAAATGTATTAATTCACATAATAAGCCTCTAAAATTTATTGGATAAATGTAAAAACATTTAACAAACATATATAATCATATTTTATTTAGTTCAATTCATTATCACCAATACAACGACTAGGTGTTAACAATTATTTAAATTAATAATAATATTATATTACTTTTCTATATAACTCATTGTTGTGTGAAACATATGTTTTCAAAAAAATAGATTATTGTGTATTAGGTATGCCATAGAACATAGAATCCCATTTAGTGTAATAATAATATTTAATTTACAAATATTAATAAATATGAAAAAAATCATATTCTTTTTTTACATGGGATATTACATCGTTCCCCCTTTTGTAAATTGCATCTTCATAATTTTAAAATTAGGATTGGAAACTTCATTGAAAGTCACAAATCAAAAAAAGTGTAAATAAAACTATCACATTAAAAGAGTGAATGATATGTATAAAGTACACCCAAGATAACCTATACTAGGATTTCATGAAAACATGGATATGGATGAGAAACTAAGTGTCATGTTTTGATGGAGAGTGATAGAAAACTTGATTAAGATAAAGTTAACCACAAGAAAATAAAAAACTTATGATGAGTTAAATGGTCTTTGATTCCCCAGTAATAGAATTTATCAGGCAATTTTTTTTGTTTTTAGTTAACTTTCATAAAGGTGATGAATTTATTTATGAACTTATCTAAAATCATAAGGAAACATAATTACTTGCCATTCATACCTTCATCCTTTACAAAATACCTTCCACAATCTCATCTTTTCTCTGAACGATGAGTTTTAAAACTGACTTAGTCGCATAAAAAGCACTAAAGTCAACTTCTTGAATATCACATATTCCATAAAATAAGAACTATATATTTCTCGTGTCTTTAGACATCAACCAAACCCAAAATGATTAGTACAGGATCAGATAATCCCCCACAAGGATAATCCATTATAAAAATAAATACTACTCTTAATCTCAAAAATTCAAAAACCAAACCCAAAGTTCAACAAATACCATTTAGTACACAATGGCCCTTGAAATTATTCAATATAATCTAAACTATAATAGAAACCCAAAAATTAAAAGGATTAAATTACATAGTCTTCCATAGTAAATCATAAAATTTATCTCTAAATAAAATCGACCACTATTAAAGTCTCATAATGAAAAGTAATTAACCTAATCCCATATTCTCTATGATAAGTTAATCATTTACTTAAATAATCCAAAACAATTATAAGTCCACAATAAAAACATTGATTCTTTCAAAATAAAATTCCACCATTACTCATCAATTGAAATATCAAAGTATTATATTTTCAATAGGCATACAGTGTTTCCCCAAAATAGAGATCATCTTCCAAAATAACCAATGTCAATTAATCACCAAATAATTTTCCTATATTAAGGATATCCATTTTAAAAAACATAATTTTATGAAATCAACTTATTCTTGATCCATATAATCATTTAACTAAAAATAATAAGTGAAACTAACCAGGGATCTTGTAATAACCCGCCAATTCCCATTGGCTTGAGAGTTCAACGAGTCATTTCTAGGCCTTAAGCGACATCCCCAAGGCACCAAAGGCTGGAAATAAATGCCGGAGGGTTTCAATTCATGTGGGGGATGATTTAACCTTTATGAAATAAACCCATCCATTAACCATTCACTCTATGATGAATGTACAAAAGATAGAACAATCAAAAACTTTATTTAGGTTAAACCACATCAGAGCACACAACTGCAGAAGACCAAACCAAAAATCAAAATACATAGTGGAAGAATAACTCAAGACTCTCAAAAGACACCACGACTCCGTGTTCCACAAGCTCCAAGCTCCACAACATCTCCGAAACATCACCATGAGACACTAGTAATGAGATGCTTTACCTTTACCTGTGTCTCAGAATACACCATCTACAAAAGAACCAAAGTTCCAAAGTAGGGGTCGGTATAAAACTCAGTAGGTTTTCCCCATTGACATCCCTACTCACGCCACTTGGATAGAAGAGTTATCAACATTTATATAAAAATAGTTTATATAAAACAATTTCACCAAAGAAGTTTATAACTAAATATAAACAAGTTTTCCAAAACCGTCCATGCCCAAAAGCATCCAAGTGCACGTTAATCCAACATTTCCAACATGTTATTTTTCATGAAAAATAAACAAACAAATTTCCAAACCATTTGACAAACATCCCATTTTGACATACCCAACCATTTCACAGAACCGTGAAATCAACCATGCATGCTTGGTTATGACAGTTCCATACTCATGAGCAGTCTCACGTTGATCTACCAAGTCGTCACAAGGTAATTATTTCCCATGTTCCATTACACCCTTGGCCTCGAGAACAAGGTCATATTTCAACCAAGCCTCATACTTAAAAGTACCATGTGCCATTAAGTATTTGGCACTGAGCACAAGGTCCTATTTCAACCAAGCCTCGTATTTGCAACATGCACACACACACCACACATTCCCCGCAATCATTCCAAAACCATCCTTTCAATAATTTTTTTTATATTGAAAACCATTTTCCATCAAAACCAAGTGTGTTCAACCAATTCCAACCAGTTCAATAAAAATCCTTTATTAATGAAAACCAAATCCATCAATGTAATTTCAATCTCAAACCATTTCAATAAAACATCCTTTTTATCGAAATACCATTTCTCATCAAACCATTTACAATTTCAGTAATTTCATAATTTAAAATCAACATTTTAAATTCAAATAGCCAATTCACATTGCAATACAATTAACCAAGATTTCACAATTTCATCAAACCCATAAATCATCACTCAAGAAGATTTATTCCATGATTTTCACAACAAATAACATTAAAATGACCAATTTGAAACTAAGACAACCAATTCTAACAATACGAGTCAATAGTGAAGCCACCTACCTCAACAAAAAGGTGAAACCAAGCAACAGACGAAGAACGCTCAAGAACATCGGGTCAAAACTCCACGAATCCTCCTTAGATCTCTTCTCCTAACACAACCATGACCAAATCTCAACATATATGGCATCCACATACTTAGGTCTACCCACAACAGGCGTATATCTAAGAAACTGAGAGAAAGGGAGAAGCATATCTAATTAAATTTAAGAAACCATTAAAGAACGAAGGAGAACGATCACATACCTCCCGAATCCGGCGTTGATTTGCCAAGAGAAGCCTTCATATCACCTCTAGAATTCTTGGGAGAAGTTTTCCAACCTCCAAGGGAGAGTAATCCCGAGTTATGGCCGCTTAAGAGCATTAATGAGACAATTAGAGGAAAAACGATTTAGATCCACAACTGAAGAATCTAATTTATGTGACCACACGGTTATTCCTCACGGTTTGAGTAAAAATGCGCTAACCATGCGTTAGATACTGGCTTGGCCACCCTTATCGCCTGGCCTCATCGCATGGTTTCCCTTAGCCGTGCGTTGACCATGTAGAAGCCACTTCCTCCCTAGTCATCCAGGCACTGTTCGGTTGCACTGTTTAGACAAACCGTGCGCTACCCATGCACCTTCCCCTTTGCTTCAAACTTCAATCCAGGAACACCAGACTCTCCCATACGTCACCCTTAACTTTTAAAACCAAGGAAATCATCATGTAAGGGTTACATACTAGAAACCAAGGGTACTACATTATCCCTACCATTTTCCTTTCTGTCCCCGGAAAGTAGAAAACCATTTCTTGTCTGAAAGAGTTCTGGCCACTACTCTTTCATTTCATTCTTGTGTTCCCAAGTCTCTTCCTGAATCTGACCATGTTTCCACAAAACTCGTACGAGACTAATGATTTTTTCAAGAAAGACATTATCCTTCATATACACAATTCACAATGGGATATGTACCAACAAAGCATCATTATCTAGGACAACGTTATCCCATCTGATCACATGGTCAGGATTGGGTTGATAGTTCTTCAACTGAGATACATGGAACACATTGTGCACTGCACTGAACCGTGTTGGTAATTCCAACTGATATTCCACCTCTCCAACCCATTCTAGTATCTAAAAAGGGCCTATATAATGAGGATATAATTTTCCCTTCTTCCCAAAATGATGATTTCCATGCCTTGGAGATATTCTCAAAAAAGACATGATCCCTCACCGCAAACGATAACGGTCTTCGGTGATGATCTGCATAAGATTTCTGACGACTCTGTGCTGTCTCCATCCTCTTTTTAATCACCTGAATCTTCTCCATTGTTTCTTGGACAATGATTGGCCCAAGTAGTAATGTTTCATCAGTTTCCACCCAACACAGTGGAGAATGACAGGGATGCACATACAATGCTTCAAATGGATCCATGCGTATCGAGTATTGATAGTTGTTATTTAATGAGAACTCTACTAAGGGTATATGATCCTCCAATGAGCCACCAAAAACCATTACCCAATACCAAAACATATCCTCCAACATTTGTGTCATCCGTAGGGATTGCCCATCCGTCTGAGGATGATACGCCGTGGTCATTGTCAACTGAGTCCCAAGGGCTTGCTGTAATGATTTCCAGAAATGAGATGTGAACCTCGGATCTCTATCTGAGACTATAGGCACTGGTACACGATGCCTCTATAACACTTATTGGATATAGATTTTTGAATCATCTTCGGCCGTATGAGTTTCACAAATATGGATAAAATGGGCCGACATGGTTAGACGATCCGCTATTACCCTAATGGCATCATGTTTCCAGACAGTTCTTGGAAGACCTGTAACAAAATCCATTGCAATATGATCCCATTTCCACACCGGTATCGGTAAAGAGTGTAACATACTAGCTGGTCTCTGATGCTCTGCTTTAACCTATGACAAGTTAAGCATCACAAGACAAACTCGACCAATTTTCTTTTCACGCCGCTCCACCAAAACTGCACCTTCAACGCCTTATACATCTTCTGTGTACCCGGATGTACAGTCCATCTCGAATGGTAGTAAGCATGATGGAGTTATTCCTGAAAAACCATGGGTACAACCATCCGATCTCTGAAACACAAGACTGAACTCCCATCCAGCTTCCATCCCTCAATGGTCTCCCCACCATTGAGTTTTGAACTCAATGCAACACAGTCTACATCGGATGCATGTGCCTCCTTTACTATCTCCACCAAATTAGGAACAAGTGTAGCTGAAAATAAAACAACAACATCACCTCATTCTTTACATTCCGCATGCATGTCGGCTAAGACCGAAATAAACTTCCATTCAACTGATGCTTTCTTTTCCAACTGAGCATTTGACTTCCTGCTTAATGCATTGAACACCAAATTTCCCTTTCCCATTGTATACATTAATTCAAGGTCGAACATTTGAAGATACTCCATCCATCACCTCTGCCTCATATTCAAATATCACTGTGATAAAATGTGATTCAAGCTATTGTGATCCGTAAACATAATAAATTTTTCACAAAAGAGATAGTGTCTCCTTGTTTTCAAAGCAAGGACGACTGCAACAAACTCCAAATCATGTGTTGGTAAATTCTTCTCATGCGCCATCAACTGAAATGAACCATAAGAAAAAACATGGTCTCCTTGCATGATAACACAACCCAACCCTAATCCTAAAGCATCACAATACACCACGTATCCTTGCTCGGATTCTAGCAAGATTAAGATGGGTGCCGATGTAAGCTGAACATTCAACTCTTGAAAAGATCTTTGACATTTGTCAGTCCATTGAAATAAACTGTTATTATTTTTCAATTCTTTAGTCATGCGAAATCATGGACAAAGCGTCGGTAATAACCAACTAGACCAAGAAAACTTCATATTTCAAATAAATTCTTCGGTGGTTTCCACGAAAAAACAGCTTCTATCTTTTCTGGATCCAGTAAAATATCTTTTCCTGAAACAACATGGCCCAAAAAACAAACCTCTTGTATCCAAAAATCACACTTTGGTAATTTGGCGTACAACTGATGGTCTCTAAATATTTCCAACACTATTGCCATGTGTTGCTCATGCTCAACCCTTGTTCTTGAATACACCAATATGTCATCCAAAAAAACCTCAACAAAAGAATCCAGATATGGCTGAAATATCTGATTCATCAAAGAAATGAAGACCATAAGTTCATTCATAAGACAAAAAGGCATGACTACATATTTGTAGTGGCCATATCTGCTTTTGAAGGCTGTCTTCAGAATTTCCTCCTTCCGAACTCAAAACTGGTGATATCCTGACCACAAGTTAGTCTTGGAGAACCACTGAGCTCCCCTCAATTTATCAAACAGGTCATAAATGCGTGGATGTGGATATCTATTATTAATCGTAACTTGGTTCAGTTTATGATAATCCACACATAGAATCAACATTCTATCTGCTTTCTTTACAAACAAAACCAGTGCTGCCCACGGAGATACGCTTGGCCAAATAAATCCTTTTCTTTCCAGTTCTTCCAATTGTACATTCAATTCCTTTAACTCTGTTGGTTCCATCCTATAATATTGATGTGAGATAGTACTGGTCCCCGGATGGAGATCAATCATAACTCCACTTCTCTCCCAGGTGGTAACCCTGAGAAGTTTTCTGGAAAAACATAAGGAAATTGATCCATAACTTATAGAAAACTATTATTCACGATCTCGTACATCGATTACATGATTAAAACAGCCAACTGGTAAGATATCGTTGCCACTACTAGTGCCAACAAGACCATTGCACCTGGCTTCACCACTCTTTCTTCTCTAAAGAGATGATCGACGCCATCCTAAGTCGCAAAACTGACTATTCTGCTATAATAGTCTATGTGAGCCCTGAACTCTGACCACCAATCCATACCCTGGATTATATCATAGACATCTATCTCCATCATAGAGAAATCCCATTTCAATTCAGCCCCATCAACAGTCATAGAATATGATTTACACTTGAAGGCTCTACATTCTCTTTAACTAAGAGGAGTTTGAAGTTTTATCACAGAAGGCATCATTTCCAGTTTTAAGTTCAGCAATTGAGTAGTATGAGAAGAAAGAAATGAATGTGATGCACCAGTATAGAATAACACTTGCATGAGGGTAGAATTCAAAATAATCGTACCTCTCACCGTATATGGTCCGACCTGACCATCATCCATCATCTGCTCGGCTCCATACAATTTCATTATAGCTTCACATTGCTCCTTATTACATTGTTGAGATTTCCCTACCCGAGGAGACATGGTATTCATGGAATCACCATAACTAGATCTATTCTACTGGAGATACTGATTTTTTTTCCTCGCCCTGTTGAAGCATACAATGCTTGCGACGCCTAAGAACTGTCCCAAACACCCAACCGTGGAGCCCTGCGACAATATCGTTGAAGATTCCCCATCTTGTTGCAATTGTGGAATGCTCTCTGGGTGGTGTTGTACATTCTCATTTCATGTGATCAATTGAACCACATTGAAAGAAACCTTCTTTGCTCTGGGGTCATGGAGGAAGGTTGACCGATCCCGCCGTCTGGATTTGATTCGCACTCCCACCTTGGAAGTAGGTGTCCTTCTTACTCTTGTTCCCAGCATTGGAGTTCCCACCCATTCTTATGGGTATCATCATGCCTCCTCCTATTGATCCTGAGATATCACGTTCAGCAACTGTTGCTCTGTTCACCATCTCTGTATAATCCGTAATACAGAGCACGACAATCTTTGACCGGGTCTCCTACCTTAGCCCCGATTCGAAGATGCGTGCCTTCAAAGAATCACTTGCTGCAACCTCTAGTGAAAAACATACTATATTCGTGAATATAGCTACATACTCTGTGACAAAGAGTCTATCCTGTATCAAGGTGAAGAAATCCATCATTTTCTGGATCTTGAACGTGTGAGCATAGAATTGTTTTTTAAACAATTATTCAAATTCCTCCAATGTAAGGCCTTCATCCAATTTAGCATGCAGCACTAAATCCCACCACTGGCATGCATGATCCTCGAGCATAAACGTCGCCATCTTTACTTTAATCTCTACTGGTGTGCCGATGAAATTGAATATATGATTCATCATGCTTAGCCACACCTCCTCTTTCCCGGGTTCAGCATCACCATGAAAGTTCGGTTGATTATGCTTCATGAACTGGATGGTATGATCCACATGTTGTGGCTCAATCCTCTGGTTCCCCGTATCCATAGCTAGAAAATCTTGGACAATACTCTGAACCAGCTCTTGGTTCACATGTGGTTCCAGTGCAACCACTTTCTCCGCAACTTCTTCGTGTTGGTTTCGATGACGCCTACCAGGTGCCATTTTCTAAACCAAAAACAAACTCCGTTAATCTCACTCTTTAGAAACTGTTGGCTTAGCATTTCAAATTATATCACATCAACTATCACAACATTGTTCTCAAACAAACCTTTCTTCCATGTTCAACCATTTTTTAAAACATTCAACATAATTTTTGAAAATCAATCCATTTTTAAAATACACTGAATACCCTTTTTTCAATGTCTTTCGGTTGAAAACAATTCCCACATTTTTCAAAAATTGTAACCTTTCACCAAATTCTTACTCATTCTTCACAATGAGATATGCAATCCTAGTGGGATTACATTCCTCTACTATGTATGTCATTATCCACTCATTAGATAAACCCACGACAATGAGATTTCCAAGACTCTAGAAGTGTATCCAAAATACTTATGTACCCAACACCCTGGTAACTTGATGTTCAGTATAAATGGGTTAGTTACATCATTTTATGCTATACATTTCAAGTTCCGACAATCCTACTCTTGTCTAAGATTCCAACCCATGGAATAGACCGAAAGGAATTTCAACTCTATGACTGAGAACATCGATGACTACTTATTAGGTAAGGACTGAACAAACTGATACCATTTGTAATGACCCGCCAATTCTCATTATCTTGAGAGTTAAAAGAGTCATTACTAGGCCTTATGCGACATCCCCAAGATGCCAAAAGCTGGCAATAAATTCCTAAGGGGTTCAATACTAGTAGGGGACGATTTACCCTTTAAGAAATAAACCCATCCATTAACCATTCACTATATGATGCATGAACAAAAAAAAGACCAATCAAAAACTTCATTTATGTTAAACCACATCATAGTACACAACTGTGGAAGACCAAACAAAATATCAAAATACACAGTGTAAGAACAACTCATGACTCTCAAAAGACACCATGACTCGGTTGTCCACAAGCTTAAAGCTCTATAGCATCTCTCAAACATCACCATGATCCACTAGTAACGAGATGCATTACCTTTACCTGTGTGTTGGAATACAACATCTGAAAAAGAACCAAAGTGAGAAAGCAAGGGTGAGTATAAAACTCAGAAGGTTTTCCCCAATGACTTCCCTACTCACTCCACTAGGATAGAAGAGTTAGCAACATTTATATAAAAAAAATTTATATAAAAAATTTTCACCAAAGTAGTTTATAACTAAATATAAACATGTTTTCTAAAACCATCCCTACTCAAAAGAATCTAAGTGCAAGTTCAACCAACTTTTCCAACATGTTATTTTTCAAGAAAAATAACCAAACAAATTTCCAAACCATTTTAAAAACATCCCGTTTTGACATCCCCAACCATTTCACAAACCCGTGAAATCAACCATGCATGCTTCGTTATGACAGTTCCATATTCATGAGCGGTCTCTCATCGATCTACCAAGTCGTCACAAGGTAATTATTTACCATGTGACATTACACCCTTGGCACCGAGCACAAGGTAATATTTCAACCAATCCTCGTACTTAAAAGTCCCATGTGCCATTAAACGTTTGGCATAGAGAATAAGGTCCTATTTCAACCAAGACTCGTATATGCAATATGAACACACACACCACAAATTCCCAAAAATCATTCCAAAACCATCCTTTCAATAAAACACATTTTATTGAAAACCATTTTCCATCAAAACCAAGTGTGTTCAACTAATTCAAACCTTTTAAATAAAACACCCTTCTGATTGAAAACAAAATCCATCAAAGTCATTTCAATCTCTAACCATTTCATTAAAACATCCTTTTTATTGAAATCCCATTTCTCATAAAACCATTTAAAATTTCAGAAATTTGATAATTTAAAATCAACAATTTAAATTCAAATAGACAATTCACTTTGCAAAACAATTCACCAAGATTTCACAATTTCATCAAAACCATAAATCATCACTCAAGAAGATTTATTCCATCCTTTTCACAATCAATACCATTCAAATAAACAATTTTAAACCAAGCCAAACAATTCAAACAAGAGAAGTAGAGTGTGAAGACACCTACCTCAACAAAAAGGCGAAACCAAACAACAAACGAAGAGCACTCAAGAACACCGGGTCAAAACTCCACGAATCCTCCTTAGATCTCTTCTCCTAACACAACTAAGACCAAATCTCAACATATTTGACATACACATACTTAGGTCTACCCATAAAAGGAATAGATCTAAGAAACCGAGAGAAAGGGAGAAGTATATCTATATAGATCTAAGAAACCATTCAAGAACAAAGAAGAAAGATCACACCCTCAAGAATCCGGCTTTGATTCGCTAAGAGAAGCCTTCAGATCACCTCCATAACACTTGGGAGAAGTTTTACAGCCTCCAAGGGAGAGTAATCCTGAGTTATGGCCACTTATGATCTTTAATGATGCAATTAGAGGCAAAACAAGTTAGATCCACAATTTAAGGATCTAATTTAAGTGATCGTATGCTTAGTCTGTACGGTTTGACAAACCGTGTGCTAACCATGCATTAGATACTGCATCGGCCACCCTTCTCGCACAACCTCATCACATGGTTTCCCTTAACCGTGCACCACCCGTGCAGAAGCCACTGTCTCCCCAGTCAGCCACACACGGTTCAGTCGCATGGTTTAGACAAATTGTGCGCCACCCGTGCTCTTTCCCCATTCCTTCAAACTTCAATCTAGGATCTCCTGACACTCCCACATGTCACCCTTACCTTTTAAAACCAAGGAAATAATCATGTAAGGGTTACATACCAAAAACCGGGGGTACTACAGAGCTCACTTTGGTTAGTTTTTCGCGATACACCCTTGTCACCCTTCAGTTGTGGGTTTGATTCCTACTGCCTAGCTGGACGAGACGGGTTGTCCCCAATCTTATGGGTTGTCCTTTTTATAAATCTCAAAAATAACCCTAATATTTTTTAACCTCAATGATTTTATTATACCTTCCATTTTCATCCCAATATATTAAAACTTCAACATATTATATATTGTCATTTTTTCAACTTTATATGATAAAATAAAACTACTCCCAAATTAAACAACGTCATACCTTGATCATGGTGTCCATATGGTTTCATTATGATTTTGTTCACATAGGCAGACTGTCCACGCATTGCAAAAATGATTTAGAGATCCTTCAAAATAATTTTCTTCCTTTATCCAAATACACCTTGTACAACTTGGGTCATATAGGTGTTTGTAGAAAAATAGTTTCAAAAAATAATCATGTATGACTTATAATTTCAAATCATCTTCAAAAGCACGTTTTTTATAAAATAGTCGGACCGAGTTTGAGTTGAAACTTTCAATAAATGGTCCTTGTAAAATATTATAAGTATGTTCTAAGAGAATATGTTGTAAAACAAAATATAAATAGGTTGCACAAGGTTACCCTTTTTCAGAACCTTTTCAAAATCATAATATGCATTAAAATGTTGTGAGAAGGTAAAATATATGAAAATTCTGTGAAATTTTTTACATTTATTAAAAATATGAGAATATTGAGAAAATAAGATTTGATTAAATACAACACATGATCCATGATGATATCAAGGTATAGTGGAAATGTTTGTTTTCTCAAACAACTTCTTGTAAGTTAGTTGTATGCATGAAAAAGTTACACAATCATATGAAGATGACTTTGCAATAATTACTGGAAGAATGTCATCAAGAAAATATAAGAATGTCCTTTGAGATCCTCCTCCTTCCATTTGTAATAGACTTTACGTGATAAAAAAAAGTTATAAAACAATATTTTCACTAAAATAATAGACATAGAGACTAAGTATATGTTTAACGAAAACTCTAAATCCATGTAGTTTTCTAAACCATCCTCTAATACCAACTATAAGGTCTCAGCCTTAAAACATTATATAATCTTGAGTTAAATCCAGAATTCACATTGAGGATCTTTTCAGCATTAGAGTTTTAGATAATTAGGCCATAATTATTACATTTCATCTTTAATATTACATATAGGAAGTACTACTAAGTATCCATTTTATTCATATTATAAAAACTCTTAAAAAGAAACATGTCTAGTTCCATGTTTTAGATAGCATGACTTTTCCTTGATCCAATCCTTTACCCTATTCCACTTTATTTCTTGTGAAAAAAATTTAAAAATTGGGGAGGAGAAATAAATCTTAGTACAGGATACACAAAGAAGGAAAACTATTAGTTTTTGAAAACATCATATAAACCATGAATACTTTATCATAAGTAATACTTTTCCCCTTTATAAAGTAGTAAATACTCCTCACTGCAAAAAAGTTCACTGCTTACCAATTTGAAACCAATTGATTACCATAAAAACCATTAAAAGAACACATAACACAAAATGGAATCTTGGGACATAAACATAATTAAATGGATTAACCATACTGTCTACTTCCACACATATCACTAAATGGAATATCCATACGACTGAATTTCATACCCAATGCATTTGGGGTTATAACATAACCACACACCCTAGTTTATCACGACACCACCCATCGTTTGGTGTATCACATAACCACCAATAAAATGTCTAATAACCATTATAAATCATAAAAAAATCTTGAAGGACTGATCACATTTCCACATTTCAATCACAATATATCATTTCTAAATATTAACGTAATCAATCCATTATTAAAACCATTTTCAAGACCATTTAAAACATTTAACAAAGGTATTTTTTGAATCAAAGTGTCTCAATCTACTTTGAAACTTTTAATGTTTTTAACATTTTAAAACATTAATGTAACACCCAAAGTTTCATAGTATGTTATTTCTTCAAAGTAATCCAATAACTTGCACTAAATGCGTCACTGAGTTCAAGCGCACAATGAATTACCAAACTAGCCATTCAAAAGCGGTTATAAATAGTATTAACTGAATTTTGAACTTTATATAATCCTTATAATTTTAAAATCCATATTATGAGCTTCTTAGACATAATTTATGAACAAATTCTCTTTTTTCAGATGAATGAAGTATTTTTTTTAAAATGCAATTTTACCGTCTTTTAATGGAGAACATTTTTTAAATCCAATAACTGAAACTTTTACATATTAAATTTGACAAAATAAAATTATTCTTTATAATCAGGCCATAATAATTTAGTTTCAATAAATATTTGGTGTTTTTCTGATTACATTCATATTTGGGTAAATCGTGAAAAATAATATATTTTAACTGAAAACAACTTTGTTAATAAAAATAATATATAGTGTTTAATTATAAATTTTAATGGTTTTGACGTATAATTAGATTATATTTTTACAATTTAATCCATTGATGGTCATTTTTAGTGATTTCACTTTGAAATTGGATATAAACAAATGTCAATGTTTTGAGAGTTATTATTTCTTAAAAATACACCTTTTGGTTTTGACAACTGGAATTAATTTTAAATTAATTAATGAAACCTATATGTTTTGAAATTGGAAAAATAGAATTCATTTTTGAATTTTGAATATCAAAATTATCTTAGGGTGACGTTTTGGTATTTTTCTGAAAACATTATATTTTTGATGAATAGTGAAAATCGCGAAGTTATTGGTTAAAACCGGCATTATATTTAAATAATTATTTATTTTATTTAAATTTAATTTTGGTCAAAATAAATACATAATACCTATATAAATTAAATTTAATTCATTGGAGTCAGTTTATAATAATTTTAGATATATAAAAAGTTTATCAAACTTTTTACCGTCTTTTACCCACCTCCTATGAGAATTTGCAAATTTACATAAAACATAATTTTACCGCTGCTGTGAGTTGAATTTGAAAAATCCAAGAGACATGAGTGATATCAGTATATAAAATTTGTTTCGATAACATGAAAATAAATTTTGGTGAATAGAAACATTTTACTTTTATTTACCACGGTTAAAAGTAAATAGGGAAATTAAGGGTAAAAATGATATTATTATTACCCTAACAGATGTCCTAATTCTATTGGATAATTATAATTCTTAAAAAGAATCCTTAGCAATAAAATATGAACCTCTTTGGTCTACTTGGATTAGATTAGGACATTTATTATTAATTAATTCAAAGAAGAGTTAAAAGTGTTTAATTCAAAAATAAATTACGAAAACATTTTTAATATAGGGTTATAAATAATATAAATTCGACTATAAAATGTCATTAGAATGATAAATATACTTCATACATAATGGTATTTTATTTAGAAAATTTAGACATTAAATAATTTAATTTATTTATGACAAAATGATGATGCAGTAATTACTGTATTAATGAATGATTAAAATAATTGACATTATAAATATCCAAAAAAATGTAATGTCATTATTTTTATTAATTACACTAATTTTCTATGTTAATATGACATATTAGGTATGGATATATAAATTGTTTTCGAAGTAATAATGTTGTTATGAATTTATAAAAAACAAAATACCAAATAGTGTCAAAATTGACATAAAAGTGTTTTTAGAACATATATTATAGTATTAATTGATATTATATTCCTAAAAAGGTAAGTCTTAGGAAAAAGACATATATAAGGATAGGTTTATAATTAATGAACTAATTAGGGTTCTCTTGGAAGTTTATAGTAATTTTATTAACCAAATAATATAAAAATACAAAGAGACTTTGTAAATAACAAACTATTTAACTAAGAGTTGAATCTAAAATATAATGTTAATATAGTGACCCAACACTATATAAAACCTTTTGGTCGAGTGGTTTTTGAACCATCCCCACCTTATACTCTAAATAATTCATTTTGTAGCCATTATAAACCAAGAATTATTTTATTATAAAATAATATTTGTAGCTTTTCTTATGGTGCCGCTCACCCCTCTTATAAAAGGGAACTCCCCATTCCCTCTAATTCACACCTTTAAATCCATTTGGCTAGCCAAATGCTACCCAAATTCCCTCTCAACTGTCCTAACTTCATCATAGAGGCATTCCTTTAGTCGTAAAGCCAACATTAGGAGTACGTCTGATCAAATCAAAAGGAAGAACCCGAAGAAGAGGTAAATATTTCAACACCTCTTTCAAGTTCCTTTCTTCTTCCTCTTCCTCTTTCTTTGTTGTTTCTATTCTAAAATAATAACTCCAATATATTCTATATACATTTATGTTATTATAAATTTGTTAAAACCATATTCATTATTATGTCTATCCTTTGAATGACATGTCATCATACGTGCGTACGTACGGCTTACCGTCTCTACATCGTGGTGTAGTTTGTTATTCAAACACTTAATTATTTGTATGGCTATAAAAATGAGTTTAACTGATGTAAATATTAAATATAACAAGTTTTTTTTATTTATATATGATATACCATCCAATTTCATACGATTTCATCATCAATATAATTATTTTTTTGCTCGTGCGTATGTACGGATTACCATCTCCACGATGCGATGAGATTCATTTCCACGTTCACCATTAAATGATGATTATAAAAATATGTATTATTAATAATTATGTAATATACGACATAAAAATTCTACTAGATATATATATATATATATATATTTACATTTATATCATTCACTTACTTCTGTTCAATACGATATGAAAACAGAAACATCGTTTATGCGTACGAACGACCTACTGTCTCAATAAATGGTGTTTTCCATTTCATATATCTATCTATTATACATATTTATATTATAAATATATATTATATATAAATCATGTTTTATATTCTAGAATTATTTAAATCATGATCTAAATTATATGATCAAGAATAACAAGTTAAAATACGCACAATAAAGAAAGCAATTATTACCTGAAATGTTAATTTAACATGAAAATCATTATTAAATGGGTAGTATAAAGTCATAAATGAATAATTTATGAAATAAGAAATATTAATATGGTTCTTTTATAAGATAATAATATACAATGGTCTTTATAAAAGAGGTTAAATGTACCCTCAACCAAAGGAAAATGCAAGTTACGGGTTAATTTTTCAATCTCTTTATTATCCGAGGTTGTTTTTACGTAATTATCTACTGGGGAATTTTTATTATCCATTTCCATGTTTCATGAAAGAGTTTTCCAAGGGAATCTTATATGGGACATTTTTTTTACTAAAACAGCAATTTAAATGTTTTAAATATTTATTCATCTAAATCATTCTCATTAATGTTCATGTTTTCAAAATGGGTTTTAAGGATTTATCTATATATACATGTATGTTTTAAAAATGTTAATTACATCCAGAAGAGTCAAACTGTTATGGGACACTTTGATTCAAAAATATCTTTAAATTTATCTCTTTCTAAATTTTGTGACTTTTAAATGTTTTCATGAAAAAAGGATATTTCTTTCAAAGATTTTTAAAAATCATTTTCATCTTTGTCAACGTCCTTTAATAGATTTTAAACTTGTTTTAAGTTGAATTATTATGATACAAATATTCCATATTTTATTTAAGGTTTTGTGATATGTTTGACTGTGGATTTGTTATTTTTATACCATTCATGTTTTATGGTTAATGTATTAACATTTTTCATTCTAGTTTTAATACGAATTTTTATGTTAGGTTTAAACCTTTTCATATGAGGAATGAATTGGACTTAGTAGGTGACTGGTGGAGCCCACTGTAGCTCATCAATGAATCGGTAGGTCTCATGAGACAAACTAGTTTCTTGGCACAAGGCTTTGAAGAAATCGTATTTTTACTCTTGGAACAAGGCCTTGACTATGTGGTTACAAAGTCTGTCATTATGTATTCCGTAATTATAAAAGTGGATATTGATATTGCATTTGATTATTTGGCTATTAGAATATCCATTTGAATAAGTAAATGGAATTATTTTATTTTATCTTTTCCATATTATGCTGATGTTCATGTTTAAAATGCTTTTTAATCTTATACATTTCCTTAAATGTGTATGTTTATTTATGAATGTTTCTGCTATATTGTTATGCTTAATGAGAATATGAGCTCACCCCTTTCTATTTTTTATTTTTCCTAGGATGCGAAGAAATATATAATGTCTGACCTATAGGGAAAGTCTATGGGATCTCATTGTTGTCTATGGAAACAATGTTGTTTTAGTTTTCCATTTTATGACGTAATTTAAACCTTATGAATGTATCTATTACTTTCAAGGCTACTAAACTAATCGGTATTTCAAGACTTGATCTTTTGTGATCATGCCAATGATATGTAATAATGCACCGACTCTAGGATTTTTGGGTTGAGGAGTTATAGTTTGTATCAAAGGAATTTTAGTAAAAACCATTGAAACTTGATTTAGATAAACTTTGATTAGAGCACATATCCATAAGATAGACTTTGAGAATTAGTATAGAAAAACATCCTAGAATTTTTTACTGTAGAGATTTGGTGAGTTTTCTAAGAAAATACAACCCTATCTAGATACGAGCTAGTAGAGGCAGCTTTGACACAGATGTACCTAGGGGTAAAATCTGAAAACACTACTTTGAGCTATACTTGAACGGAAATTGGTGCCCAAAAATAGGCCTTGCTGCACTCTTGGTTACGACACTCCCGGGGGATATGCTTAGGATAATTCTCATTTTCTTTACAAATCATTATGAAGATTTTATGAGTATCTACCTCCCCAAAGAAAATATTTTTTTGATTATGGATTATATCCATAAACTGTTCAATTTACATTAGGTATTTTAATGGTTTGGAATTATTCATTGCAATTCATAAACCGACCTAGTGTGTGCCATTGTATAGAAATGGCACCTAGTAGATGGAATGTGAACACTAACAATATGTATGATCTAAGGAGTAAGAAGGATCATATCATTCATGGTATTAATCCATCATTTATAAGGGACATAGTCACCCATGTATTCTCAACATATAAAGAAAAAATATCATGTGTTAGTAGGATAACTAAAGAATTAATTGGGTCGTATGGCTTTAAAGGGAAGCAAGAAAAGAAAAGGATGGAATAGGGAAAGATGGATAAAGGGAAGAGGGAAAAGAACGACTTTCCTATATGTGATAACTGTGGAAAGAATCACCTTGGTAAATGCTTGAAGGGAATGAGAGTTTTTTATATGTGTGGAGAAAAAGGACACCATGTACGTGATTGCAAGGGTAAGAAAAAAGTTTCAAATGTACAATGCATCATCTCCAAGGAGTTAGGACACTACGTGAATCAATGTCCAAATCATCATAGTATACCTAAAAGGATGCTATTGGATAATAATAAAGTTATGATACTTCCGAAGATAAAGAGGAATGATTAGGCTTCTTACGTTGTTATTAAAGTATTTTGTTATTTGAGTATTGTATTAATGTTCTACATGTTATAAGAATTATAGAGTATATAAGGATTGTACTGTAGTACTATTTCATTAAGGACTTCGGATTGTGTGGAACCAAAAAAAGTGACTCAATAACTGGTTAAATTTTTTGAAAATATATGGTTGAGGGAAATATAAACTATAATATGGTTCTGATACCGAGGTCGTGATTTTTGGAATAATACATGATTGATTTGGATAAATTATATGGGATATTTTTGACTACCTTGAAACTAATTAATGATTTGTATATTTCATCATTGTTGGAGTTTACAACATTTTTTATAGAAGGAGTATATCCAGAATTCAATAAGGAATAAGGGTACATGAATGTAATCAATAAGGTTTTATTGTAATTCAGGATGTTGCAGTGTTTTAAAAGAATACATGATGAACATTGTCACATGTTATTATGTGGAAAAAAGGATCTTCATTGTGTTTACCTTTGTTATAAATTTTGGATTGTGATTTTGGAAAGAAATATTTGGGATAATTCTAGATTGAGATTATGTATGGATTTCCATAAAAAAAGACAACATGGAGGTCAGGAGGAAACCCATCGCATCCTGTAAGGCCGCAAGACTTGAACACACAACCAATGGGCGACAAGGGTGTGTCACCTACCACTGGCCCACATGATGTCTTGGATTGAATAATGTAGTTTATTAGAAGTTCTGGTAGATGAATTAAAAATCATTTTTCTGAACCCTATATGAATAGGATAAATAAATTATTTTTTAAGTTCTATTATATTTTAGAGTAAAATATGAGTTTGTGGTAGAAATTAGTTAAAGGATGGAAGTCTACGAGTCAGGTATATATATTTTAATTTTATTATTCTATAGAGAAATTAATTCATAAACTTTAGGTAAGGTATCTTAAAACTTAAAATGTGTTATCCTAATACCTTATTTTTATTGAACTGAGGATATTTTAAATCATCATAGATTGATGGATTTGAGGCCCTCAATTCTACAATTGTTTGTGACTGATGACCTCAATCACTCCCTATAAATATTTACTTTTTTCCTCCAATGATGTGTCCTTAATTACCACCAATTTTCTCCTAATCGAGATCATATTTTCTTGGTGACATTACCATTCCCTTTTTTCCTCTTATTACGACTACATTTTATTAATCAAATTTCAGATGTGGGTTTTCCCACAAAGGTATTTTATATTTTCAACCTTTTATTTATGAAGAACAATTTCAAATTATGAGGACGAAATTTATTGAAGGAGGGAAGAATGTAACACACTAAGGTTTCATAGTATGTTATTTCATCAAAGTAACTCAATATCTTGCACTAAACGCAACAATGAGTTCAAGCGCACCACAACTTATTAATCTAGTTGTTCAAAAGTGGTTATGAATAGTATTAACTGAATCTTAAACATTATATAATCTTAATAATCTTATAATCTCTATTATGAGTTTCTTAGACATAATTTAAGAACAAATTCATTATTTTTTCAGATGAAAGAAGTATTTTTTTTAAATTAAATTTTACCGCTTTTTAATGGTGAAAAATTATTAAATCCAATATTTAAAAGTTTTATATATTCAATTTTACAAAATAAACATCTTCTTTACAATAGGGACATAAAAATATAGTTTCAATAAGTTTTTGGTGTTTATCGGATAACATACATATTTGGGTGAATAGGAAAAAATATTATATTTTAACTGAAAACATCTTTTTAATCAAAATAATTTATAGAGTTGAATTATACATTTTAATGGTTTTTATGTATAAATAGATTATATTTTTAACATTTAATCCAATGATGGTCATTTTATGTAATTTCAATTTGAAATTGGACATAAACAAGTGTCAATCATTTGATAGTTATTATTTCTTAAAAATAGGATTTTTGGTTTTTACAACAAAAATTAATTTTAAATTAATTAATGCAACTGTTATGTTTTGAAATTTGTAACATAGAAATAAATTTTGAGTTCAGAATATCAAAATTATCTTAGGGTGAATTTGGGGTATTTTTATGAAAACATTCAATTTTTGATGAATAGTGAAAAACACTGAGTTATTGTTTAAAACTGAATTTTTATTTAAATTTTTATTTATTTTATTTAAATTTATTTTAGGTTAAAATAGATACATAATACCTATATAAATTAAATGTAATTAATTGGAGTAATGTTTATAATAATTTTAGATATATAAAAATTTTATCAAACTTTTTACTGTCTTTTACCCACCTCCTAGGAGTATTTGCAAATTTACATAAAAATATTTTTTACGGTTCTATGAGTTGAATTTCAAAAATCCAAGAGAAATGGTTGATATGATAAAGTAAAATGTGGTTCAATAAGATAAAAGTAATTTTTGATGAATAGTAACTAGTTACCTTTATTTACCATGGTTAAAAGTAAATAGGGTAATTAAGGGTAAAAATGATATTATTATTACCATAACACATGTCCTAATTCTATTGGATAAATATAATTCGACCAAAAAACAACCTTAGGAATAATATATGAACCTCTTTGGTCCATTTGGATTAGATTAGAACATTTATTGTTAATTAATTGAAAGAAGAGTTAAAAGTGTTAAATTCAATGTTTAATAACTAAAAAATATTAAATATAGGGATATACATATGATAAATTCGACATTAATTATTCATAATAAAGCTAAAAATATTTCCTACATAATGGTATTTTATTTATAATTTTTAGACATTAAATAAGTAAATTTATTTATGACACAATGATGAAGTAGTAATTACCGTATTAATGAATGATTAAAATTATTGACATTATAAATATCAAAATAAATGTAATTTAAGGCTTTTTATTAATTACACAAATTTTATAGGTTAATATGACATGTTAGGGTTGGTTAGATGAACTTATTTCTAAGTAATAATGCTATTATAAATTTATCAAAATCAAAATATCAAATAGTGTTAAAATTACCATAAAAGAGTTTTTAAAACATATATTATATTATTAATTGATATTATATTCCTAAAAATGTATGTTTAGTCTAAAAAACTTATATAATGATATTTTTATCATTAATGAACCACTTGTGGTTCTTTTTGAAGTTTATAGTATGTTTATTAACCATATAATATAAAAATACAAAGAGATATGGTAAATGTCCTACTATTTAACTAAGAGTTAAATATAAAAGATAAAGTTAATATAGTGACCCAAACCTATCTAAAAACTTTTTTCTGAGTGGTGTTTGAACCATACCCACCTTATCTTTTAAATAATTCATTTTTGAGCCATTGTAAACAGAAAATGATTTTATTATAAAATAATATTTCTAGCTTTTCCTAAGGTGCCCCTCACCCCTTTTATAAAAGGGAACTCCCACTTCTCTCTAATTCACAACATCAAAGCCATTTTAATAAGCCAAACCCTACCCAAATGCCCTCTCAATTGTCCTACCTTCATTCTAGAGTTATTTATTTATTCAGAAAACCCACCTATGGAGACCTTTTGATAAAGTCAAAAGGAAGAACCCGAAGAAGAGGTAAATATTTCATCACCTCTTTGAAGTTACTTTCTTCTTCCACATCCTCTTTCTTTGTTGTTTACATTATAAAATAATAACTCCAATATCTTCTGTATACTGTGATTTTATTATAAATATGGTACAACCATAATCATTATTCATTCCATCCTTTGAATGACATGTCATGATACGTGCGTACGTACGGATTACCGTCTCCACGTCGTGGTGTAGTTTGTTATTCAAACACTTAATTATTTGTATGGGTATAATAATGAGTATAACTGATGTAAATAATAAATATAACAAGTCATTTATTCTTTATATATGATATATCAACCAATTTAATACAATTTTAACATCAATATAATGATATTTTCACTCTTACGTATGTACGGATTACCGTCTCCACGATGCGATGAGATTCATTTCCACGTTCACCATTCAATGATGATTATAGAAATATATATTATTAATAAGAATGTAATATATGACATTCTAATTCTACTAGAAATATATATATATATATATATTTACATTCACCTCATTCACTTACTTCCATTCAATACGATATGAAAATAGAAACATCGTTTATGCGTATGTACGACCTACCATCTCCATTGACGATGTTTTCCATTTCATATATCTATCTATTATAATTATTTATATTATAAATATATATAATATATAAATCATTTTTTATATTATGGATGTATTTAAAACATGATCTAAATGATACGATCATGAATTAAAAGTTAAAATATGTACGATAAAGAAAGCGATTATTATCTGAAATGTTAATTTAACATGGAAATAATTATTAAATTGGTAGTATAAAGTCATAAATGAATCATGTATGACATAAAAAATATTAATATGGTTCTGTTGTAATCTAATAACATTTAATGGTCATTATATAGGAGGTTAAACTTACCCTCGACTAAAGGAAAGTGCAAGGTAAGGGTTAATTTCATAATCTCTTTATTATCCGAGGTTGTTTTTACGTAAGTATCTACTGGAAAGTATTTATTATCCATGTCCATGTTTCATGAAAGATTTTTCAAAGGCATTATTTTAAGGTACTTTTTTTTATTAAAAATTCATTTTAAAATTTTTAAATATTTATTCTTCTAAATCATTCTCATTTATGTTAATGTTCTCAAAATGAGTTTTAAGGATTAATCTATATGGACATGAGTGTTTTAAAAATGTTAATTCCTTTAAAAATATTCAATGTTTTTTGGAACACTTTTATTCAAAAATGTATTTAAATTTATTCCTTTCTAAATTGTTTGACTATTAAATGTTTTCATGAAAAATTAATATTTATCTCAAAGAGTTTCAAAAATCATTTCCATATATGTCAACATCCTTTGATGGATTTTAAACATGTTTCAAGATGACTTATTATGTTAAAAATCATCCATATTGTATTGAAGGTTTTGTGATATTCTTGACTATGGATATGTTTTTTTTATACCATTCATGGTTTATGGTTAAAGTATTGACATTTCGTATGCGAGTTTTAATATGAATTTTTATGTTATGTTTAAACCTATTCATATGAGGAATGCATTGGAATTAGTAAGTGACAGGTGGAGCCCGTTATAGCTCCTCGATGCATCGGTAGGTCTCATGAGACCAACTATTGTCTTTTCACAAGGCCTTGACACAATCTTATTTGTAGTCTTGGCACAAATCCTTGACTTTGTGGTTGTGAAGTTTTGCATTATGCATTCCATCATTATGAAAGCGGCTATTTATATTTCATGTGATTATTCGACTAGTAGAATATCCATGTGAATATGTAAATGGAATTATTTGATTTTATCTTTTCCATATTATGCTAAAGTTAAAGTTTAAAAGGCTTTTGTTTTATTCTTATACATTTCCTTAAATATTTTTTCTTATTTATGAAAGTTTCCGCTATATTGTTATCCTTACTGAGCATCTGAGTTCACCCCTTTCAACGTTATATTTTTCCTAGGATGAGAAAAGTATATTATGTCTGCCCTATAAGGATAGTCTATGGGATCTCAGTGTTGTCTATGGAAACAATGTTGTTGTATTTTTACATTTTATAATGTAATTTAAACCTTATTAATGTATCTTGTACTTCCAAGGCTACTAAACTAATCGTTCTTTTGAGACTTTATATTTTGTGATCATTCCAATGATACGTAATAATGCACCGACTCTAGGATTCTGTGTTCGGGGCATTACAATTAATGCCCATATACATAAATTCTTAAAACCATTTTGAAATGATGGACATTAATGAGGAATATTTATAAGAATAAATCATTAAAAACCATATTTTAGTTAAGAAGTTATTAACTAAATGAGAGATGTTTGAATACAAATAATTGACGAATAAAATTTAATAAAAAAATTATAATATCTCGAGAATAAATGGATTCATGATATAATATGCCAAAGTACAGTATATACACCACATAATAGTAATTGTTGCCTAAAAATAATAAAGTCTCAATGGAATATAAATTGAGATGAAATCCCCTATATAGATAGTATCCTTAGATTATGGATAAATAAATTACATATTTATGTGTAAAAAACACATATACACCCACTATAAGTGGATATTAAATGTAAAAAAATTAGAGGTCATTCACACATATTTATATCATGACATAATCAAGAAGTATAAGTTTAGCCCAAATAATTTAAATTGGGTTAAGAAGTTCCATTACAAAAATTCGACAACCTAACAGTTTCACATTAAAATTTAGAAAATGAGTTGATGAGAGAGAAAAGGGTCTCTCATCACATGGAAATAAAAGGTACATAAATAAGGATATATAAGAAAAAAATCCCAATATAATAAAATGGAAATTTATAGACACTATATAAATAATGTATATGAATAAAAGAGGAGGGTGAAAGGTTCCTTTACCGATTTGGTAACTTGTGAAACATAAAATCCATGAAAGGAGTATAAACTGAAGATGTAAATGCCCATAAATTAAATTATATTACAAAAAGTATACAATCAAGGGTAGTACATACACATACCAAAAGTATATACTCGATAATCACTATAGAAAAAACGGCCTATACCCATGGTTTTGGGAATCGTGGACTGGAAATGTGTCGTAATAGAGGTCCTTGCCTATACCCACAATTTACTAAACTGTGGGAACAGTAACTGAACAACATGGCACAAGGCTGTTTTTACGATTTTCAAACTATAGGTAAAACCGGATAAAAAATCGACCCTGGGAGGATCTGAACTCACACCTCACGCATCATGCACACACAGCCGACCAACCGATCTAAGAGTGGTATTTATATATATATATACTTTTATTTTAATATATTAATATAACTCCAATAATCTTAAAAAAAGGAATCACATGTTTCAAACACACGACCTGTGCAGAAGGTGCATACAGACTGACCAACAAACCTAATATTATTATTCATTTATATATATACGTCTCTTTTCATATATTAATATTACTTATATATTTTAAAAAATGAAGTAGCGGGATTTGATCACTGCACTTCCTTGTGAAACCCAATGATTTAAACCAACCAACCTAAGGAAGTTATACGATTTAATATTTCTATCGTTATAATTATATTATTCAAGATCATCTTCCGACCAAAAGAAATTTCTATCCTGTGGATTTTTTTGTTCCTGCCATAATGCGGGAATGCTATACCCACGGTTTTTCAAAACCGTGGGTATAGGTATTTTAAAAAAACTTATATAACCCCAGTTTTAAAAAAACATGGGTATAGGTCTGCAGAACAACACCCATACCCACAGTTTTGGCAAAACAGTGGGTATCGGTCTTAAAAAAACTTATACCAACGTTTTTTCAATGAATAGTCCGTATATGGTACCTATACCCACAGTTTTGGAAAAATGTGGGTATAGGTCCCCATACTATCTCTATACCAATAGTTTTGGGAAACCATGGGTATATGGGGGACCTATATCCACATATTTGCACACAAATACTGGTATTGACCCATTTTCCTGTAGTGAATATAGCATGAATCTCAAGGGAATAAAAAGTGATATGAAAACCCCTTACCACGTTGTAATCAATCGATTCGTATGATAAAAATTTAATAACCACCAAATGAATCCCAGAAATACCATGAATATAAATAGAATAATCATAATATATATATCAAATTTTAGTACACAATACACAACATGCAATTAATAATTGGTGAAAAATGGAAATATAACAGAATTAAAAGTGAGATAAGAAACCCCTTACATCACGTCCAACTAGTCTTGAATGATCGTTGTAATTATTTTAAATCGGGTAATTACATTTAGTTTTAACCAAAAGAATAAATTGAATTGAATTATACCTAAGTGAAGGTTTCCAGGATAGTATAGGGATATAGGGATCTTAATTGGGAAGAGGTTGGATGGTCCAAGGGCATTGAGAAGTGTGAGGAATGGGTTTGAAATGGTGTCCTTTTATAAGGGGGAGGACTGGATCATTAAGAATGTTTGAAAATATTATTTTATTATATAATGATTTTTGGTTTCTAAAGGTCAAAAACTCATTAGTGTAGAAGATATGATGAATATTGTTAGAAAAAAAAAATCATCCAACAAGAATTTTTCAGGTTTGGATATTGTTTTATTTTTTTATAATCTTATTTATTTTAATAAATCTTTGATGAGGTAAACACTGCATCATTATTGTGTCATAAATAATTTTATTTATTCGATGTATAAAAATTATAAAAAATTCTATTGATATAGGAAATATTTTTATATTTGTTATAAATATTTATAGTCAAAGAGATAACTTATATAATCTCATGTAAAAAATGTTTTACTAAAAGATATATGTTAATGTCATTTTTGTCATCACTTTAAATCAATTAATATAATGTGTCATTATCACTCCCAAGTGGATCCATGGGGTCCCAAAATAGACCCAAGGATACACATGGTAGTACATGTACCATCCAATATAATTAGGACACATTTTAGGGTAATTTATTATTATTATCATATTAATTTTTCCCTTATTTACCAGATTTACCTTTTAACCATTTTAAATAAAATATTTACTGAAGTAAACATTCATATTTTCTAAAAATAAAAGATATATATTTACAAAATTTGGACCACCTGATTAGAAATATTGAATCCATTTTCCAAATTTAAAACACCGAAATAGAAGAAATTAATTTAAAATTAATACCCATTGTCAAAACAAAAAGCATGTACTTACGAAATAATAACTATCAAAAAATTGACACTTTTTTATGTCCAATTTCAATGTAAAATTACCTTCAATGACCAAAATTGGATCAAATGGTAAAAATATAATCAAAATACACTTTAAAACCATTTGAAAATATAATATATCTAAATAAATAAATGACATTAAAATGTAGTTTTTAATTAAAATACAGTATTTTTTCACTATTCATTAAAAAATGAACTATATAAGAAAAATTCCAAAAAAAATTCCAAAGTGAATTTTGTTGTTACAATTCAAAAGAAGATTTTTATTTTTTAAATTAGAACATATAAAATTTAAAATAACTAAAATTAAAAATTGTTGTCCATTAAAAGTGATAAATCAACCTTTTAAAGAATATTAGTGTATTTTTTGGCATAAAATTAGTTTTATTCACATTTTAAGCCTCTAAAATTTATTGGATAAATGTAAAATCATTTAAAAAAACATATATAATAATATTTTATTTATTTCTATTCATTCCATCCAATAAAATTTCTAGGCGTTAAATACCATTTAAATAAATAATATTATTATATTATTTTTTTGGTATAACTCAATGTTGTGTGCAACGTATGTTTTCAAAGAAACCCATTGATGCGTATCAGGTACTCCATCAAACATATCAGGTACTTCATCAAACATAGAATCCCTATTTAAGTGAAATAAATATTTAATTTTAAAATATTTATAAATATTCAAAAATGCCATATCCTTTATTTACCTGAGATTTTACATGGGTTTACTCTTAAAATCGCTAACTTTTTTAAAAAATTCAATGCATTCAATTTTATAAAAATTTGGATCTTTATATTTTTTTTACTATTTTTCACTAGTGTTTTAGTATTTTCATAAAATTAAAGTTCATAATTACAAATATATATATATATATATATATATATATATATATATAGTTTTACATGCATATATATAAATAAACATATTTTCAGTTGAAATCATTCCCTATAATTGGACCGACCATATTATATGATAAATAATATTCTATGCATGTATGGAATCTAAATTCTAGTAATAGGAAATATCTATGATCATTGATGATTAATCTACATAAAAATTAATTCATTTATGGATTTTTTTATCATAGTATAAAAAAATTTGAATGACCATAGTAGTTTAGTCCCTTTGAAAACATAGAATCAAAAAAAATGGTTAATAATAAATCTTCATATTCTCCCACATACTTATTTTTTTATAAATCCATTTTTTGCATATCATTCCTAATACCTTTACATTCATCCTGGGAAAAAACACAAGAATGGGTGTTCTCAGATTCTCAGTATGGGTAATCAAGCGTGATTTGTTTGCATTACATGAATGTAAGAGTTTTAGAACATAAAAATAATAATTGAAGATCATACACAGTATACCAATGATCATATAATGAGTCCTGGAATAATTAATGGAATTACATAAGATATTAACCATAAGGGATTAAATAGAACATTTTATGAAAGCATAACAAAAAAATATGGCATTAAATTGTAGTTGATAGATAAATATTTAATATGATTCCCATAATAGTCGTGTCTTACATCCAAGGCCATCATAGTGTAATGGGTTTAATCCCCAAACCATATTAGTAGTCAAATTTCAATCCTAATACCATATCATTAGTCAAGGTTCACTACCAAGACCTTATTCGCAGAGAAAATATTTTTGTGAACTAGAATCACTGCCCATTTTCGTAATGACTATCTAATGAGATATAAATCATTACCTAATTCATTAAGGGGGGGTATATGTACCACCCATAAAACAATGAATACCATAAATATGTTGCCCATAATAACATAAATAATTCATCATAAAAAACTATCCATATAAATAAAAAGAATACTACCATTGAATCATAACCCCAATAAACCATATGTAACATTAAATAAATTAAATTTAAATGGGAAATGGTTTTGTAAGATCATTTAAAATTTTTCTTATGGAAAATTTTCAATTACACTAAAATAAAATTTTATATCATATAAAATTTAGAAAAACAATTAATTTAAAATACTCTTTAACACATATAAATAAATCATTTTAAATCATTTTAAATATATTTGAAATCCTTTCCCATTGAAATTTATAAAATCTAATTAGATTCACATTAATTGTTTTTTGAGAACACTATTTTGAAAGAACACAAATTTCCATCCGAAGTGAGAATAAAAATACCTAAATCATATAATAAAATGAAAATAATTATGTTCATGATAAAATATTTCATAGTTAATTATACACTCCTCATTAATGCACATAGGTTCATAACATAACATTTGTCTCAATGAAGTAAAATTGAGATCAAAATCCCTAAAAAATATTGTAACCATTGAAATATATCACCCATGAAAGAGTGAAAATAAAATGGATATGTAAATAACCCAAAAATGAAGGATAATGATCATAATTTTTATTTATAGAGATTTTATATACCACACAATAAAAACGAGTATCAAATTTTTCATAAGTCTTACGAAAATAAAAGTGAGACTAGAAATTCCTTTACCATATGTTTCAACATCATTCATACATGTTAAAGACTATAATATAATAAATATATTTTTATTATACATCCACCACATAACTATATTAATATATATAATACCATTTATGATTTACTTATTAATTTATATTACTCATTTATTAACAAATCCATGTTAAATCTATGACTTTGTTTTGTGTACGTGGTTTTTCTGGTTAATCATGGTCTTCTTAAATATATCCTAATTTAATAATTTCCAAAATGATTAAAATGATATAAGTAAAAAATATATAAAAAATATATATTTATTTATAGTGATTCATAAAATTTATAGGTAGAATATAAAATACACATTTCATGGAGACAGTAGGTCGTACGTACTCATGAACGATATTTCCATTTTGTTGTAATATTAAAATTATGAACATTATATGATAAATTATCATTAAAGGATAATTTTAATTTCATTAATATCACATATTTTTATAAGTAACCTTTTTAATACATTCCATGTAATGTGTGAATTAAAGAAATCGCTTCGCAAGAAGGTATTCCATCGTACACAGGAACAATGTTATGGTATTCTCTCAAGCTGGAAGGCTTGAATGTTTGTGTGATATAAAACATACATAATAATAATTATGTTATAAATAATATATATATATATATATATATATATCTGTGAAAAACTCATCATAATTAGGATACATTAATGATAGTTATGGAAAAGGGATTTTACCTCTATATGGAGATTGTAAGCTATATAAATGCATGAGTGATACATGCAATTCATGTTTGATGGAATGTTGGATGTATAATTGCATTTTAATAATCATAATAATAATTAATAATAGTTAATATGGTTAATTTATTATTAAATGATATATATCATATATTTATTTGAGTTATAGAATTGTATAAAAAAGAGATTGATCAGTTTGGGCAATTACCTTTTCTTCAAAACAACAACATTAAATCTAATATAAGAGTCCCAATATATAGTATGTTAGGTAATTCGGAACATCAAGAATGTGTCTAGGGAATGTTTTATGATAAATTTTTAGTTTTTGGTCTATATATAATATTAAATGTGGCGAAATGTGATAAGGGAATATGTCTCCTTTTATAATCAATATGATGGGAAAATTTTGCAATTTCTCCAATGTCTCATTTATAATAAATTAAATATCAATAAAAATACCTATAATTGGAAAGATATTATATGATAATTTTTTATAGAAAAAAATTATGTCAATAAATATATTTTATAATAGTTTTGGAGAAATGTTAAAACTTATCCTTTTGATTAACCCTTAGCGTATTTTAATTTTACGAACGGTCAAAACATCTTCAATATTAAAAGGTAGATATTTTTATATTTAATGTTTCAATTGAAATATAAATAGAAAAATAATGATATTTTTTATAAGAATATTTCTACATTATCATTAATTATGATTTCTATTTATATCTTTAACAAATAATATTTTTGTAAAATATGATAAGTGTAATTTTTAAAATTATTTAATACATTGACATTAAGAAAATAAATCATAATAGAAAACTTTGAAACAATTCATTTATTACAATAATATTTTTTATTATTCACAAATAAATTATTTTATAACCCCAAATAATTCAAAATATATCACTTTTAATATTTTAATTTCACATAATTGAGATTTTTATTAATTGAATAATTATTCCACCATCATTATGTAATTTTTTATGATAATTATTTAATCAATAAATATTAAAAATAAATTTACATGATGCCTATAAAAGTTTTAAATTTCATTAGAATATATATTATAGACCATATATTCTATTTATCCCCATATTAAAAATATTATACTTATTAAAAGAAAGAGTGTGACATTTTGTCATTCTCTTTAATTTTGATAATATCTTATTCATTTTCAAGGAAACGTGTTCCCTAAATATTTTATTTTTCAATGATAGGTGTTAAAGGGAGAATATAAATAATCCAATTAATTTTGGTCATGTTTTAGGGTAATTGTATAATATTTATTATATTTTAAACATTTATTTTCTTATTTTACGCTTAATCATTGTAATAAAAAAATTTAATGTTATTTTTCATGTTGATTAAAACCAAAAAAGGAAATATTTAATAAATTTTAACCTTATGATTGGAAATATGTAATTAATTTATTAAAATCCAAATCACATAAATTTCTAAATTTAAATTATTTTTAATTTTATAGAGTGTGTAAGAAAATAGGGTTTTAATGTTAAAATGATTAAAATATTGAAATATTATTATATTGAAATTAAAAGTGAAATTAATTTCAATGACCTAAATTAAATTAAAATATATATCATAGATCTGATTACACTTTTAAAATGAAAAAAAATAAATTATTAAAAATAATTATTAAAAAAAATTAATTTTGAATTAAAATTCAGTATTTTCAATATTTATCAAAACATAAAATTTATATTCATAATTTTTGAAAAATAAAACAATGTAAATTTTGATATTCCAGTTTCACAGAAGATTTTTATTTTCTAAATTCTAATTTATAAAATTTTTTAAAGTAATATTTATAAAAAAAAACTATATCAAAATGTAAAAAAATTATTTTTGGGAAAATACATTGTTTATTCATGAAATTTGAATTTTGATTATATCATATATATAAAACATATAATATGGATGTTAAAAATTCTAGTTATTACATATTACATTAATATATTCCATCATGTTTTATTAGTTTATTTTTTGATATAAAACATAGTTGTGGACATTAAAATAGTTTTATATATTAACATTTCCATTTATTTTAAAAAGGATATTATTTTCATTTATAATGAATTGGTCAAAAAAAATTGATTTTAAATTTTTGTATAAACCATATTTTCATAATAAAATTAATAATGTTAATAAATTACATTTTAACAACTACGTTATAAATATCTTGTTTAAATAATTACAATAATATAATTATTTTTCATCGAAACTCATTATGGCGTGTAATTTAAGACATCAATAAAGTTAAAATATTTTAAAAATATGTTTTATAAAAATCTTTGAGTGTTACAATATACTCCCCATAAAATTATTTTCTCCATAGAAATTCATCAAACTAATAAAAATAAATTAGGATACCTCTACGCCATCATATCCTCATATCCCCACATAGATTATTTAATATTGTGGTTTCTCCAAAAATAATTAATCATGTGAGTGGTATGGGTTTCTAAAAATATATCTCAACAATCCAAGATTTCTAAAATTTTATCTTAATTATAATGATCTTCCTGTAGTGGTATGGCCTCTAATTTTAGTAAATTTTAATAATCATGTATGTATATTTTCAGAAGAGATATATGAAAAACATATTGAACATGAGAGAGATTTGGGGTTAGTTCCTATCAATAAGATACAGATCCAATTCCATCAGTATTTTGAAACTAAATCCTTAAAATTTCAAATTGAACATTTTAAATCAAAGGTGGATGTTTATGAATATATATGTGTAAAAACAAAATGGAAAAAATGAATGCTGAGACATCCTTTATAAATGGAAATTTGAAATCATAATTGTTACCCAATGTAACTCATGATAAGGTTTCCACATAGTATAACATAGGTGGAATGTGAAATCATGGACATAGAGGAGAAAAATAAATATAATGTTCTAATAGAGAGTGATAGTGAAAATGGACATTATAAATTTATGACCATATAATGTTAAATTTGTGACGATCTAAGGGACGATTTGATTTATCAGAAATGAAGGAACTAGGATAATTTTTTTAAGAATATTTTATTAAATATGAAGAGTTATCATAAGAATATATACGTAATTTATTTTATTCTATTTTTAAGCACAATATCATACATTATTTGCTCTTGGATCAATTTATGCTTCATTAATTACACTTTTAAATCTGATTGAAATTGTATTTTCTAAAGAACTAGTGGATCATAAAATCTATAATCGGATGAGAAGTCATTCCTTCTATCCTTAGATATAATTATGACAAAATAGTTAGTATAGGTTATCCAGTATGAATAAATATTTATATGGAGAATTAATAGATTAATCTATAATCCTATAATTTTATAAAATCAATGGTTACCCTTAAAATCATTCCAAAATACTAAAATACATAACATTCAAAAGAAGGATACAAAATTTCAAAAATCAACATATAATTAATCCCTCAAAAAATTTATTGAATGTCTCAATTTCCACACACCAAACATGTGAATATCATTCTCATATATTCTATTTAAACTTGGTAATAATCTGAATTACCATAAAACCACAGTGAAAACATTCATTATTTCAAAAAATTATTATTTCCTGATGCCTAAAATCCACATAATATCTAAAATCATTCCTTGATTTTTCAATCCATGTTCTCATAAGCTCTAGGGTTATCAATAATATCCTATTTATTTTATCACAATCAATCATCTCATTATATTAATATTATATAATTATCATTCATATATTAAGGGTTATCATTATCTTACTCTTTTTTCATCAAAAAACATATCATTTTCACCTAAATAACATTTCTTGGTTCCTAGTTCCAATCCAAAAATGATTTCAAATTAATTAGTAAAAAATATAAAGGATGGATTTTTAGAGGATTCCATTTTTTATAAATCAATATAGCACTTCTAAAACATTATTTTTGAAGTCAAATACACAAACACTCAATAATTCTACCACTTCATTTCTATACTCAACATCACTAATAGTGATCACATGAGATGGCCCTTTTTCTTTGTATTTATTATTTTTTCAACCAAGGTCATCATCATAAACCCTTATATTTACGAATATATTAGTATAATACCCATTTTCGTTACACATGAAGCATTTATGTGTTGGGGAGTTCATTTTGTGAATCCTTATCTCTATTCAAATAATTAGATAACCTTTTCAAATTACATTAGTAATAAAATTCCTAATAAAATTATTCCTATATTTAAAACATTTACCGATCCCCTTAAGAAAATTTCTACCATGCTTCATTACACACATTGTGTATAAAGAATATCTCATCCAATTTTCTTAATGGTTTTTATATTTTACATTAGTCTCAATATTATGTTTCATACCAAAGCCATGATATTAATACATAACTCCAACATCCATTTCCACATTGACAGAACAACGTATAATCTATTCATAGCTAATAATGTATCCTATGTATAATTCCCTTCGAAAGCAATGTTTCATGCCACATATAAATACATAAACCATAATTTTAGGTTGGATTATAATTACATAAGAGTACATTGAATGTATTGTAAAATTATTCACATAGACTCAATGGGACTAATAATCCTTTTTCATTATCTTAAAGAACTCTTTCTCTATATTCATATGAAGACTGTGAGTGAAGTACATAATAAATAACAAGTTCATAAAATAGTTCTAATCCATGGATTAAATTTCATCTTCCAACCTTATATTCGTAATTAGAGTCTACCAATGGAAATATTTTCATTCGAAGTGAAAAACATGAAAATTGTCTTTTTAATGTTTTAAACTCTGAAGGCAGGAAAATATCTATTATTTAGTACTGATCCATTTTTCAGCAACAAGTGGATCATAAGACCCACTGAAAGAAGGTTGAAATTTTCTTCTTAAGGACATAATATAAATTTGTTCACTACATTATTTATTTGTATGTACAACATGATTCAAAGCTTGTGTGAGTTTTGTGATTAAATTTTCCCTTATATCTCTTATAACATTTTTTTCTATAGGAAAATCATTTCATTTCCCATTTCATTCCTCCTCAAAACATTTCTTTTAGGTTCCATCCATTTACTAAAACCAAAATCATGATGTTAGAATCACTAATCATAGTTGGTAAAACCCACAATCAATGTATATTACCTTAAATCAATAACATATTAGGTGTAATCATAGGTTATCCCTGACCATTACTGAAATTCTAGGATTATAACTTATATATTGAAATATCCTTATGGATATTTCAATGGTTTTCATATCCTAGTTTCCAATGGTTGACTAAACCTTTTATCTTAGACCCAATATATGGACTAAGGCTTAATATATATATAAAATACATCATTTATGTAGAATATTTCATACATTAGACAAATAAATACGCAATGACCAAATTAGTTTAATTCTTTTGGAATAATGGATTCATAATTAACTAGTTTATAATACATCTACATCTTCTATCACCTATTTAGTTATAACATGAACACTTTTTAACATATATTACTTAATATCATTATTTGTATATTTGGGGAAATAAAAAAAGGAATTTTGAGATCAGATGACCAATAAGGGTAAATAAGATAGACACATACCCATAACATGAACATAGGGGTATTAGTACATAAAAATTACATTTTTTGATCATAACCTACATCTAGAATATCATATATATGAGTCGTATTAAAATTATTTTCATTTCAAAAGCTATGAGTCCTTAGGGAGTCAAGAGCATAATTCATGAAATCAAAACATATAAATAAGGCATGGAATTGTGATAGACACAAAAATATATAAAATGAGATCAATAATATTCCAGGATTACTACCAAGGCCATATTTATGGAATGGGCTCACTCCCCAAACCTTATTAAAAATAATTGATCACTAAAAATACCATGTATGTTATCCAGTTTCATTATCATGACTATCTTAGTGTATTTTTTTATACTGAACTAGGTTCCCTCTCCATTAATGTCATATCTATCTCATGAGATATGAAAAGTTACCCAATGAATTAGAGGGAGATATATTCATAGGTGTCAAATAATTAAATCATTTATATGAGTTCAATAAGAAAATAACAGGTTAATTATAGAAATAAAAGTACCATATAAATAACAAAGATAATATCCTGAAATCAAAGACATATTAAATCACAAGTATCATCAAATAATGTTATCTTAAATTGAAAATGGATTTTAAATATTATTTGAAATAATTTATGGGGAAACTATATTGTCTAATTTAAAAACAAATTAAATAAAAAAATTGAAAATATTTATCTTTTTAAATACCCTTTAAAACATATACAATAGTCTATGAAAACTACTTCAAATATATTTTAAATGTTTTCTGTGAAAATTCATAAAATATCATTGAAAATACTTTTTAAACATTTTTCGAAAACATTGTTTTGGAGGAACCCAGATTTATGACCAATGAGAGAATAAAAATACATGGAACTAATAATATCATGAAAAAAGGAGATTCATGATAATAATTGAAAAAGGTTACTATTCAATCCTTATACAATAATTTTGGTTCATAACATAACATGTGTCTCAATGAAGGAAATTGAGGCAAAATTCCGATACCAATTTGGTAATTTTGAATAATAATCCCCATGAAAGAGAGATCATCCAATGGATACATAAATACCCATAAGTATATTTATATGTATCATATATTACATTCATGGTAATTATTTACCCAACACAAATGAAACTAATGGATAATATGATATAAGTTTCTTAGAAATAAAAGTGAGAAGTGAAATACCATTACCTTAAGTCTTGATATCATTCATACCCATTAAAATATTCTTTATAATAATTATATGATTTTATAAATCTAAAATGAATCATATTAAAATATAAAAAACAATTTTTTTATTTATGACATTATATAACTTGTTTATTACCAAATCTATGTTAACACTACCACATTCTTTTGCGTGCATGTTTTAACTTGTTATTCTTGGTCCTCTTAGATAAATCATGAATTAATCATGTCCAAAATTTAAAAAATTCATATGATTATAACATATATATTCATTATTTATATAATTATTGATAATCATAATTTTTATAGTTAGAAAATAAAATGTGTTGTTCATGGAGACAGATGGTGATACATATGCATGAATGTTAACATATTAAATGAAATAAAAAATAAAAAATCAAAAACAATTATATAATTATTTTTATTTAATATAAATCAAATATATTTATTAATACCATTTATAATACATTCCATTTAATTTTTTAATGAATCACATATCTTCACGAGGCGGTAGTTTCACATCGCTTGATGTGGCAGTAGTCTTTCATACGCACGAATGATGTTATCATATTATAGAAAAATGAAAATCCTAAAGGTATGTTTGATATAAAAATTATAGAATTATAATTATGTTATGAATATAATATATAAACATTTAATTGATCATAATTCAAAATCATTAATTATATAGATGAAAAATGAATTGTTTCTCTATGTGGATTGAGTGAGATGTACGTACAGACGAGTGATATATTCACATCCAGTTTGATTAGAAAATGGGATGTATACTGGTGTCTTCATACTTATAATAAAATTCTATAATATTTTGTATTATGATGTTATTATTATATTATATATATATCATAGATTATGATAAGGTATATAAGAGTACTGAAAGAGAGTGATTGGTTAGAGTGATTGCATCTTCATTGAAACAATTAATTTATATCTCTTCTAAAAGACTCTAAAGTTAGTCTTTTTGGAATACAATAACCTCTAGAATGTCTATTGGGATGTAAAAAACAATGGTTTGTAGGGTTATGTCTAAATATTTTAATCAATGTGGTTTAATGAGATGATGGTGGAGGTGAAAATTTATAATGAAGCTGAGGATGACTTTTGGAATTTCTCAAATGAATAATTTATAATAAAATAAATCTCAATAAAAATATTTATTTATATATAATGATAGATAGTGTGGTATTATAGTCATAAAATATATTTTAGACATGTTTTGGTGTAATATTATACCATATCATTTCTATGAACAATTATTTAACCTTTTTACTTTTTAACTACAGTAACAAATGCTTCAATATTAAAATGTTGATATTTGTACATATAAGTTTTAAATTAAACCATTTATGGTCTATTTATGATATTTTAGACCGAAAATTTTCCCCTTTTCCTTTAATATGATTTTTAATATTTTCACCTCATTTAATAAAATATTATTTTCATAAAATATCATTATTGTCATTTTTGACACTATTCATCACATTGACTTTTGTAAACTTAATACAACAAGATAACATTAAAATAGTTAATTAAATAAATATCTAATATGTCATATGAACATATAAAATCCTTTTAATAGTGTAATTAATTCATATTATATCTATTTTAGAATGTTTAATACCACTTAATTGGGGTTTTCTTTAATTTATTAGTTTCTGCATCATCATTGTGTAAATGTTTATGATTATTATTTCTTAAGTAAAAAATTAAAATAAAGATCCATGATGTATATAAAACATGTATATTTTATTATAATATATATAGTTTGGAATATATTTTATTTATATTCATATTAAAAATATATTAAATATTAAAAGTAAGAGTGTGATATTTTGTCACTCGCTTTGATTTTACTAATATCAAATTCATTTTCAGGGAATATTGTCTATTAAAATATTTAATGTTTATCCGTAGGTATTGAGGGTATAATTTACCTCCTCAAATAAAATTTTGTATTCTCTTAGGTTATTTTTATTATATTTTGGTTATTATTTAGCACCCATAATTACATGATTTATTATTAACTCTGAAAAAATACAAAATTTACTAATCATTTTGACCAAAAATAAATGGGACATATTTAAAAAAATGAAATTATTATAAAAAATATTAAATACAAATTTTTTATTTAGAAACACATAAATTTATAATAATAAATTAAAATTAATCTAGTACATGGGGTGAGAAAACATGTTTTTAATGTGAAAATGTTCAAAAGAGTAAAATTATTTTATATCCAAATTTATTGTGAAATTGATTAAAATGACCTAAATTGGATTGATAGTTATAATATTGATCTAAATAAACTTTAAAAACAAAAAATATAACTTAACACTTCAAAATTAATTAGATGAAATGTCGTTTTTAATTAAAATTCAGTATTTTACATTATTCATCAAAACATGTAATTTATTTGAAATTTACCAAAAATTCAACCAAATTAATTTTTTATGTAAATATTCTAAATAAAAAGTTTATTTTTCAAATATAATCTATAATAGTGTAAAATACAATATTTAATATAATAAATCCACCAAAATATGTTAAAACGGCCTTTATAGAAAAATATGCCTTTTATGTCTAGAAATCGATTTGTCCTTATTTCATGACTAGAAAACACATAAGATGAATAGTGATCAATTTATTGATTATATATTTCATTTATATAATATAAAAAGAGTTAATTATTTTATTTTTAGGTATAGTATATACTTCTACGCATTTAAATATATTTTCAGAAAAAATTTTTCCTTTTTTTGAAAAAAAAAATTATTTTCATTTATAATTATTTTTTCAAGAAATAATAAATAATATATAAATTTATGAACAATATTTTAACTCCAAAATTAATAATTTTCATACTTTCCATTTTAATGGATAGATTATAATTTTCTTGCATATATAATTTCAATTATAAAATGATATTTCGTAGAAGCTATGTTTTGTGTTTAACGAAAGCTATAAATCAAATCAATTTATTTTAAAAATATATTTCATAAAACTATTGGCATGTAAAAATATCCATATCAATAAAAAATATTAAAAACATTATATTTAAAAAGATATTTTATTCATAAAATTATTAAATACATTTGAATAAAAGTAATTTTTTTGAAAAAGAATAACATAAAATGATAAATTATATCATTTAAAATTCTCCGTTGAATAATGAAATGAGATTATAATTTTAGAGGAACTTAATTAATGTTACATTTGTGGTCTGGAAATATCAATTTTATAAAAAAAATATGAAGGTATAAGTTATTCACCTAAAATAATATCAATTTTAAATTATTATTCATTACATAAATTTATATATTAAAAATATTGAGTTTCTTAAAATAATCATGATGTCTTATATTATAAGAATAAAATACATTTTAGAAGTAATAATGGGATATCATTACATAACTATAAGTTTAAATATATTGATTTTTAATATATAACTCCCATATATTAACATGTTTCTTTAAAATAGTAGTTTTAAATAAAGAAATATCCATTTATAAAAAGTTTTTTTTAAATAAAAAAAGATTTATAATATTTTAATATAAAATAACCCTCACATATATTATTTTGGTAAAATAAAAAATCCCCTAAAAAATTAAAAGATATAAAAAATGATGATTTTTCCTCGTACCTGTTTGAATTCCAAAACCATGTGGGAATAGTGGGGGATGAAGAGCTTCAAGTTGGGTTGTGGGATTTCCAATGATCCATATGTAGTTTTTCTCTATATAGACTCACACATAAATATATTCATTTATGTGTGTGAGTGTGTGTATGTGTCTTTGTGTGTGAGTTGTAACAAACATCTTAAGGTGGAATATGAGAAATATATTAAATGACCAATAATATAAATATAATCTATAAGTTCATGTTTTCAAGGATATTCGATTAAATATGTTATTTTAATGGTTTCTTATATATAGAAAATTTATATCTGTCTTTTTTAACCACTTTAACATAAAAGAAATATTTTTTTTTATTTTATAGAAATTTTTTATCCTACCAATCGACACTACCTTACCACACTTCCATTGGATGGTTTTTCTCTCCATTGGTGATAGAGGTTCAGTGTTGGTTGATTAAGACAATGACCTAAATTTTTTTTTCTTATCCAGTGCATATTGGAGGGAGGGTACAGTTTATACAATTATGATAGTGGTAATTCTTTACACCAGAAGGAGATAAAGATGGTATTGATTGAAGAAGATGATAGAGGGGACTGTGAAAATGGATTTTGTTTAGTGTGTGTAGGAAAAAGAATAAACAATCATGGGGTCATGGGGATGATGAATCCATGGGATGATATAATATCTATAGTTAAAATAATCATATGACCTTAATATAAGTTATTTCTTAAACCTCATTAAGATTTCCCAAAAAATGAATCTAAATTCAAAATTGACTATATCAGAGCATTGGTATGTTGATTAATTGATCTCCTTTGAGAAGACTAATATAGTAATAGGGTCCACTTCTGAATACATATACACGCACATGAATTCCATGGAATTCCATTACAAATGTGTACTCATGGGCCTATAAATGTTCATGTGGGTGCTTATCCCATGTTATCCACTACCTCCATACGGGGCAACTGACCTTACCCTGCCTCCAGTTGGGTTTCCCTAGGTCAAATCCTCTATATGGATGACATGATAGGGTCCCACAAGTGTGTTGAGGGTCCCCTTGGTTAGATTGGTGGGTGGAAATCCTTACAAATTTATCAAATAAAAATTATTTGCTTATAATCCTCTATTAATTGGTTTAATTTTATTTTTTTATTTGTTATACTTTAATTAATATTATAATTTAAATGTTATAAATATAAATATATATCTACCACACGATGTTTTTTAATATATTTATATATATATATTCAAAATTTCATTATTAAAAGAATTTTTGTTTTCATTATGGTCTTCAAAATTACTTTCTCAAATTGAGAAATTAATATCTCAAAAATAATAAATATGATACATTTTGAATTATTATTATAGATAAAGAAATACATTTGAAAATGAATTGTTTTTTATATATTAATATATTCGTATAATTAATGTATGTATATATCAAAAATTTTATTACTAATATATTGGTTTTTTTACTATTAATAAGATGTATTACTAAAGAGACCCAACAACTATAAACTTATGGCCTAATGTTGTATTCCATATACATCCTACATACAATATTATTTCAAATTAAATAAATAAAAAGTGATTGATCATTTATTACTCATGAATATGGTTCTTATCATTATATATATTTAATATTATTCTTGTTATCATTAGAATTTATTACCTATATCAGATCGTAATGAATGTATATATGATTTTCCTTTTCTAATGATTTTGAGATAAAATCCATTTTTATTACTTATGGATCCTTCATGTTTATTTTCATCATAATTAGCTTCAATAGTTTTTAATGATGTATTCTCTTATCAAAGTATGAGTCTCGGAATTATATTAAATAAAACGTTTTTTTATTTTGGTTATAATTTTAATGACATATCTTTCTAATTTAAATTATTATTATACACTAAAAATATTGGGGGGTTACATTATACCCCCCATTAATAGAATTTTCCACTTGATATCATTATATATTCTAGGTGTCCATTTGAAATAAATAATCTTCACCTCAACCAACCCTAAAAACATTATTAGTATATCTAATAACAGAAAATATTATTTTAAAATTCCCCTAAAACAACTCATACCTTTATTAAGGTCTTCAATATTGTCATCAGTCAAAAATTTGAATGGTATTGGAATGGTAATGAAACCTTAGGTAATTTTCAAAGTCCACTCTTTGTTTTACCATATTGCACATTTTTTGGAACAAATAGATAAATACCACTGATATTATTTAAATAGGATTTATTATTAATAAATATTTTTTAGACATTAGTTTGGACAATATTTTCATACAAATAATTTCATTATTTTACCCTAAATGATTTTAAAATTATCTTTTATACATCCAATGATACACAAATTTAATATTTTACCCATATTTGATGAACGAAAATCACCCACTTCTATAGTTCCTTCAAAGCTGATGATTGATTTGTATTTCATAGTTAAAGAGATAAATTAAAAAAATAATGTGTTAATACCTTCCACACCTAATATATTAGGAATGATTAGAATAAATAATATGTTAATATATAAACCCTAGCCCGAAAAATTTGGAATAATATAGGTATTATATTCCACGTACAGTTTATTTCAGGTGAAGTGGTTGTTGAACAAAATTTTAATTCATCCGAGAATTAGTTGAATAACATTATTGATATAAAATCATCTCCAAGAGAGAGAATATTTTTTTTGGATTTTTCTCCTACCATTTTAGGGCTCTTACAAAAATGAAAAAATAAGGGGTAAGGGATATATTAAAAGGAAGTATAATTTTCAAACTACTCTAATTTTTTTATTAAAATTTATAATCTCCATAGTTAACTAAATTTTACACCGATAACATATATAAGAACCCATAGACATGATCTTAGAGATCTCAAACATGAAATATTTAGTATATTTTTTTAAAAAAGAATAAAATATACAGACCATTAAAAAATGTTTTTCTTTTCTGATCTAGGTTCAAGATAAAAAATGAAAACTATTTACATGATATAAGAGTTTAAACAATTAATAAATAAATATCTATTTTGAATTTTATTTTGATACATCATCTATGAAGCTAAACTCATTTATTACTTTAAATTATTCTATAAAAATTTATAAAAATTCGGTTGATAAAACAATTTCTCGGTGAGGTTTCTAAAAAATAGTGAAATTATTTTTTTTTTATTCTATTTTAAAAATATTTTGAAATAAATTTCTTTTATAACAAAAATAAAACATTTTATAATTACTTATAGAGAATATATTACTATATTTTTAAAAATATAAAAATACAAAAATTACATTTCAAGAATATTGAAAAATATATATCATTTACAATTTACTATTTTGAAAATATTTTTTGTTTAAAAAATTTAACATATTAATTTTTTTTCAACTACATGGATTTCACAACGTAGCTTGGGTAATAAATTCCAAAATCTGTTGAAAATGAATATTATTTTAAGAAAAAATATAATCTTAAAAATATAATAATCCATGAAAATACATGGAAATACTATTATTAATAAAATAATCTAGTGGATTTTCTAGAAAATAATATGCACGATTAGAAAAAACAATGTGTCCACTTGGAACATATTGACATTATTCTTTTTAAAAACATTCATTAGAATTATTATATTTTAAAATATCGAAAAGGAATTATTATATATATTGTTACATATATATAAATATATAAATATTTTATCATAGGAACCCATATAATGGAATTATAGATACCAAATATTATGAAAATTAAACATGTTATCATTGCTTGGAATGTTAACAAAGGTAATAGGGATAACCATATTTACCAACATGAATAAAATATATATATTTAAAATTAAATTTTATTTGAAAAATTATTAAATTTATTTTATGAAAATTAATTTTTATAGAATATAAGAACATATAATGATAAAAATAATCACTTAAAATTCATCCTTAAATAATAAAATAAGATACCCATTTTGGAAGAACAAACTTTATATAAAATTTTCTACTTGGAAAAAACATTTTAATACACAAAATAACAATTTGAAGGTATAAATCCTTCACATAAAATAATAGAAACATTAATTTATTATTCATTAAATAAAATTATACATTATACATATAGAATTTTATTCCATAAAATAATCATGAATACTTTTTTTAAAAACATAATTTTTCTAATGTGATAAAGGGTTATCATTACCTAAACATATGTTTGAAAACAATGATATTGAACTCATAAATCCCTTTATTAAATAATGTTTTAAAAAAAATAATATTTATCATATAATGAAACTTACCATTATTAAAGAGAGTTTTGAATGAAATATATATTGTTTTATAATTTTTTAAATTACGATAACACATATATAGAATAGTATTAATAAAATTTAAATCCCCTTACCAATTACTATTAATAAAAAATTATGGGTAGTAGCTTCTTCCTTATTTAATCATCCATCCAAGTAGGAATATAGAGAGATGAAGAGCATGATCATGGACTGTGATTTTTCCAATTATTGAGAGGTGTTTTCACAGTTTATATATATATATATGTGTGTGTGTGTGTGTGTGTGTGTGTGTGTGTGTCTGGTTTTGGATGCGTAGCTTGCGAAGGATGTAAAGAAATCCATTGAAGGGAAAACAATGTGCCTAAAAACTATTACCTTGAGTTTTTATAGTGTTCCGATTCAAATGGTAATTATAATGGATTCTTCTGTTTGTCTCTATATATAAATTATTATATTTTTCCCTCATTGATATTATAACCTGGAAAAAATAAATTTTCATTTTTTTAAAAAATTTCATCTTACTCGTTGGTTTGAAATCACTGACATCAATGACAATGCCTGGATTTCCATTATTGACCGAGTTATGATGTAGAAAGATTATTCCAAAGACATATGAAATTTTATTATATGTAAATCTATATTAGATATTGGGTATTATATATAGGATGATGATTGATGGGATTCCTTACATAAGTATTATATAGAGATGTCGTTGATCTAAGAAGAAAAAAAGGAGGAGTATGAAAATGTATTTGGAATGGAATGAGAAAGAGGGTGCCTGAATAATATTGGGTGGGAGGAAGAATTCATTATTGGATGATCAAATGTATCTAGTTCAATTGATCATAATTCTTTAATATAAATGAGTTTTAACAATGTGAACAGTGACTGACAAACGTTTCCGACATCAAAATCTCCTCTAGGTGAGTGCAGGTATATAATATAACCACACTTCATTGATGGGAATAAATGAGTAATGTTATCTAATACTGAATATAGACATGCATGCAGCCCATGACCCACAAATTCATAAACATTCTTATGGTCCTACACAGATCCCTATGGGTACTTAGCCCATGATATTCCAATACATCGATACGAGGTGATATACCATCCCTAGCCACTACATGGGCTGGAAAATGCCGAAATCCCAATAAGAATGACCTAATAGGGTCTAACATGTGTGTTGAGGGTTCACTTATTTAGATAAGTGGTTAGATGATTATTTCTCTATAAATTTCTTAAATAAAAAAAATTATATAATAATTATTTCCCTAAACTCCATTATCTACCAGTTTTATTTTTTTTTATAGATTTCGTTTTACATAAATCAAATAATTTTAAATTGATAAACATAAATTCTACATTTTTTATATAGTGATTCTTTAAATATATATTTTTGTTTTATATGATCATTATTAAAATATTAAAAAAATTAAGGTCTTTTAAATAAAATACTTAAATTTTATAATTAATTTCCAAAGCATCATAAATAAGATACATTGTGTATTAATTTTAAAACAATGAATTACATTATGAAATAAAATGGGAATAATATCATTAAATAATCCCTATCTAGAAAAAATGGGAATGATGTACAAGAATTTCACATGTTATAAAGATAATAGGTAAATGACCCACACCATAATATTTTGAAACCTAAACATTGGCTACATCTCGTCACCCTGATGTCTTAATGTTATGTGATTTCTCACCCCTATTGAATCATATCATTGTATTATATGTTATAATTCGTTATTCAATTTATTGGGAGATGTATGAATATGTTGTTACAATATTATTATATCTCATGTATATGTTATACCCATAGAAAAGAAATGTATATAAAGAAAAACCCTGAAATGAACCCATGAGAAAATAATGGGTTACATAACAATATATATTGGATTAATCAAATAGAGAATAAAATTTGTAGCAAAAAAAATAATAAAATAAAACATATTCGATTATAAATGGTAAAAAGAAACATATAACAAAATGGTTTTGGTAAGAAAATGAAATAATTATGATGGAGAAATAATATATGAAGTATTTGAAAAAGGGATAAAGAAAATAGAAAACCATCAATTAAAAACATCAAAAAGTTTGAAAAAATGAAAACAATTAGTGGAAATATAATGGAATACATATACATATAAAAAAATAATAAATAACAATAAGTATTATATAATGATAAACCATTAGATATATATATATTTCAATAGATAAATATAGGGTATGGTAGAGAAAATTACTTCATTAATGGTTATGAAGAGGTAAAACTCGTACATTAAATATAGTCAGGTTTCAAATACTCTTCTTCAAACAATAATTGTATGGATTCATTATTTTATTACACAATTAAAAGAAAATTATAAATATTAAATATCATATAATTACATTTTTTATCTCCTCGAGATTATTAAAAAAAATTCTCTAAATAAATTTATTTTTTCTAATATTGCTTCCATTATATGCTACACAGCGTCTACAAAATTGTGATATAATATTAAAATATAATTACTTATTATAACATATATTGCCAAGAAATTTATTTATTAGTTATGAATAAAGTTACACTATTTATTAAATAAATATATATATATAAGTCCTACTCAATATAGACTGACTAATTAGTTCTTTGAAAAAAACTCAAATTTTAATAGAGAAATTTAAGCTTTTGAAGTGCGTTTTCATGAAAAATGGATATTATCATTTTGAGGAAATTTTTTATATAATTAATTTCTAGAACATATATAAATTTTATTTCTAAAAAAATTCTTTATTCAAATCATTATGATAAAATTATCTTGGGATAAATTTATCATTTTTTTGGGGAAATTTTTTCAATGTTAAGGTTGAAAACAAATTCTTATTAATAACTTTATTATTGTTTAATGAAATTAAAAATAATTTTTTTTGTTTCAAAATTAAATTTATTCTATTATATTTTAAATAATTAAATTAATGATCATTTAATTTATTCTTATGATTGAATTTTTTATACAAACATTTTAGTCCATAAAAGGAATTATTCTGGAAAACATTTTTTTGGTTCAAATTTTCAATTTTATTTTTAATTAATTAGTCGATTATATAAGTTTGTAATCTTGATAAATAGATTTTATATTTATAATAAAGGTGTAAAAAATTGGTTAATAATTCCATATATTTTTTTCATTATGTATAGAATCCATATTAAATAATTGTTACCACAATATTGGAAAATTAGGTAATTAATGGTAAAAATGCTGTCAGAAGGACATGAAATTAACCTTAACACTTGCCTTAATGTCATTGTATGAATATATATCATCCCTAAACATGAAATATTATAATATATTACATTTTTTCATTTGAATTTTATTTGATCATTTTAATAGTTTATTTAAATAAATGAAAAAATACAACTCTCTTTGGTTCAATAAATTTAAAATTTTCACATATGCGTAAATAAAGGCTATGTTCACTTTAAAAATAGTTTTTTTAAATATAAATAATTATTTATCATGGTAATTTATAATTGTTTTTAATAATTAACTAATTACCATAAATTCTTATAGAAAAATAATATACTATATATTCACTTAATAAAAAATAAATAAATGATTCTGAAATTTGTCAAGTTATATAGTTTGAATGAATTAATGTTTCCAATGAATTTTATAGATATATATTAAAGTTTATGGGGTTTTAAATAGATTATATTATATTTTCTCTTTTTATTGATATATTTAAATTCATATTATGTGAATAGTGTCATAAGTGACGGTAAAAATATTATCTAATATAATTTTTTTTATTAAATGAATTTAAATACATAAAAATTGAGTTAAAATAATGAATTAGATATGATTGAAAAAATAATTCATTATCCATTTAACTATAATTTATCCTTTTATGGTAGTATTCAAGGATATTAATGAGTTGAAAACATTAATGTTTCAGCAATTTTGAAATGGTTTTAATAGAGGTTAAAACTAATAGAAAAAGGTGTATACATTTCCCAAAACATATTGAAATTTTATAGGTTGATAGTATTTCAACTCATCCTCATCTTATTGTTGATTTTTTTTCAAATTTTATAAATTTTTCCATGAAAAGTAGTTTATATTAATTTCATTATTTTGGAAATTACAAAAATACCCCACCACATATTTAATAAAAGACAATTATTATCTAAATTATTCACACCACATTGAGTCATATATCTTAGCCAAAACCTTAAATTTTTTCAATAATACTATTTTTTATATAGGTTTTGTTATTCCAATAACACCTTCCATATGGTAATTAATAAGATATCCAAATGAGGGTTTTCAAATTGAAGATGACTATTTTTACACTTCCATGTTATTTATTTATTCTTATAATTTCACCAAATATTTTATACACACACTAAAATAATAAATACATAATAATTAATTTAATTATATTTTATTATCATTATATTATGAAATATTTCTATCTTTATTTTCTTTATATGAAAGATGAAAACACCACATATCCATACATATGGATTAATGTGTCTATTTAACAGTTCAATTCATTTTTCATTACAACTTTACAGTGATGCTTATAAAGAGGAAACTAATTAATACATGTTATCTATATAAAATAATAATTATTTATATGTTATAATATCATACCAACCTTCCTACCTTCTAATACCTGGAAAAATGATTTCATTACTTGTGCGTAGGTGTAGACTACGACATCCACAATGCGACAAGAATCATTTTTTTTTCTACTCTACATGTATGATAATAAGGATAGATTTAATGTTTGTGTATTATTTATATAAAATAGAGTTTTTTTAAATTTAATTTTTATTTTCCATTCTTTTATAACATCAATACAAAAAAGAGAATAGGGGTCTTGTGTATATATGTCTTACCCTCCCTTTGAATGATGTAATTTATTTTTTGATTTTTAGCTGTTATATGATTATAAATAAACATATATTAGATAAATATATATATGATGTTTATACCATTAAAAACATTGTGTTAATGATGAAATGAGGATCAATGTACAAGTTCCAAAACTACTGAACCCAAACATATATGAAAAATAATGATATTATATACTAAAATTGTTTTTTAATAATGATTTGTGAAAAAATAGATGATAAATGGTTATAAATAAATAAAATATTTTATGATATATATTATATTTCTAATTAATTGATTTATAATATGACAATATTTATTATATAGGATTATTGAACATGTAAAAAATTGACATTAATTAAGGGTTTATCAGGTAACTATTACTTCAATAAGATATTTTCCTTACTCAAAATATTTGTAATTTGTTTGGTGTATATAATTATCATTGATACCCAATTTAATTAGTATTTTATATTCATCATATTTAATATTTATTTTTATTTTATTCTTTCATGAAGATTTTTATTCAAAAGTTATCAAAGATGTAAGGGTTTATTTCATAATCTCATCCTTATTCATGATTATATATATAAGGCTCTATTAAAGGAATTATTTAATATTTTTATATTATAGGTAATATATTTATTCTCAGTGGGTTATTTTTATAAAATAAATGTATTCATTTAATTTCACTCTATTTATGGTCTAATTTATATGAAATAATAATTTTAAATAAAATTTGCATTGATTTTTATCTTAGTAATGAATATTTTTCATCCATAACCTTATTTTAATTATAATGTTATAAATATTATTCTTACTAATCCAAATATAATTTTTATTTATATTTTTACAAATTATTGAATTTTAAATTTTTATATATTATATTCATGTAGTTTTTTGAAAGAGGTGCTTTTTGAAATTTCATACGAAAGTGTCGATGATTTTGTTTCATATATGTTATGAATGATGTTTATATCCATCATGAACAATATATTATTTAAAGCTTCCTAAAATATTTTACATTTTTATTTTAAATAAAAATAAGTTCTCTAATATTCAAGAAACATTTTTTTAAATGTGGATTTAGGAATAAAAATAGTTTTTTCCTTAAGAAATCATTTAATGATATTTTTATATTATCTAAACTCAGTAATGAAAATAACCCATTATAATACGCATAATGATCTAGGGATACGTTGTAATGATTCCAACATTATTATTTCTCATGATGTTTTATGATCAGTTTGACTGGGGAAATATTAATATTTTGTTTGATTGTTTATCAAAATCAATTTTTATACAGATTATGTTTTGTATTTTTTTAACCTCATGATATTATTAATGTATTGAAGATATTATGTGATGGTATGAGACCTCTATAGATCCTTTATTCATTAGTTTTTCTAATGGGAAAATGTTTTTAGGTATTTAGCTAAGGCTTTACCGATTGATGTACGATGTCATAGCATGAGGCCTTAAAGATATATCTATGATTTCCAAAAATAAGAGTTAAATAATTATTATATTTTATATTAATGTACACCACCAAAAAATTATTTTTTTAATTTATTGAAGGAATAGTGGCTCAAATTACTAGAAGGAAGACACCATTTATGGAGGTATAAAATAATGCAGACCATGAGCATCAGCCCGAACAAAAGGATGGCCCTCCAAAGGAATGACCCCAAATTAAAAAAACAATGATATTATCATGTTGGGAAGAACAAAAAGAATGAAATTCATCCACCATATTTCCCTCATGCAATTTATGAAGGATGTAAACCTGAGAATTAATGTCTATATGACTATTTGAACTAAAGTGATATCCATGTATAAGTTTCAAGATCTTTTTATTTTTTATATGGAATTATTTGGTCATCATATAGACTTTAAAAATTATTCCTTATAAATTTTTATTGATCAAATAGACTATGATTCCCTTTATTTACCTATCTATATATATTATTCCTTATTTAATCAAGATATATTCTTTTGTATGTTACCCTTAATGATGATCTAACCACAAAGTTATTTCATTTCAATTACCTAAGATATGAAGAAACAATTTTAAAATTAATTCAATGATTAAAAATAATTACTCTTTCTATTTTTTAAATTTTATTTCCTATGTAAAATTGGAATAATTTATATATCATGTATACCTATAATACTAAAAAAAATTAGTCCTTCGGGATGCAATTTCTTTTATTATTTAAAAAATTTAAAAAGTGACAAACAAAATGAGATATAGATGTTTTTTGTATTGAAATTAGTATTAGAGAATTTTTAGAATAAAATCTGGGATATATAATTATGAAAACATATATTTGAGTTAATAACCTTAAAAGAGATACTAAGAATAAGTATATTTATATTATTAAAACATAAACGTCTAAATATTTATAAATTATATAGTTTTCCAATGAATTAAATGACAATATAGATATTATAAGAGGATGTGGTTTAATCCTAAATCCATATATTTGGTAATTATACCATAAAGATTAGGTCAATTATATCTTGACAATAATTCTGCTGAAAAAATAGTCTGACCTTTTTGCACCCCTAGTTTGGCAAGACCAGAGGATATTTTAGGGTTAACTCAAATTTACTCTATAAATAATTATGTTGTGTTTGAATAGATAAAAACAATGGGTGAACATAGGGATACCTAATATATCATATATTAAAAAAATCATAATTTTAAAATGTTTTGAATAATACTTCATAATATCCGATATTGATTATTGTTACTCATAATATGATTTATTTCAATCAATTTCTTGAAACATGAGAAATTATGATAATGATTATTGGGATATAAAATGTAGTGATCCTGATAAACTAAGTGTGATGATAAACAAAGAGAAATATATTGTGATTTTTACTAATATATTAGTAATATATAAGAAAAAAACATGTAACATAACCATTATATAGACTAACCAATGTAGAGAATGATATATTTAACTAAAAAATCATGTGGTGTAGGTCATGGATTAAATAAGGACAAATGTTTTCATGTAAAAATGTATCACCTTAGAGAATGTGTTAAAAGAAGTGGAAAATTTTTATATGATGAAATGAAGGTCATATCCCAGAATTAATTCTGAAAAATGAATATTATAACTTAAATAAATAAAAGTCATTGTATGACACCATTTATAATTAATATCATATGTTTTGGGAATATATAAATTGTCATAGTCATTTCTCTAATCCAAGGGTTGACGCTAAGCCAAGGATGCAGGTATGCTATGGGAGTCACTAATGTGTTTGGATTGAGTTTTTTATTTACTGGTATTTGGTATTTATGTTCTAGAAGTGTTATGGCAATGATATTTTTCTTATAAGCATCATGAAACATATAATGATTACTCTTTAATAGTTTTTCATAATGATTTTCAAGTATACAATGAATGGTACTAATATCTTTGAAAACTCACTTTGTGGTAATGTTATTATTTTTTTACGACAGGTGAATGAAAGACATATAACCCCCAATGTGTGTTTGATAATTGGATTAACAATTTGTTTCTAAGGATAATAATTATAAGTTTTGTCATATTTATTAAATAATAAATACCCATTTCAAGGTCCAATGTTATTGGATATTAATATATTTAATGATATTTTGCGAAACCATTATGGGAAGGGAACAATTTAGTTTAGAATATTTTTTACTTAAATGTTCATTTATATAATAAATATGTTATATTTTCTTGAAATTTTTTTGAGATGATTGATAACATCTAGGGTTAAAAAATCATTGATGTTTAGGTATTTGTTTCTAAGTGGGGTAAAAGTGTTAGAACATTTATTGGAATATAACATATAGAAAACAATATATTTATAAAACATTCATAGAATTATGTTATGTTATAGGATTTTCATTATATTTTAGGAAAAATCAAAGGTATAATAAAAGTATAATTTAAAAAAAATGGAATCATATAGTTTGAACAATATCCCATCATAAATATAATTTGTTTTAGTATTTAACCCACAACCAAAGTAAGAAAATGGTTCATCTCATACATGTAAAATATGTGATGTCTAGGTTATTATGACATTGTATTTACATAAACAATATGTTTGAAAAATATTATCTCCATAAAATAGTTTTTAATTTTTGGCAGTATCTATAGTTTAAGAGAATTTTTGGGGTTGATGGTATATAATATTTAGGTTTGATGTAATATATTATTTGAGAATAATGTTATCACGTTTTTTGATGTATATGAATTAAGGACTAAGATAACCCTTTATATAGATTTTTTTATTAATTTTTAGTTTATTGAGGATATTTTGGATATAATCTATTGTATTTATTCAATAATCTTGTTAAACCTAAGGTTTTATTTTTTTAATTTGGAATAATAATGTATTTTTTCTTTATAATGAGTCTAATTAATGTTTGGTATGATATTACATTAAGCTAAAAATTTCAATTTTACTAAAGGAATGAGGAATTATTTATTATTAATTTAAATATCATTTGATTTTTTGAATTTTTATTATATTGTTTCATTCATGGAATATTCATACTCATTGCGTGGAGTATGTGATGAATTATAAATTGATCAATGAAAACAAAAGGATTATATTGAAACTATAAAATGGATAAAAATTATCTAAGAATATTTTTAAATGTTCCTAAAAATTCCATCAACATTAGTTAAAAAATCATTTTTTTTTATTTTTTTCCTCAATTTTTGATGAATTTTTATTATATTAATGAGGCACTGATTAAACATTTTGTGGTAATTTACTTTTTCTGGACCATATAATCTATCACACTATATTATTCCATCGATGATAGTATTATATTTAATGTATATATTTTTACTTCCCACCAAATATATCCTTACCAACGAAAAAGAATATGTGATATTTTAGGTGTACTCTATGATCATCACTTTCCCTTATCAAAACATGTTCGATTTTCCCTATATATGTTGTTGGTTTTCCAAAAAGTAAGAACATATGAAGACTGAGATGAATGTATGAGTAAAAAATTAATTAATGGGGGATATATTTTAACACCCTAATATTTAAAAATATTTTTCTCCATTAAAAAAACTAAATTCTTTGATAGATTTAACTATAGTAAAAATATGTCCCAAATAATTGCATTAAAATATTGAAATGTTATTATTTAATGTAATAGTTATTTCTTGAACATTTAATTAGTGGGAAATAATAGTGTTTACTGAATTATGTAATATATATATAAAGGAACTACCTCATAAAAATTCATTTGATAATGACGAGGAAACAAATACAAAATATTTTGTAGATTTATTTTATGCGTCAGAGGAATGTTTTTATAAATAATTATTTTTTGTTTGTTTTTGTAATAAAATATTAAAACAAATATTTGAAAAATATAATAATATATTTTATAAAAATTATTTTTTAAATCATAATATCAAAATTTTTATGTGGTGAAAACCTTAAATTTTTATCAATATATTTATTTATAATTGAATATGAAAAATCTGGATTTTTTTTGAAAAGTATATTTTTGTTTCAAAAATTTACAATCCCCGATTTTTTTAAATATAAAATTAATAATTTTTCTTTAATGAACATGTTAATTAATATTCATTATAATTAATTAATTAATTATTTTTTTATAATACAATTTTTAAACATAATTTGATTTTTTTGAAGAAATGTCTTTCATTGGGTTTTCAATTTTAATTTTTATTTAATTACATCCAACTATAGAGATTTAATCTTGAGAAATGTTTTCAATATTATTAAATAGGAGGTTCAAATTTTGAAAATGGGTCACTTTATTTATTGTCAGTATGATTAGTATCTATAATATACAATTGTCACTATGATAAGGGTAAATAGGGTAATTAACATAAGAAATAATATTACATGAACAAGAAAATGACAACAGTAGTTGAATTAATTTAATTTTATGAATCTATTTGATTAACAATCCACAAATATTGAAATATATTGGAATTTAATTTAATTTTGAGGTGATTTTAACCATTATATTATTTAATTTAATGAAATGTTAAATATATCATCATTACTCTATAATATTTATTTATTATAAATATGGTAAAACAATGGATATTCTTAGTTATTAATAGTTATCCAGAATAAATATTTTTTTAAATTTTAATTGATTAGTAATTATTATTTATGAGGTAATAATCTTAAATTCTAATGCAACACTGACACAATATATATTTCGCTAATTTACAGATAAAAAAATTGATTTACATTTTTTAAACATTACGAAATTTTTAATTTTTAATGTTTCTCTTGAATTTTCTATGTCCATGTATCATTTTAGGTATGTTTTTAATAATTTTATTAAAATTACAAATTTCTATTAAAGTATTTTATGTCAGATTAAGTTACTATAGTAAAAAACAATAATAATAATATATTATAAAAAAATTTATTTTCTTATCTTATTTAAAACTCCAATAAATAATAAGTTTTAAAAAAGAAATGGAATATGGTTTCAAACATCATAAATAGTTATTTTATGGATATTTTATCCTTTTATGGTAAGATTCATGGCCATTTAAAGGGAGAAAATTCAAATATGGTTGCAATTGTCAAAAGTGTTAAAATAAGGTTTAAACTAAAAGATAAGTGTAAAAACATAACAAAATACTTATAAAATTATAATTTATTAGATTATTTCTAATATTACTCATATTACCTTTTATTTTCATAAAGTTATTGAAATTTTGAAATAACAAATAATTTATATTTTTTTAATTTTTTAATAAATTCCTAGAATACCCTTCCCCACCCTTATAAAAAAACCCTCACGCAATTCATCACACCAAATTGTGTCATAAATATCAAAAACTAATAGCCAATTATCTTCAAAAAATTAATTATATATGTTTTTATATTCCTTTAATCCAAAAATATAAACCCTAGGGTCCATATGATGGGATACAAAAGAGGATTCTTGTTGAGAAGTTAATCAATTTTATAATTCATTCAATTTTATTTCTTCTTCTATTTCCTCTAAATTCAAAAAAAAACTATTATAAAATAATAACTATTGTATACTAAATATATGGATATATTATTATTATTTTTTTATGACCATTTAAAATATCTTCTCCATCATATAAAAATTCAAAGCATCACTTAAGCATATATACAAATGATTGTCTCCACATAGCAGTGATATTAGTTTTTGATCACCAACAAACAAAGGTGGTTATAATGATGAAAATTAGGAATATATATTAAAATTATGAAAAATTATTCTTATTAAATTATATTAATATACATACCTTTTTCATTTAATAATCATTTTGAAAATGACAAAGTCACTCGTGCATACGTGTAGACTACCACCTCCACAAAGTGATGTAATTCATTTTCCTTCTCCACTTTAGAACGATGGTTATAGGGTTATATTTAAAAAATATATATCATATATATGATATAAAAATAATTAATAATGGTTAATTATTATATTCCATAATTTTATACCGTCTATTAAAAAGTGAAAATTTTGTTCCTTCACACAGACATCCTACTATCTCCATTTGTAGTTTAATAAATTTTTATATTTTCACTAATTATTTATGAATCTACATATAAATGTACTGGATATATATATATTATTTATATTTATACCATGAAATAAAATATGGAGATTATGAAATGATTGTCAATGTACAAGGACCAAAACTACCAAACTAAAATATATATGAAAAAGAATAGTTTATCAACTAAGGTAGTTATTTTCTTAAATAATTGTTATGAGATGGGTGAAAAAAATTTATAAGTAAATAATATATGGTATTATATATTATTCTAGTTATATAATATATTTTTTAATAAATACATATTAATTATATTGTATATTTGATAATGTATGTTGGAAGTCATCCTAGGAGTACAAGTTTCTCATCTCACTTTTATATTTGTGAGACATATTCCATACACGCAATTTATTTATTTTTTGTAGTTAATATTCAATCATTTGATTTTTTATATCATCAATATTAATTATTCATGGTTTATAATGTTTCATTCAATGTTTTTTTATAATGTGGATTATTATTCAAAAGTTAACACAATGGTAAGGGTTTATTTCACAATATCAATATTGTCCAGGATTAATTATTTTTAAGTATCTATTGGGTGAATATGTAATGCCCTAAACCCAGTTACCAATCATTGGTGAATTATTACATAACATTGGTATGATACAAGTAATTGTCCCGAATGACCGACCAGATTAGTATTATTTGAAACAAGATACATACACAAGTTCAACATTACTACTTGAAAAGAAATATAATAGTAATTTATTCCATTAGAAACATCAAAAACTTTTATATTATGCATACAATTCCCTAATAAAAATCTTCTTCATATTCTAAGAAAATTAACCATAAAAAGGGTTGAGCTCAAATGCACAATAAGGGTAAGTAATACAACGGAAGATAACATAAACATTAGGTATGGTGAATAATTGAAAACATATGTCTTTAAAAATAATAAATATGAACACTTTATGGAAGGAATATGAGCAGAGTAGATAATTCCCTAATAAAACATAGGCATTGGTATTCTACATGTCGAATAACCACATGTATCATAAATAAGATTTTCATATTGAGGGAATGTATAATGTGGGAAATTCTGAAACATTTGGTCAAGGCCTCGGCCAGAACATCTAAAAGTGATTAAGGCCTCAACCAAAACCTTATATCAAAATTGGGAAAGGCCTCAACCAATAATAAATCTAATTGTCTCATGAGACCTACCGATGCACTGAGGATCTATATCGGGCTCCACATGTCACATACTAAGTCCAATACTTTCCTCATATGTAAAGGTTGAAACATAATATAAACATTCATATTAAAAACAGAATAAAAAATGTCAATACTTTAACCCTAACCCATGAATGGTATAAATATAACACATTCATAGTCAAATATATCAAAAAACATTCAATACAATATGGATTATTTTTATCACAATAAATCAACTTCAAACAAGTTTAAAATCTATCAAAGTATGTTGACATAAATGAAATAAAAACAATTTGAGAGAGATATCTCATTCTATTTTGAAATAATTTTGAAGTAATTTAATTATAAAATAAAACATTTATATTTATATAATCTTTTATGGGAAGCTTGGAAGGTGTTATAATGTCAGAAAATAGATGCACCCACCCTATAAGTTAACAAACCACTGTTTCATTAATTTTGTCGAAAAGGTCATAAAGGTCCTTGTTTGGAAAACAATGTAATGAATTTTTTATAAAACTTTTATAAAAAGTAAAAAAAGGGTATAAATTATATTAACCCATAGTCTAAGAAATAGTAAAATAAAATTTGAAATATATTTTTATGAAACACAGATGTGGATGATTAAGAGGTCCCAGTATATACTTACATATAAAAAACTAGAAATAATGAAGAGACTGTGGAATTAACCCTTAGATTTTACTTTTCCTTGGTCAAGGGTAAATTAAACTCTTTTATAATAGTTAAATAATTGTTATTAAATTATATGAGAATCATATACATAAATATGATATTATATATGATCTTTTAATATTACTTTGTTAATAATATTTTATTAGTATTATAATTTCGGGTATTAACTGATTTGGTTTCCTCTATATGATTGGTTACATAAGCCATTTTGGTTATGAATAGGATGTATTTGATTCATATCTAGAATGATATTATGTTATAAAACATTATTTTTAATCATAAAAATATTATTAATCTTGAGTGATTATGATGGGTAATGAATCTCATCGTGTTCGTGGAGACGGTAATCTGTACGTACGCACAAGCGACAATATCATTATATTGATGGTGAAATCGTATGTAATTGAATGGTATATCATATATAAATAATAATTATCAAGATATATTTATTATTTACATCATTTATACTCATTATTATAATCATCCAAACAATGATGTGTTTGAATGAAAAACTACACCACGACGTGGAGATGGTAAGCCATACGTACGAATGTATGGTGACTTTGTCATTTATATGATCGATAGAATAACGAATATGGTTATACCATATTTATAATAACATGAAAGTATGTATAAGGTACTATATTTATTATTTTGGTATGGAAATAAAAAAGAAAGAGGAAGTGGAAGAAAAAAATAACTTGAAAGTGTGTGGTGAAATTATTACATCTTTTTTGGGTGTTTCCTTTTGAGTTTATCAAAAGAGCTCATTAGGTTGTCTTTTTAATCAATGTAAGGCCACTAGTTCAAGGGAGGATATTTCAAAAAATATATGGGTAGGTTCTGGCCAAGACAAATGGCTTCGGTGGTGTGAAATTAAGAGAAGGGAAGTACCCTTTTATAAGAGAGGTGAGGGTCACTTTAGGAAAATCTTGAAATATTATTTTATAGTAAAATACTATTCAGTTTCTAATGGATCAAAAACAATTTCTTTCAAGGATAAGGTGAGGATTGGTCTAAAACCTCCCAACCATTAGGTTTTAGATAGGATTTGGTTATCATATTAACCTTATAATTTAGATTTATCTTGGAGTTAAATAGTTTGGAATTTACCATTTCTCTTTGTATTTTTATATATTATGGTTAATAAAAATACAATAAACTGGAAAGAAAATCCAAAGTTGTTCATTAATGATATACCTAACCTTAAATAAGTCCTTTGGACGAACCTAAGATATTTTTTAATATTATATCAATTAATAATATAGTATTTGTTTTAAAAACTCAATTATGTCAATTTTGACACTATATTGTATTTGATTTTTTTGAAATCCATAAAAAAATTATCACTTTAGATAATATTTATTAAACAAACCCTAAAATTTCATATTCATCTATAAAATTAGTTTAATTCATCAAAATTCTTAGTCTACATTTATTTGGATATTTATAATATCAATTATTTTAATATTTCATTATTAAGGTAATTATAGCATCATCATTATGTCATAAGTAAATTAAATTATATAATGTCTACAAATTATAAATAACATAATGTTATGTAGGAAATATATTTATATTTATAATTTACAGTTATAGTCAAAATTATATTGTGCGTAACCCTATATTAATAGTGGTTTAGTTATTAAACATTGAATTTAACACTTTTAACTCTTATTTAAATTAAATAATTATAAATTTCCTAATCTAATCCATGTAGACAACAGAGGATAATTTTTTATTCCTAAGGATATTTTTGGTTGAATTACACTTTTCCAATATAGTTAGGACATATTTTTGGGTAATTATTATATCATTTTTACCCTTAATTACCCTATTTACTTTTAACTGTGGTAAACAAAAGTCAAAAGTTACTATTCACCATAAATTATTTTCATCTTATTGAACCAAATTTTACATATTTATGTTAACCATGTCTCTATTATTTTTGAAATTCAACTCACAGATGTGGTAAAAAAAATTTTATGCAAATTTTTAAATTCCCCAAGAAGGTGGGTAAAAGAGGGTAAAATGTTCAATAAAATTTAATATATCTAAACTTATTATAAAATGACTCCAATGAATTAAATTGAACATATATAGATATTATATATCTATTTTGACCTAAAAAATTAAAATAATATAACTAGTTAATTAATTAAAATGTTAGTTTTAAACAATAATGAAGTGTTTTTCACTATTCATAAAAAAATTGAATGTTTTCAGAAAAATAAAAAAAAATTACCCTAAGCTAATTTTGATATTACATATTCAAAATATAAGTCTATATTAAAAAATAAAATTTATAAAATATCAAAAAGTGGGTATAACTATTCAGAATGGCTAGTTCGATTGGTCGTGGTGTGTTAAAACTCTGTGTTGCGTACAACGCAAGCTACTGCATTATTTAATGGGAAAACGTACCATGGATGCTTGGGGTATTACATTATCCCCTCATTAAATTAATTTCATCCTCGAAATTTCTAGATTATTACTACATAAAAAGAATCGAGTGGTTATTCATCATAATTTCCTCGGGTTCCCAAGTTGCCTCTTTAATCTTATGATTTCTCCATAGAACATTCACCAGACAAGTCATCCATTTTCTCAACACTTGTTCTCTGGTATCATGAATTCTTTCAGGATATTCACAATAAGATAGATCAGGTTCTAGTTCTAATTCTTCATATGTGATTACATGCTTTCCGTCATGCATGTATTTTCTCAACAGTGATATGTGGAAAAAACCAAGAACTGGGGAGAGACTTAGAGGAATTTCCAAATGATAAGCAACAAATCAAGTTTTTTCTAGAAATTCAATTGTCCTATGTACCTGTGACTCAATTTACCTTTCATACTGAATCTTATTACACCCTTCCATGGAGATATCTTTAGGAAAACATAGTCTCCTACTTGACATTACAAATCCTTCCTTCAGTTATCGGCATAACTCTTTTGCCTACATTGGGCTGCATTGATTTGGGATTGGATAATCTTCACCTTTTCCATTGTTTCCACAACATGTTCTGGGCCTACGAGTTTTCTTTCACCAACATCATCCCAACATGTTGGTGTGCAACATCCCTTTCCATATAATGCTTCATATAGTACCATCTGAATACGTGAATGGAACCTATTGTTTTATGAAAATTATACCAGAGGTAAATACTGATCCCACATACCTAGAAAGTCAAGTGGGAAAGATCTCAATATGTCTTCTAAGGTTTGAATAGTCCATTCTGATTTTCCATCGGTTTGAGGGTGGTAGGCAGTGCCCAAACGTAGTTCAGTATCCATGGACTTCTGAAGGAATTTCTATAATCTTGATGTAATATAGGGATCACGTTCAGAAAAAAATGATAGGGGTACTCCATGAATTCTTACAAATTCATTAATATATAGTCTTGATAGAGATTCAAGTGGTAAATCTTCTCTTATATAAAGAAAATGTGATTACTTGGTAAGATGATCAACAATGACCAATTTTACATCATTCCTTCTAGGCATCTTTTTTAGTCCCATGACAATGTATATCCTAATATCATCCCATTTGCACTCATGTATGGGAATAGGTTGCATGAATCCTCTAGGATGTTTTCTTCTAGCTTTCACTTGTGGAAAAACCATACATCTTGACACAAAATAAACAATATCCATCTTCATGTTGTTCCACTGAAAATGTTCCTTCAAATGTCTATATGTCTTGGTGCTCTGTGGGTGTATTGAGAAATTTGATCTATGGGCATCATCCAAAAATTCCCCTTTTAGACCAGGTATATCGGCAACACAAAGTCTCTTCCAAAATTTCAAAATTTCATCTTCATATATGAAGTTACTCAATCTTTTATCATTCAGAACATTAATCTTTTTTTTGAAATTGTTCATCATCATTCTGAGAACTTTTTATCCTTTCTAGTAAAGATGATGACAACCATTTGAAAGAGTATTGATGTTTAACCTTCCATGGAGATTCCCATATCCATATTTTCCAGATCCATGATAATAATATCCCATTAAACTCCCATCTTGTTCCAAACTCCATGATCATTTATTCTCAAAGCATCGGCCACCTTATTTTCCTTCCCTGGGTGGTAGTGTATAGTGCAATAATAATCCCTGAACAGTTTAATCCATCTCCTTGCCTCATGTTGAGTTTTTTTTGTTAGAAAATTTACTTCATACTCTTGTGATTTGTATAAATATCACATTTTTTACCATAGAGGTTGTGTCGTCATATTTTTAGAGCAATGATTAGAGCTTCTAACACTAGATCATGAGTGGTAAAGTTTTTCTCATGAATTTTTAGCTGTCGTGATGTATATGAAAAACCTCAATAATTCTGCACAAGGACACAACCAAATCCATTCTTTGAAGCATCACTATAAATAACAAACAAATCATTCCCTGATTTTAGAGTCAAGATAAGAGCATTAACTAATCTTCTATTCAGTTATTCAAAACATTCTTCACACTCTTTTGTTAAAAAAAATTTTTTAACACCTTTATGTGTGAGCTTGGTTAATGGGTTAGCCAACCTCGCAAAATTCTGGACAAAACTTCGATGATAACCTGCTAAACCAACAAAACTCATACCTCAGTTATACTCTTCGGTGATGGACATTATGGATTGCCTTGGTATTTTAAGTATCAATATATATTCCACCCTTAGAGACAATATATCCTAGAAAAGAAATCTCTTGAAACCAGAATTCACACTTGTTAAACTTCCCCTAGAATTCATTTCATCTGAGGGTTTTTAAAATATTATGCAAGTAATTTTTATGATCTTCATTCCTTTCTGAGTATACCAATATATCTTCAGTAAACACCAATAAAATTTCTTCATGATATACCTTTAAAACCTTATTCATTAGATCCATGATGACAGAGGGTTCATTAGTCAATCCAAAAGACATTACTGTAAATAATAATGATCGTACCTCATTCAAAATGCTATCTTTGTAATGTCTTCCTTCTTCACGCACAACAGTTGATATCTAGATCTAAGATCAATCTTTGAAAAATATTTAGCTCCATGAAGTTGATCAAATAAATCATCAATGCAAGGTAGGGGATACTTGATCTTTATTGTTATAGCCTTGATCTCTTTGTAGTCAATGAACAACCTCATAGATCCATCGTTCTTCTTAACAAAATGAACAGGGGCTCCCCATGGCGAAACACTAGGGTGAATAAATCTATTATTACTCAATTCCTATAGTTTTTTTATTAGTTCAACTAATTCCATAGTGGCCATTATATAAGGGGTCTCTGATATAGGCCTTGAACCAAGAATTAAGTCAATGGAAAACTCAATTTCTTATTCTGGAGGATGTCAAGGTAAATCCCTAGAAACACATCAACATATTTTTGAACAATAGATACATCCTCTATTTGAACATTCAATTCCGTACCCAAATTTTTTTCATTCTCTTCCTCCACAATAATTGAATTTAGTAGAGCTAATGAGGGTGAATCTAGTTAAGAATCATATGGTGACATTTCTACTCTAATGATAAGGTACTCATTCTCATCATCAAAGATTATAACCTCAATCTTTTTACAATATATTTTCACATCATGGTCTAAAGACCAATCCATACCGATGATTATATCAAATTCAATCATGGTCATGACAATGTGATCAGTAGATAAATAACATTAATTGTTATAATGGGAACTGATTCAAAAAACCTTATAGGAATGACACTTCCCTTAGGAGTTTTGATTGAAAACCCATTTTTTTAAATCAAATTGGAAATATCTATTTTTCTGAGAAAAATAGGAAGATATAAAACAATGTGATTACCCAAAATCAAATAAATCATTGGCTAAACTTGAGAAAACCATTAAATAACTTTCCACCACGTCTTTTGGAGCATCATCCTCAGCAATAGAGTTGGTATAAGCTTTGCCTTTCTCCCTTGGCCTTTTATGAGGTAATATTCAATGGAGCATAGGAAATTCATGTTGATAATGTCCCATCTCCCTGAAATTGTTGCATTGAACATTTGTAGCTTCTTTCTTCCCCTTAAAATCACCAGCAAGATGGACTTTCTGTCCATATTGGTAGCATACACTTTTCCTTTTTAGATAGGCACCAGGGTTCTTCCTTCCATAATTTTCACTCGGTGTAAATTCAAATCATTACTTCTTCCCTGTTTCCTTATTTACTTTCCAAGACTGTTCAGAAGATCTCTTCTTCTCTTTCATTTCCTTAAAGTTCCACGTCTTAGAGAATTCTTTTTCTATATTGATAGTACATGAGACAATATCTTCATATGATGAGTTGGATAGTGATACTAATTCTTGATAGAGAAATGGTTTTAACCCATCATAGAATCAATCAACCTTACTCCTTGGGTTACATATATAATCTATTGCATTGCTTTCTAACCTTGTAAAGTTAGCCTCATACTTTGGAACATTCGCATCCGCCTTTTGCCTTAGACACAAAAATTTCTTTTTCATGTCCGCTCGGTGGTTACAAGGAAAGTTTTTTATCTATGGAAATATCATTAAACTACCTCCAATACATACATGATACCTCTTCATCAACCGTTGTATTTTGGATCAACAGCCACCATTGATCTACGTCTCTCATGAGGAGATAAACTTCAATGGAAAGTTTTTCCCTTTCGTTACTCCTTAAAGAATGAAATTTTTTCTCTACGGAAGTTATCTATTTCTCAGCTACAAATGGATTTGTAGTTGCATTTAATATTGGTGGTTTTTTCCTCATGATTCGGTCTAACATTGATCCTCCCCGTTCTGGGTCAGGGTGATCCATACAGGAAAGATTATTATACATAACTGGAGTGAGTTGTCCTAGTATAGTGGTAAGCTAATCTACACCAGTTGTATCACAAGCTCCATTATAATTAACTAGAGTAGGAGTTCAATCCCTACATGGATTACGTGCATTGTTACAGTTCCTATTCCTTCCACTAGGTTCCATTTATAAAAAAATAGAACACACTTGATTAGTTTATAAATAACAATACTTATTCCAAACATATGAAACACTGAACAAAACTTGAACAGTCTATAGATATAATCCACAATCAAAAAAAAATTCTTTTAGGAGGTATATAATCATAAATAATTCATATTGGTTTGTAAAGAAATGGGAATTTTCCTAAGCATATCCCCTGGGAGGTTCATCACCAATAGTGCAGTAAGGCCCGATGTCATGTACAAAGATACCCTAGGTTATGCTTGAAACTCATTGTCAGAGTTTTCACTCCTAGGTACATATGTGCCAGAGCTGCATCTACCTTCTCGTATCCAGACATGGATTTATTTCTCGGAAAATTCACAAGATCTCTACATCACCAAAATTATAGGAAGTTCTTCTCTACTAATCCTCAAAGACTATCTTAAGGTAATGTTTTCTAATCAAAGTTTATCTAAATATAGTTTCCAAGGTTTATACTATACTTCCTCTGATAAAAATTGTAATTCCATGACCCTATTTTCCCAGAGTTGGTACATTATTACATAACATTGGCATGATACACGGAATCATATCCCGAAATACTGATCAGTTTAGTATTATTGGAATCAAGATACATACATAAGTTAAACATTAAAAATTAGAATGAAATAAAACACTAATTTATTTTATTAGAAACATCCAAGCCTCCTATATTATGCCTACAAGTCACTCATGAAAAACTTCTTCATATCCTGTGAAAATGAATCATAAGAAGGGGGTGAGCTCAAATGCTTAGTTTGGGTATACAATATAGTGGACGAAAAAATAAATCTTTACGACTCTTTTTCCAAGGCACGTGCATCCATCTGTTCGAGGAAGGTGACACTGTTTGTTTCCCCACATTCCCTCTTTCCAATATAAGATGAAATGCGTTCTTTATTCAGGTAAATTTTCACCTTGATCGATATGAGATTATGGGATGTCGGTTCTTCCTTCCATGGATTCCTCATCGGAACTCATTACCTAGTTTGGGACTCCCTTAAAGATTAAGTCGTGGTTCATGAATCTCATTCCCGCAACCATATATTTGTGGATTCCAGTTAATTACAGTACTTTCTTCACGAAATTCCATGAGTTCCTAACATGGTAGCAACCTTTGGTCGGAGTAGATGACAACATCAGGCATGTAGAGGCATATCTGGATGTGTGGACATTGGGGAATCTTGTATTCTTCCTCATAAGAGGGCATCTCAAGGGCACAAAACCCAAATCATCCCACGTCAGTCATTGGGTATCTTATTCCTGAGGCACGTCTTTGAGGTTTTCCTTATATTCCCCTGTTTAACACCGGGTATGCCACGAGTTTGACATCTAGTAGAGACGGTTATTCCAAAGGCATGTATTCCGAGGTTTTCCTTAGGAATCTCATTTTTAACACGAGGTAGGCCATGAGATCAACGTCTTGCGAAGACCGAATGACAGTGATCAGAACATCCCATAGAGACAGATCAAATAGTTACATCCCTAGGAGGGAACATGAGGAAGTATTACCAGATGAATGGATTAGATTACTCAATAAGATCACACACAAGATGGTGTGTTCCATTAAGGGAAGATGTGACACCATGAAAGCTAATCTAGAAACCAATGAGGGGGGATTAGGGAGAGTGTGCACCCCCGAATGGGGGAACACCGAGGTAATCATTGGCTGGGATTGAACATCGTGGAGGTTTCATATGAACCCTATATAGATTAATAGGATCAAAGCCCATGTAGTTTGATGTAGTAATGAATCATGTTTTAAAAAAAGCACAACAACTTAGATACATGCTCGGGCTTATGTATGGAAAGTTTCCCAAGTTCTTCTAGGAGCAGCGAAGAGGTGGATGACATGATGCCACCGAGATGTGGCGGCCCAGTTGAGAATCAGGATGGATGATAGAGAGTTGAATGAAGTTGGGGGGGAATGAGATGGGACCATCATGAAGGTGACAGTAGTGTTTTAATTGATCCTCGAAGAGACTTCCTACATATCCCTATGGCAGGGAATCAAATTCTGTGTAGTTCAGTGGAACGATGAGAAACTAGAGGAGGTAGCCCGTGAGAATGGATAAATGGATAGGACCTAGAAGAAGTGGAACCTCCAGGTTGGGGCATGACCTTCCCAAAACACGTAGGATCAAGAGATAGATTAGGATGAGACATGATGGATGGGATTGAACCTCATGGAGGCTTATGAAATATCCATGTGGCAGGGAATCAAAGTCCACATAGTTCATCTAACAACAGCTTACCATCGACAGGGGACTTCAACAGCTTACCACCGAATGAGGTTGACAATGGCTTACTACTGAATGGGGTTGACAACGGCTTACCAAAGGATGTGTTGACAATGGCTGACCGCTTGAAAGGGGATTGACAATGGCTTACCGCTGGATGAGGTCACAAAGACTTACCACTGGATGGGGTCACAACAGATTACTGCTGGATGGGGTCAAAATGGCTTACTGCTGGATGGGGTAACATTTTAGTGTCATGTAGGACAAAAGGGAATACAATTTAATATCATGGAGGACAGGGGTAGACAAACATAAAGTGGGTCAGAACCAATGGATAGTGGGATTGAACATTAAGGAGGCTTCATACGTACCTTGCCTTGGCAAGGATCAAAGACGATGTAGTTCAGGTTGGGTTCGGTGAACCAACATGGAGGTGTTAAGGACCAAAGGTTGGTTGGCTTGAACCTCATGGATGCTTCCTACGTACCATGCCTTGGAAAGGATCAAAGGCCACATAGTTCAGGTGGGATTTTGGGGCATACACTCAAGGCTTCCCAGAGGATGTCATGGTCTATGCTTACTCTAAGGCCACATGAGTCGTACTCAGTGTGAGAAACAAGAGGTAACAAGGACCTGGCAATCATGACACAACAGTGTGTCCAAGAATGCTGGTGAATTGGGATTATGCAAGGAAGTTTCACAGGTGCCGCTAAGAAGTGGCATTAGTGGATGGGGCTTACACATGGAAGCTTCCCTGGTGCCCCAATGGAGCGAAAATTGTGCATGGGGCTTACGCATGGAAGCTTCTCATGTTCCTCTATGCATAAGAAATGGTGAATGGGGCTTACACAAAGAATCTTACCCGTGTGCATTTATATAGTAGAAATTATGCATGGGACATACCCAAGGAAGCTTCCAGATTGCCGCTATGGAGCAGCAACAGTGGATGGGGCTTACACAAGGATGCTGCACGGGTGCTGCTATGGAGCGGAAATGGTGAATGGGTCTTAGGCAATGAAGCTCCCAGGTGCGAATATGGAGAGACTATGGTGAATGGGGATTACAGAAGGAAGCATACCGTGTGCCGCTATAGAGTGAAAATGGTGAATGGGGCTTATGCAAGGAAGCTTCCTGGGTGCTTCTATTGAGAGGCAATGGTGAATGAGGCTTATGTAAGGAAGTTTCTCGTAATTCCTTCCTCATTTATGACCATGAGGGAATCCCAACCCACTAGTGTGTTGAGGCCATCACATATGCACAAGTGCACAAGAGGGATAATGACAAGGGTTGTTGGAATCAGTCCAAACAAAGTGAGACAAAAAGTGTGAAACACATGCCCGATATTCAGAACGCGGTGAGGGTGGTGTGAAAATGGAGGATAACTACTGACCATGTTCGAAACACAGCATCTATATCATGTTATCGTGAAAAGGTGAAAAAACTGAGGGTCGACTACTGACCGTGTTCGAAACACAGGACCTGACTCAAAGTGTCATCCAAATCCTTAAGGGGCGTCAACCTAGGACAGTCAGTTAGCCGATGTGTCATGGGACCAGGACATTAGGGGGTCACTGAAGACATGAAAGGGAATAAAAATCTCAAAGAAGGAAACTCAAAGCATGATGTGGAGTGATAGAATGTTTGAACGGATTCTAATGCTCTTGAAATTTTGCCACTGTAATCATGGCATGAGGCATCTTATTCTTGTTACATAAGGATTCTCTTATTTGGAACAAGAGTATTCTTATTATTTAATGATAATGAATGCTACAGTTTATATTCATGTAGAGAGGACTATTAGCATCATATGATTGGAAAATAAGAAATCTCTTATTTGGAACAAGATACATTCTATGTTTGGTACATAGGGTGTACTAAAGTTTGCAGTAATATAGATAGGACTATTTGAATCATATGTTGGGAGCATAAGGCATCTATAATTTATAGAAAAAGGATTCCTATGTTTGTCATATAGGGTGTACTATAGTTTAATGTCATATAGATAGGACTATTGGCATCCTATTCTTGGAGCATAAGGCATCTTTTGTTTGGAGGAATAGGTATCTAATATTTGGAACATAGGGAGTAATACCGTTAATAGTCATATAGAGAGGACTATTAGGCATAAGGCGCCTAGAAAGGGTTGGTGTTGGGACATACGCCAGGGAATCCTTTTCTATTTCAACCTGGCATTGGAGTCAAAAGATGTGGTTCCGATGAGTTTCATTAAGAATGGGTCAATTGAAGGTACTCGGGGGGAGGGGGATTGATGATGATAATCTCAACTCATGAAATAGGAAAAAGAATAAGAGAAATATGCCAAATAAATGTGTTTCATGGTGTGCGGAGGAATATCTCAAATCATGGTATCCCATTGGTGGAAGGAGGCTGCGTATAAGGGTGCAATGGAAATTACCGACATCCCGGCCCGAAAATTTTGCAGTGCGAATCTAAATTTTTCAGGGGGGTAAGTGATGGTAGCGAAGGGACTAGCCTGATGTGCCTGAACTGCAGCCTGACAGTGACCATGAGTGGGGGTGCGGTGGCACAAGCCTCGCGGTATTGACTAGCGGGCACAGGCTAGGGCACTGTTGCGCGTATGATGGCCTACGCATAGGATGGGTTGTGTGAAAGCATACCCATATGAGACATGTCGTGCAAGATCTCACATGGAGGATTCCATTCTTCCACATGGGCACCGAAGAGGCGGTCTTATGAACAAAAGAGTGGAGGCTTACCACCGGAGATCTCTCTTGAGAGGTGAGGGATACACATGTATTTATTGACGACCCCAGGAGTGGTTGGGTGTAAGATTCTACGTGCACAAGTTGTTTCCTGCAAGAGGAGTTGGACGTAAACTTCCACGTTCGAATGTTGTTATCTGCCCAACCTACAGTGAGGACATGCACAAAGTGGCGTTTGGTGTCACCTTTAGCATGGAATAATATTGCTCATGGATTATCCTCTTGCGCACACCTCTCAAAACTTGTGCACACATTACATAATCATTTTTGGGTAGCCTGGGTGTAAGATGACATCTCATTGGTCACGTAAATGGTTTGTGTGACATGTTGCGTCCAAGATTTTACTATTGCGGGTGAGATTCCATACGTGCACACTAACCATACATTTTTTAAGTCATGATTTAACTTTTTTCATTCAAGACTGTCATTATTGCACACAAGATTTCACTTCTTGCGTGAAAAACCATACTTTTCCCCAAAATCATCTGAGATGTCCATTTCCAGTAGCCTGACTTCGAATGGCCATAACTTTTGATCTATAACTCCATTCAGGATCCACGAATAGTCAAATAAAACATTTCAGAATGTGATATGCTCAGGGATCATGCATGGAAGCATCTAATGAATTACATGGACATGTTTTCCAATGACAATAATAAAAATTAGTCTTGGTGAATAATTGAAAATGCATGCCTTCAAAAATAATAAACACAAACACTTTATGGAATGAATAAGATTTATGTAAATAATTCCATAATAAACTATAGAAATGAGTTTTTATCAAGTCTCATAACCACATGAACCATCAATAATTTTTTTCATAATGAGGTAATGTATAAAGCAGGACATTCCGAATCATTTTGTCATGGCCTCAACCAAGATGTCTTAAAATGATTAAGGCCTTGGCCAAAACCATATATTAAAACTGGGAAAGGCCTCAGCCAATTCCATGTCTAATTGAATCATGAGACCTACTGATTCACTAAGGAGCTATATAGGGCTCTACTCACTACTTACTATGTCCAATACATTCCTCATATAAAATGGTTGAAACTTAACATAATCATTTGTATTAAAACTAGCATACGAATTGTCAATACATTAACTCTAAACCATGAATTGTATAAAAATAGCACACCCATAGTCAAATATATCACAAAAAGTTAAATACAATATGGAATATTTGTATCATAATAAATCAACTTCAAATAAGTTTGAAATCCATCAAATGTTGATGACATAGATGAAATCAAAACCTTTTGAGAGATATATATCTTAATATTTTGAAATCAATTAGAAGTCATGTAATTATAAAAGAAAACATTTATATTCTTATAATCCTTTAATAGAAGCTTCGAAGGTGTTATAATGGTGTTAAATAGCAGCACCCACCATATAATTTTAAAAAAACATACTTGCTTTAATTTTGTCGAAAAGGTCTTAAAAGTCCTTGTTTGGAAAACGATAGAAATATCCCTTTATAATCATTTAAAAAAAATTAAAAACAGTATGAATGACATTTAACCATAGTATAGAAAATAGTAAAATGTTTTGAAATATATTTTTAAGAAACACTGATGTGGATGATAATGTGGTCTGGGTAGATACTCACGTATAAACAATCTCAGATAATGAAGAGATTGTGGAATTAACACTTAACTATACTTTTCATTGGTTGAGGGTAAGTTAAACTCTTGTATAATAGTTAAATTATTTTTATTAAATTATAAATTAATCATATTCATAAATATGATATCATATATGATCTTTTAATAATGATTTGTTAATAATATAATAGTAGTATCATCGTTTCGAGTGTTAACTGATTTTTTTTCCTTTATATGCTTGGTTACGTAATCCATGTTTGTTATGAATAGGATGTATTTGATTAATATTAAAAAATTATTTTATGTTCTTAAAGATTATTTTTAATTATAAAATTAAAATTATTCTTAAATGATTAGGATGGGGAATGAATCTCATCTCGTTCATGGAGATAGTAATCCGTACGTATGTATGAGTGACAATATCATTATATTGATGGTAAAATCATATATAATTGGATGTTATATCATACATACAGCATAATTAAAATTTTATATTAATTATTTACATCATTTATACTCATTATTATACCCATCCAGATTATGAATTGTTTGAATAACAAACTACACCACAACGTAGAGATGGTAAGTCGTACGTACACACGTATGATGACATTGTCATTTATAGGATGGATAAAATAATGAATATGGTTGTAATATATTTATAATAAAATAAAAGTATATAGAATTTACTGGTTTTATTATTTTGGTATGGAAAAAACAATGAAAGAGGAAGTGGAAGAAAAAATAACTTTAATGAGGGTGGTGAAATTATTACCTCTTCTTCGGGTGTTTCCTTTTGGGTTGATCAAAAAGACTCCATAGGTTGGATTTATGATCACGTTAAGGCATCTAGGTCAAAGGGAGTATAGTTTAGAAGATATTTGGGAAGGTTTTGGCTGATCCAAATGGATTTGGAGGTGTGAAATTAAGATATTGGGAAGAACCCTTTTATAAGAGAGGTGAGGATCACATTAAGAAAAGTTTGAAGTATTATTTTATAATAAAACAATTTTCGGTTTCTAATTGATCCAAAATTATTTATTTCAAAGATAATGTGGGTATTTTCAGAAAACCATTCAACCAATAGTTTTTAGACAGGTTTATGTCACCATATTAATCTTATCTTTTGGATTTAACACTTAGTTAAATAGTTGTACATTTACCACGTCTCTTTGTATTTTTATATTATTTGGTTAATAAAAATACGAAAAACTTCCAAGAGAACACCAAGTGGTTAATTATTGATATATATAACATTTTCTACGTCCATTGGTTGATCCTTAGATTTTTAGAAATATTATATAAAATTAATAATATAGTATTTGTTTTAAAAACTCAATTATGTCAATTTTAACACTATTTAGTATTTGATTTTTTTGAAATCCATAAATACATTATAACATCGATTAAGATTTATTTAATAAACCCTAACATGTAGTATTAACCTTGAAAATTAATTTAATTCATCATAAGTTTAAATTTATATTTATTAGGATATTTATAACATAAATTATTTTAATATTTCATTATAAAGATAATTATTGCAGCATGATTGTGTCATAAATAAATTAACATATATAATCTCTAAAAATTATAAATAAAATATTATTATGAATTAAATATTATTATCTTTCTAATGAATATTTAGATTCAAATTTATATTGTGTGTAACTCTATATTAAAAATGTTTATGTTATTAAACAATGAATTTAACACTTTTAACTCTTCTTTAAATAAAATAATAATAAAAGTCCTAATCTAGTCCATGTGGACCAAAAAGGATCATATTTTATTCCTAAGGATGTTATTAGTTGAATTAAACTTATCTAATAGAATTACGATATGATTTAGGGTAATTATATTATCATTTAACTCTTAATTACCCAATTTACTTTTAACCGTGGTAAATAAATGTCAAAAGTTACTATTCAGAAAAAATTATTTCCATCTTATTAAACCGTATTTTACATACTGATGTCAACTGTGTCTCTTGTGTTTTTTAGATTGAACTCACATAAGTATTAAAATTATTTTTTATTCAAATTTTCAAATGCTCTTACAAGGTGGGTAAAATACAGTAAAAAGTTCAATAAAAGTTTATATATCTAAACTTGATATAAAATGACTCCAATGAATTACATTGAACATATATAGGTATTATGTGTCTATTTTGACCAAAAATAAATTAAATTAATGTAATTAATTAAGTAAATAAAAAGTCAGTTTTTAACAATAACACGGTGTTTTTCAGTATTCATAATCAATTTAATGTTTTTATAAAATACCAAAAATTCACCCTAAGAAAATATCGATATTCCGAATTAAAAAATAAAATTATAAAATTCCAAAAAGGGTGTATTATTATTCATAATGGCTAGTTCGACTGGCTGTGGTGTGTTAAAACTCCATGTAGCATACAAAACAAGCTACTACATTATTCAAAGGGAAAAGTTTCGTGGAAGCTTGGGTGTTACAGAATAATATGATGTTTTTTAAGAAAAATTATATTTTACTATCCACAGTTTATTTCATTAAATTATAAATTTTCCTTTAATTTTTCTCTCATTATGTACTCATGATATCTAAATAATGTTTTTAAGGAAACCCAACATTTTTTATACTCGGTTGGGAATTGTTTTCTTCCATATCCATATTTTCTTAAAAATTGATTTAATATTTTGTTACAATTCTGATACAATTTATTAATGAAACTTTAATATGTTTCATACTATTAAAAAATTATATGAGTGAATTATTTATTTTATTTTTGGAATAACGTATTTTTTCAATTCTCATATAAAACTGTGAAATTAATGTTTTTTAATTATACAATATGAAAGAATATAACACTATCATGGCCACACTATTTATTTATGGTTACTAAAAATGTGTAAAAGAATATTTTGAAAGAAATTATATTCCATAAAATTCTATAAATGTTTATTTCTTTAAAATTGGATTTAAAAATAAATAGGTTATTTTTATAAAGAATGTTTTGTTGATCCAAATTTTTTATTTATTCTTATATATGAAAACACCAATTTCTTAAAAATATACCCCAATGGATATATTTTTAAATTAAGTTATACATATTTCATTTGATGGTTTATTATTAGTATAATTAGGGAACTATTAGCAATTAAAATGATAGTTTTTTTATATCAATTTTTTTTAATTATGTGTTTAATTTTTATTATCTTCTTTCAAATGATGGATCATTTTGATTTTGAAAGAGATGTATGAGGACGTGTATATCCCCTCAATGAATTGGTATGTCTCATTAGATAAACAAGTATGGGTATTTTCCTAAGGAAATGCACATTTATGTAGCATTTCTTCATTCAACACCTCCACATTATAAATAAGTTGTCCAATATTATTCATTCAATCATAATAATATTTGTTATTGATTTTATAATTATTATTTGAATCGTAATATTATCCATGGATATGATTAAACCCCATGTGATTAGTTACATTTAACTATTTGATCATAATGTATTCCTATAATTTTATTCATTATTCTCAATTTATTAATTAAATGGAATGTATTTTAATTTATTTTCCATTCCATGTTGAATATTTATTATTTACTCAGGATATTTTATATTATACGTAACCCATACTGATCATCAAAGATCAAACATATTTTTTCCCTTTCACCAAGACATGAATAAACATTTATTGAAAATATTCAATGATAAATAATATTTACTATCACTAGTTTTTTTATTTTATACCAGTGTAATGTTGGAAGAATGAATTATTTTAGTTTACTAAGACTGTTAAAAAATGAGTCATTTTAATTTATTTTCTTGTATATTGTTTTTACGTAATTATTTAACAATTGGTTATAGTTTTTGGGATTCATTGTCATTGAAATTGTTTCAGGTTTTATTTGTTTATTAAATTATATTTTCCTTGTCGAATTTCATAGAATTATTTTTTTAGAGTTCCAAAATTACATTGATAGAGATATAATGATTGAATTTCAATAAAAAATAGTACCATATCCTCCATAGTTGTCATATAATATGTATTATTTAACTGAAAATGTTATGGAGTTAAAAAACAACATATATTTACAACTCATGGAATCGTCCTCGATAATATTGGATTCAATGGTTAAAAATGAAAACAACCATTTATATTTAAGTTCACTGCTATCTGATCAATATTATCATTTCAGAATCATTGAAATGTTATAATTTTAATTTATGCAATATTAAATTGAAAAATAAAATTTTATGAATATTAATGAATAGAAAAAGTGAAAATGAAAATACGAATGGTCATTAATAGATTATAAAATTTTAAATGGTGGAAAGGTGTTTTTTTAGAATTTAAAAAAAAATTAAAATAGATGATTTTCCTATTAAAAATTATATTTTAATATATCTTAATATAATTTTCTTAATTTATGTTGTAGATGTGAAAAAGGGAGAATTGAAATGGAAACATGTAGTTTGATACCCTTACCTCACACCAATAGTCACCTCCATTGAATTGATCCTAATTCTTTCGAAGGAGGGTGTTTTGGTCATGAAAAGGTCTTACTATGGTTTCTAGGACAGTTTTGAGTTGTATTTATTTAGTAATTTTTCAAATAAATAATTTTAGATGTGTGAAAAATGGGGTCAATAACGGGTTTTTATATGGACTTGTGGTGGCGTATTTTAAGGTAAAATATTGTTAATTTTATTATTTAGATCAATTAATATGAATAATAATTATCCTTCAATTTTTTTAGTTTATAATTTCAACAAAGATATTAATAAGAAATTAAAATACTTCTAAATATTAATGGAAACATAAAAATGAATTATTTATTGTGAAGGTTCCAAAACATTTTTCTATTATAAAAATATATAACTTGTGAATTATGATTTCAAATATAGTTTTATAAATTTAAATTTTTAATATTAATTGGATTATTTTACTCCTTACATAAATTATTAGTCCAAAAATATGTTTTATAATTTTCATAGGGCATATTTATATCTTATTCATGGTATATGGTTACAATACTTATAAAAATTATTTTTTTTATATTAATCAACAAGTCAACATTTTCAAAAATATTCCAACAAATAACCCTTAAATATTTTTTTATGTTTATATTATATTAAAAAATTCAATTATATAAAAACTAAAATTTTATAGAAAATTTTTAATTTTTTAGTGATATTATATCAGACGTGGAAAATTTATTTTTTACAAACAAACTGGACATTTTTTATTTATTGTCTCATTATTTGTTAAGATTATTTCATAATTATTATATGACTGAAAATTATTTATTATATATTTTTTCACCAAAATTTGATTTAAATTTATATAAATAAATTTTACCAAAAAAATTAATATTTTACTAAATATGTTAAAACATATATTACAATAATTTATTATTAATTTTCCTTTATGTTTTTACATTGGGAAAATAATTTTTTAGAATTAAATTTTTTATATTTTCTCATTTTTTTGATAATATTAATGAAATTTTTTTGTAAAGATAAAATCTTTTAATTAGAGTAGATAAGAAGTTGATATAGTTCATGGGTTATCATTATTTTCAATAAAAAAGTAATGTTATAATTCAAGTGTTAAATATTTCTTCATTTGAGGGGAAATATTTTTCATGGTTTTTGAGTGATCTAGTTAACAAGGAAGGAGTGTTGATGTTGATGATATTTACGAAATTTGGATGTTCATAAAGTTTTTTAATTTGTTTTTATATATTCAAGAGGTTTTTGGAACATAGAAAAATTAGGTTTTATTTTTTTGGAAATTCTACAAACCATTATTTTTATATCATAAATATGTGTTACTCTGATTTTGAATAAATGGACTAAATATGGATTTCCTCAACAAATTAAAAATTTATCGTCAATTTAAGAGGTTGTTCTAAAAAATCACAAAAAATGTAATTTCATATTAAAATTTATGTTTTCCTCAATGTAATATGTATGTTTTGTCCCAAACATAATAATTTTTTATATGTGAGGACTTTTCCTCCAAAAGAACGTATTGTATTATAACATAAGGATTTTCATATGTAAAGTTTTCCTATATGAAAACAAAATATAGTGTTGAGGTATTTTCCTCTAGTGAAATTATAAATTCAATGAAGATATAGTTTCTCTTATGTCAGAATCTCATATATAATATTTTATCTACCAGTATATTAGGGTAGATAATTAAAAACTCCCTCAAATAATAACTAATCATATATATGTATATTTCATTTGTATTCTTTTTTGTTTGATATGAAATATTTTTTATGATATATATTTATATTTCCCTACTAATTTTATCAATTCTGATACTTAAGTAATTATTTTATGTATTTTATATTATAATTATTAATTGTGATAGATGATATTGGTGATTTTGTGTTGCACTATAAAGTTGATATTTATACTTCAATTTAAAGCCTAAAAAATAGAGGCCTATAGTTTTTTTATGATTTCATAGATAGTAACACCATGTTTAGAACGACGTGATATAATATATATTATACTTTTATATTATTTATGTATTCAAACAATGAAGTGATACCAAAATTGTTAAGCTCAGAGTTTTGTTAAGGTGGGGAAAATACACTTAAAATGATGTGATTTTGTACATAACAAAAGACGATGATGTTACTATTCGAGTTAGGAAAACAAAATTTTCACATTATATGGTATAAAGTTACACCATGAATTATTCCAAATTGTACCAAGAAGGAATATAAGGATAATGAAGTTGAAGATAATTTTGGTTGAAGGATGTTGGTAGTTCAAATTTGAATTTGATATTTAAATTTGAACAGTATGAAAAGTTCATACTTTGTATGTTATATATTTACAATGATTTGGAAAAAATAAGGGAGGAAGATATAGAGATGTAGTGAAATAACTATAGGAATAATGTCTAGTTGAGTGCATATTGAAATAAATAAGAGGAAGTATATGAAGATAATTCATAATTAATTCATGATGTAATATTAAATTTGTTGAAGGAATCCATGTTTTTGAAAATATTGTTTCTTTATTGTTCCTATAATATCACTTTATTTAAGTATATAGATATTTTTTGTTTAAGGTGATTATAGACAAACCTCATTTTTTTGTAACAAACATGATAGTCCTATTGGACTATGTGATCACAGGTTTTAATGGAGTGTATCCATGGTGTAGCTTCTATACTATATTTCTTAACAATGTAAAAATATATTGTTTCCACAATATTCATTAATTATAATGTTTTCTAATGATGTAGTTAATCACATTAATAAGTGTTATAATTTAGTTTTAAATAAACCATAAATAGATTTCAATAAATTTATTTACCCCCTTATCATTTAATTATTAATGATCATATGGTTCATTTCATAGTCGATTCGGTGCACTCGAGATTCATTTGAATGTGGCGGGTTTTTGGGAGATTCATCTGATAAGTTGTACATGGTGTAAGATGATTTGAGAAACATATTTGTTTAAACATGGAAAAAACTAACTGAATTAAAGGAAATGGTATTCCAAATTTCTATGGGTAACATTTTTAAGTATAGAGCGTTTATATGGTGTAATAATATTTACCAACATGTTTTTATATTTTTATGGTTGTTACTGATGAATTTTATTCTTTTTATAATGGTACTAAAATTAATATATTCGATATCATGAACATGAAATATAATTTTCATGATTGAAATACAATTTTTCTCTTTATAAGAAAGACTTCCTCAACGATTAAGGATAAAAACATCAAATGGAATCATGGAAAAATAGTAATATATATAATTGTAATGAGAAAGTAAAATATGATGAGAAATAAATTTAGGGACATAATTAGGATTACTTCAATATGAATAATGATAAAAAATTGATAAATTCTTCATATGAGTAAATTATGTTGTAAGAACCACCAACCATTTTGTTGAGAAGTTAGAGGATTATATGGTTGTTGATAATAGGCAATGAATTTTTCTATATAGGTTTTATGTAGTTTCCTCTAAACATGATGTATAAAGTCTAGTTACACGTCCATTGGACCGACGTCCAATTATTATAATTACCTATGTAAATGTGGAAGAAATTATTATTCCTAAATAAGATCAAGTGTAAAGTGGAAATTTAATTTCAGTCCTTTAAATAAAAAAGGGAATGTATAAATTATTTTTGTAATAAGATGTTCTAAATGAAAAATAAGATAGTGAATTGAAATTTAAAAACTTCATGTAATTTATTTTTTAAATTATTAGAAGGGGAAATGAATTTAATAGGGCAATAAAAAATATTATTATTTCATTTTTGTATCTATAATTAATTTTATCAAAATTAAATACTATTCGAAAAGGAAAATGATTGTGAAGAAGAAAATGATAGGCCAATAAGTGCCTCAAAGAGGAAATATAAAAATACGAAGAGGATACATATTATTCATATAATTATATAAGGAATTTTCAAAAATCCCCTGACATTTTTTATCTACAATTTTTTATAATACTAGCTGAAAAATGAATAGGAATTTGTGAATTCCAGTGAAGTTGATAAAAAAATACTTCTTTCAAATGTGTAGGAAGCTTTTTTCACTGGTCATGAAGTTATTTATGTTAAAAGTGAGGATGAGATAGAAATATAGTTTATATTATTTTTAAATTTAATATAATTTTATTCAAATATTTATAAATTGGAGATTAAGAGTAACCATTTAATAAAATATTTCCAACCACAAAGAAATAATGATTTTATTTATGTTAAATAATATTCATGGATGATTAATATAATTTATTACATGAAGAAGTTTATCATGAATGTTTTGATTATAAATTATAACATTTTATATGTGGTTAATGAAATTGAGAAGGATCATAATAATTTCAAAAATAATTTTTATACTCTGAGATAGAATCAGAAAAAATAAGTTTCAAATAGAAAAATTTTATTCATGACATTGGAGAAAGAGATATGTGTAATATTGAGGAAAGAGATGAATTTTTTTAAAATAATTATAATCATGTGGTTTAATAAAATATAACATCAAATGGTTGTAAGTGGTCTTGAATGTGTTGATGAAAATGTTAATTCATCGTCACATTTATGAAAATACTTTTTTATGGGAAAATAAATATGATACTAAGATATCTATAAATTTATGGAACATTGAATTGAAAGTGAGAACTGCTATAAATGGTGTCATCAAAAATTAAAATAATTATTATGTTTTTATTATGAATATATTTAGAGTCAATAAAAATTATTATTCTCTAAAAGGATCCAAATTTTTTGTTCAATAGATGGAATAATAGATGATTTCAATATTAGGATTAAAATTTATTTTAGATAAAGTAATAGATTTTATGGATACTATTTTCATTTTGGACGATTGAAATTATTTAATGAATATTATGGTTTAATTAACAATATGTCTATGAGCCTATTATTTTTGAGTGATAATGTATTAGGGGATGTATATAATTCATTAACTTTGATAGTCTATTACATAGTGTGTATTAGGTATTAGAGATACTTGGAGGAGTATTAAGGATAAAAAGATAGAGTTGAGTTGAAATTACATCTAGGAGGCAATAGGTCATGGATTAGGAATTTAGGTTATATAGTGAAGGGTATACCAAAATAGATTATTTGTTCCATAGTTTTTTTGTGGCATGTTGATCTGATCAGGTGGAATTCCTTTTTCTGTGAGGAAGTGGAATGACTCACGGATGGGTTTTTTGAAATGGTCTTAGAAACCATTAAGAAAATATTGGTGGATAAATTATGGGATATTATAATGGTGTAAATAAAAATGGAAAATTAATTTCATATAATTATTACTTATAATTTTCATTATAGTTATTTTTATCTTAGATGATGTCATGGTTTCTAGAATTTTTTCATTATTTAACCCTTCTCTAGTTATATAAGGTCATGACCTTAAACATTTCATAATCTAGATATTTAAAATATATTTCAATTATTTAAAATCACAAATATATTTTTGAATTAGAGTTTTATAATTGTAGGACATGACTCATAAATATCAAACCACAAGATTATAATGTGGGTACCATTAAAATAGTATTTATTTCGTCCAAAACATAAACTTTTTAACACAAAACAACAAAATTATTTTTTGTCAAATATTCGTAACATTAAAAATGACTTTGTTTTTTTATTAAACATCCTTATAACCTATAATAAAAATTTAAAAATAGGGTATGAGCATAAAAGTATTAGTAATGTATATAAAAAGAATTAATGAAACCATTTTTTCATAAATACTTATAAATATATGAAATCATTATGACAAAGACATACTTCTCAACCATGTGTACTTACATTGGAAATCATGATATTTCAATAAATAATTAATGAATATACATAAAACTATAATAGTTATCACACGGAATTAATTATTTTTATTTTAACCCTCACAGCTAACTTATGGGTTGTAATCCTCACTGCTACCTTATAATGTAACCATCAAGGATACCTTAGGGTGAAACCATTGCAATTACACTAGGAGTAACCATATGGATGACCTAAAATGTACACATACCCAAGGAATTTGAGGTATATATATGTCCCACCCTTTATCTAAAAAAATTCCCTTGAAAGATAATGTAATTATAAAACATAGATAATTTCTTAAAAAAATCATTTTGAATTTGGTAAAATAGAATTTTAAAAAAATATTTTTAATGAAAAGTACCTTACAAATATCATATAATTAATTGGGAATTAATATAATAAAGTAGTATATGTATACACTATAAATAGAAATAATATTTCATTATATAAATTAATTTCACTTTAAAAATAATCTTAGTAGAACCCTGTTAATTAAGTAGATGGTTAAACCAAATAATGGTAATTGGGTTAAGAATTATCTTACCTCGAGTTTACCCTACAGAAAACTTATATAAAACTACACTATAATTGTTAATTTATTATTATTAATATTTTAACAAGAAATATTAATATTTATAACACCATATATGACATTTTATAAAATCATTCCACCCATTAAAATATAATATTGTATTCTTTATATTATATATTGTTTATTTTTTAAATGATTTCCAAGGTCGGTTCATAGATAATTTCCTCGTCGAATGGAAGAGAAACACCAGGAGTATAATGAAATGTTATTAATATGTGTACAAAATATTAAATGATGAAATATATTAATTTTTTTATATGGTATGAGGATGAATCATTAGATAAATCATTAGTGATATTCATTTAGATCATTGTGACAGTTCTTCAAAAATCACGATCATTTTTCATCATATACCAGTAATATTATTCATATAATATAATAAAAAATATAAGAGAGTTTTTATAATACACATTAAAATATGTTTCATCCATTAAAATTATTTTACAACCAGAATGGAAGGAATTAAAATAATTTGAAAAAATATTGTCCACGATTTTCGTAAGTCGACACATCGCAGACAATTTTTTTATTTTTATAATAATAGTTAGAGGATGGGAAGAATGATGATTTATGTTTTCCATAAACCTTATAAAATCCTAAAATAATAAGATTATGGACTATTAATTCCAATTGAATATGAAGTGTGTGTGAGAGTATAATAAAATTAATTGAAAAAATAGAAGAAAATAAAAAAGGATTCTTACCTCTTGATGTCTTCTCCTTGAGACCCTCCTTAAGGCCTTCGATTTTGAAATTTTGATGAGACACGAAAAAATTTTACCTCAGAAATATACTTCATAAATTGATTGTTCATAATTTAGAAAATTCTCAAAGGTTCATAGGTGTGTGAGGATGAGGGGGTGAGGGTGGAATTTTTAGTGGATGTGAAGATGGGTTTTCCATTATTTTAATCATCAGTTAAATATATTTTCTCAAGACAATTAATATTATTTATTAATATAAAAATATAGTAATACGTTCATGTCCGTTCAAACCAATGGCTATTTACATCATCCATGACTCAATCATGATGTAGAAATTCATTTATATTTCATTTTTCGTAAATTATAGAATTTAACTACTCACAAAAATTCTAGTATTTCAAAAAAAATCTGAATAAATTGACCCTAAGAATTTTTTGACATGTAGAATTAAAAAATGAACTCAATTTTTAGAAAAATAATTTTATAAATATGATTAATTTAATTTTTAAATAAAATCTCATTTTATTCCCAAAATCACAAATTTAAAACCATATCTCATTTTATATCACCATGAAAAATTAATGAATCTATCACTATAGTATAACCTTAAGAAAATAAATTCTAATTTTATTTACTTTTCGTTATGGTAATATTACTAAGTAATATTCATATTCATAAGGGTATGTTACTATTCACCAAAAATCAAGTTGGTACAATGAGAATCCTAATAACTTACTGATCACAACCGTAGATGACCATTTTTAAATTAAAATCATATAAGAGGAAAAATATACTTAATAGCTAGTTTATAACTATCTACATAAAAAAAAATTCATGCATTTAAATTTGTTTTAAAAAACATGGTGTGTTACAGTCTCCCCACCTTCAGAAATTTGCATCCTCTCATTTTTTGTATTTACGTATTAAACAAGTAAGGGTACCTTTCCTGCATATCATTTTCATATTCCCATAGTTCTTCTTAAACCATGTGGGTTCTCCAAAAAACCATTACCTAATGCATTACCATATTTAACAATACTTTTTATCTTCAATCATGAATCTGAATATGATTCTATTCATAAGAAATATATTTTTCTAGGTGAACTACTTCTAGGCTCCAAACATTAGATGAATCTAGAACATACTTTATCAACATTAAAACAAGAAAATCCTTGTGTACCAGAGATAAACATAGAGGAAAATACACTTGGTAAGAAACTGGTCAAACTTTCTCAACAATTTCATAAGTTCAAATGAATCATGGACTTATATTTCTTTTATTACAAAAATGAAAAATAATTTTCCCAGGTGAGATTCTAAGAAAAACATGTTAACCTAACTCAAATGAAATGACTTTCTCTTGTTATATGAATATGTTTTTTTCCTTATCTTAGCTATCCTCATGTTTTCTTGGATCATTTTCACTTTCTCATTAACATTCTCTAATAATTTGGTCCCATCAAATTCATTTCCCCAACTCCATCCCAAAATTATAGAGTTTGACATCGCATCGCATACAATTATTCAAAATGTTCCATCTATATAATAGAATGAAAGCCTGTATTATAGGAAAATTATATCTATGGAATAGGTTGATACTAGCTTCCCTGGTAATCTATTGAGCACCCTCGAAGGATATCCACTAATGCCTGAATCGCCCCTTCTGATATTCCATGTGACTAAGGATGACATGTTGTAAAAAAATTTAATTATATTCCAAATAACATCTGATGGCCATTAAAACTATTTAATGTGAACCTGGGATCATGATCAGATATAATGGAATAAAGAAATCAATATATCCTGAAAATATCTTGGAGGTATAGTCGAGAAAGATGTTCTAAAGAATTAGTTCCTCAAATGTGAATAAAATGATATTATTTACTCAATTGATCAATAATAACATTTATTTCATTGTTACCTCGATAATTATTTGGTGTTCCCACAAAAAAATCCATGGAGATGTTTTCCCAATTCCACTCCAGTACTATCAAAGTCTCAAGCATCCCCTTCGTTATGTGTTGTTCTTCTTTAACCTGTTGACATGTCAAATATTTCACGGTAAAATCTGTAATGTCTCTTTTTATTCCATCTCACTAGTATTTCTTATAATTATCATTTTACATAATTGTACTACTATGGTGAACTGAAAATGGAAATCTATGAGCTTCATACAACTACCGTTTTTTAGCTTATAAGGAAAAGGCACACAAAAACGTTTTCATAATATAAAAACACAATTTTTATCATGGTTAAATTATGGAAACATATTCATTTTAACCAATTCATCCTTTTTATATAACTCACAATATTCCTTCAGTGCTTTCTTAATTATGTCTAGCAGTGATCACTATACTGAAACCAAAAACCAAATAGATAAATTTCATTCACCAATAACATCAAGACAAAATTCATCAAATCATTAATCAAAGGGTCTTATTCCAACCGTAACATAGTTAATGATGCATGATGTTTTTGACTCAGGAATCTGGAACGTTGTTTTTTTATGATGCTAAATGATCATTCAATTAATAATCCTTCATCATTTCAATGCATCTTCCCTACCTCATGTTTAATTATTTATTTGTGAATATATACTTCAGAATTTTATAGTAGGTATATATTTCACATATGGATCCATATAAATGATGCCTCCAAATTTTCAGATCATAAACCACATATTCTGATTGAAAATCATGTGTGGGATAATTTCACTCATGAGGTTTTAGTTTTCTTGAAGAAAAATAATTTAACAGATCATTATGCATCATAACACAAACAAGTCCCTTCAATGAAGCAACACATTCAGTAAAAAACTCACTGTTTCTAGAATTTAGGGCCAAAAAATATCATTAACGAATATCTTTTTCAGTTCCTAAAAAGAAACATAACGTTGTTCTATTAAAACAAATTTAACCTATTTTCGTGTTGACACAATTATCAGGCTAGATAACCCTAAAATATTTTTAACAATACATCAATGATAACATAGTAGTACAAGAAAACTATAAATATTTATAACATTTTTAGGTCTTGGTAATTTATTAACCAATTTTTTTAGAAAGATCAACATTTATTCTTACTAATTTACAGTATGACCAAGAAAAGAAATTTATTAGAACCAAAATTCAATATTTATGAATTTTCTATAAAGTTTAATTATATTAAGGATTGAAAAACAACTATTAGATGTTTCTTGTAATCCTCTTTACTTATAGAATATACTCAAATTTCATAAATAAACTCAACCAAAAACTTCTCTAAGAACTCATGAAATATTCTATTCATAAGATATATAAATATACGTGGATAATTAGTTAAACCAAATAGAATTATTAAAAATTCATAATGTCCATATCTAGTATAGAACACAATCTTCAGGATGTCTTCTTCCTTACGTTCAACTAGTGGTATCCTGACCTCATGACGACCTTCAAAAAATATTATAATCCCAAGTACTGATCATTCATGTAATCGATGTGAGGAAAATGATACTTTTTTTTATCATTGATGTTATTAAAGGCCCAATAATCATGGGAAATTCTCATTGAACCATATTTCTTTTTATTAAACAAAACCAGATCTCCACAATGTGATGTTTTAGGATGAATTATTCATTTATCATGAAACTCCTTCTACTAATTTTTCAAATCATGAAGTTCCATTTGATCCATTCGATATAGAGGTTTTGAAATTAGATTATCATTAATAACTAATTCAATTGTGAATTCAACATCCCAATTAGTTATAACACAGGGTAACTCATCTAGAAAAACATCAATGTTTTCATTTATCACTAGCACATCATTAATCCAAATAGTTGCCTTATTTTCAAAAATATGAGAATTATTATATTCACTTCTATATTTAATTTTCTTAGCATAGTGATATTTTATCAACTGTTTGGGTTTATTCTTGTTTAAAAAATGAATATATTTCAAAAAAAATTATTAGCTCTAAAATCAATCTTATCATGATAAATAGAAAGACAATCAATTCTCATAATGACATCAAACTCTACTAAGGAAAACACAAAAACATTTTCATGTAATTTTTTTCCACATACCGAAATATTAAGATTGTTATAATTCCTTTTTGTTTTATTATTAACCTATGGTCTTTTAACAATATGTTTTGGACTCATTTTATTGGGTGATTTTTTAAATTAACCAGAATATTTCTATGAAATAAAGGAATTTATAGACCTCATATCAAACAAGACATTAGAAATGTTTGAGTAAACAAATTTGGTACCTGATAGAACTTCATTGGATGGTCAGACGTCTACTGAGATAGTCATAAATGATCTCATTACAACTTTAGGCTTATAATCTAGATTTTATGCTTCATTCTTGTCATTCTTGGGGTAGGCATTTGCATAATGTCCCATCTCACCACATTAAAAACACTTTACTATTTTCATATTAGGATTCGTCTTGGAATAATTTACATTATAATGATGGGACATATGTATAAAGTTACTATATCAAAAACACTTCCCAATTTTGGTAATGTATTCCCTAGGGTGTTTTTTACCATACTTTTCAAAAAAAATGGATACTACACATTCTTACCATTACATTTTGTTGATTGATTGTTACCCATCACATTACATCTGGACCTCTTATTCTGTTTGTTCTCAAAGAACATGCATCCATTAACAAACTCCATTTCTACCCTCTCAGAACCTCGTACATGTTTCTCTTAACTTTTTAAATATTGGGAGGAAAATTAATATTATTATATTTGTTTAAATTTTGAGTAAAATCAATTGATTTTTCGCTCAATATAATGAATATGATATGAAGAGTACATTCATGCTGGGTGAAGTTTTATTCATACAAAGCCACTGAAACTTCATATATTTTCCTTAATTTAATTAATTTCTTTTCAGTCATTACTGGAATGACATTTGGAAAAAAAATCATGGAAAATACCTTTAAATACATCAAACTCTAGGGATTTAATATACTATCTATCATTAATATTCTTGACAATTGACCATCACTAATTAGATTCACCATTAAAATGATAAATGACATGACTATCCTTTTGATTATTTGAACATTTTATAATACCTAATATCTTTTAATGGTATTAAATACATCCTTCAGCTGCTAATGGCTAAGAATATGTACTGAATGTATGACAGTGTTTCATAATAAAATGTTCCACAAACATCATGTTACTTGGTGGTAGATATGGTTGTTCCCATTCATGGATGACACCAATTTTTTCTACCTATTTCAACTAATTTTTTACTATCACAAACTGCTCAGTTTTAATTCCAAGTATTCTTGATTATGGATTCAAAATTATTTGAGCATCTCGATTCCATCCTACTTCATCTACCCTGTTACTTCTGTAGAAAACCATTCTAAATATACATATATTAGATGGTTCCACATTGTAACATTTCAATTATATATAATTTCAATATAAAAATAATGTCAACTAATTTATGGTAATATTTTAACAACATACTAACTGCAATAGTTATCTAAATTATACTCTAATACCAACTATAAGGTTCCAGACTTAAACATTTCATTATCTATCTATTTCAATAAGATTTATCTTCTTTAGAATCCCAATGATCTTTTCGGTTTAGATCTATAGAATGTCAGGAAATAACTCATATGTATCAACCCATAATTATAAATGTTTGGTACCATTAAAATAGTATCAATTTCTTTTAAAACATAATTATTTGACACAAAACAACAACATTAGTTTCTTTTCAAATCTTCAAAACATTTAACATGACATCCTTATTTCTCTCACACTTAATTATAACATGAGAAAAACATTTAAAGGTATGGTATGATCATAAAAGGAACGATAAGGGATACACAAAAAGAAGGAAGGAATCCATTACTCCTTGAATACCCATAAACGTATAATATTATTATCACAAAGACATACTTGTCACCCATATATACTTAATTTTAAAAAAATGAAATTTCTATAAAAAGTTAATAAAATATATAAAAATATAATAGTTACCTTGGGGAATTACTTATATTTTAACCCTCACAACTACCTCTTGATTTGTAACCCTCTTGACTACCTTATAATGAGACCCTCATGGCTACCTTATGATGTAACCATCATTATTACAGTTAGAGAAACCCTACAGACAGCCCCAAATTACACATACCCAATGCATTGGAGGAAGATATGAGTCCCACCCTTCATCATAAAAATTACCCAATATCTATAACATATTCATAAATCATGGATAATTTCATAAAAACATTTCATTTGAATTTTGTAAAATATAATTTTAAAAGGGTATTTTTAATGAAAACCCCCTTATAAATATCAATTATTTTATTTTAGAATTAGTATAATGATAGAATTATGTTTATAAACAATAAATACAAATAATAATTAAAAATATAAATGAAATTAATTATAAAAATAATATCAGTAGCACATAATGAAAGAAGTATAAGGATAACCAAAAGAATTGAAATTGCGTTATGAATTCTCTTACCTCGTGTTTTCTATACTTGAAACATGTTTAAACTATTATATAAAGGTAAATGGAGATTTATTAATTTTTTATAGAAACGTATTGATGTTTACAACACCTTATATGATCATTTTATAAAACTATTCCACCCACTATATGATAATATTTTGTACCTTCCTTTATTTTGGGTGCGTTCTTTATAGGATTTTCAATGTCGGTTCATAAAGGATTTCAAATCAAATGGAAGAAAAAATTAAAAAGTGGAAAAAAATTTATTAATATGTTTCTATAATATTAAATGATTCCCAAAATAATTTTTTCTATATGGTATGATTATTAATTGTTAGATCAATCATTAGTGATATTTTTAGATCATTTTTTATGTTCTTCGATAATCACGAACCTGTTTCATCATATAACTTTATGATTGTGAAAATATTTTAATTCAAGAACATAAGAGATATAATATCATAATATTTTAAATCTTTTTCCAAAAATAAATTTCATAACCACCTTTAAATTAATAAAAGGAAATTAAAAACACATCATCTAATATTTTGGTAAATTGGAACATCACAGACGGTATATTTATTTCTAGAATAAGATTATGAGGTGGGAAAGGATGTTGGTGAATGTTCTCCAAAATCACGATAAAATATATATTTTATATTATTATGGAGATTTCATACATCTTGAATAAAAATATGGGAAGATATTAAAGAAAATAAAAGGAATTGAAAAGAAAACACATGAAACTGAAATTGGATTCTTACCTCATGATCTCTTCTCAGTGAGATCCTCCTTAAGGAAATTGATTTTGGATTTTTGGTGAGACCATAAGGTCATGGATATGGGGAAGAGCTTTGGAAAAGGGATTTTGTTGGATTTAGACAATAATACAAACAAGATATGTGTGAGAGGAATAGGGGTGAGGGTGGTATTTAGAGTGGATGAGGAGAGAGGATTTCCAATATTTTAGTCATTAGTTGAATATTATTTCTGAAGAATATGAATAATTTTCATTTATGTGACCTAAAATATTAATATTTCATTTTATTTCAAAAAAAATGGACATTTACATCATCCATGACTCATGCATGATGTTGAAATTCATTAATTTAGTATTTTTCCTAAATTATCGAATTTAACTAATCACAAAAAATTAATGTGTTTTAAAAAAAATCCAAAAAATTCACCCTAATAATTTTTTGATGTTTACAACACATATTGAAATCTACTTTTTGAATATATTTTTCTAAATATGATTAATTTAATTTATAAATATGATCCAATATTATTACAAAAATCACAATTTTAAAACTCTAAGAGATTTCATATAACCTAGAGGAATTATTTAAGATATCATTATCTTATAACCTTGAGAAACTAAATTATTAATATAATTTACTATTCATAAGGGTTGTATTACTATTCATATATCTATTTATAAGGGTATGTTACCACTCACCAAAAAATCATGTTAGTTCTACTAGACTCTAAATAACTTACTCATCAGAACTATAGGTGATAATTTTTTAAAATAAAATCATATAAGTAGAAAAATTATGTTTAACGACATGTTTATAACTATATACATAAAAAAGATTCATGAATTTAAATTTATTTTTAAAACCATTGGGTGTTACAGGTCAAATAAGGTTTCTGTTTTTGACTGAACATTTAATGAAGGAGATTCCAGAGATTTTTAGGAAACTTTTAGATCAGCAATAGAAATTAATCAGTTATAGGAAGAACATAATTAGACATTATGTGGGAGAAATATTTTTTGGTGATTTCAAAATGTGTATGAATGATAATATAAATACCCATTGTTTTATATCTTGGTATCTATTTTTTAGATGCTATATTTATCCCCAATTTTCATTCAAATACTCTCAAATTGTAGGCATTTTGAGAAGTTTTATTGGAATATTTAAGTCCCCATTACATGAATTTTGATCCATTACTTCATGTAATTGATAATACATTTATCTAATGTGAGTTATTCTATTTTTATTATTCTTTAAATTTCAATATTTATCCAAATTTATATGATTTAAAATAAGTTCATTTTGGTGAATATGTGATATGTAGATGATTGTTATGGTTTTTTTTGATATTACATAGGATCCACTCAATTAAATTTTTCTTTAAGATCATATTTTCCCTATTTTGGAATTTCATATGGATCATCAGATCATCAAATGATGTATGGGAATCACGAACACTACCCTGTTTTGACTAAATATTCATATTATCGTGGTTTTTTATTATTTTTAATTGTAGTGGGGATTTATATAAATGATATAATGAACTAAAATAATTATATTGAACGGAAATTTGTTCATTTATTTTTTTTCAAAATTTTATGATATTTCATTTCCAATATATTTATGCATTCTAATATAACAAAAAATCTCTGATGATATTTCTAATTTTATGCTACTTCTAGGATTTCATTAAAAATTAAAATTTTATAATGGGATAACTCATAAATAATTTTCATGGAAGAATAAAACTGAAATTAATGTATGTTGAATATTAAAAAATGATACTTCTTGTTGTTGAAATTTTTTATGTGTGATGTCATAAATAATGCAATTATGGTAATGTTTTTTTATTATTGTGTGGGGTTTTACTGAATTTTTCTAGTCGGTTCATCATAAATTTTGATTGTAGAATAGTTGGACACGATTGAGATACTATTTTCTGAAATTAACATTGTAGTTGGTTCCATGGGTTCAATAGAATGATACTTTTGAGGATATAATGTTTGGAAGTAAGGTTTTGAAGAAAAATAAATGATTAGAAAGTGTAAATTAGTGGGTTCTTTTGGATAATGAATTTTTTATCTGATATGGGAACATTTCATAGTTTCCTGGTGGTAAAAATTATATTTAGTAATAATGTAAATGTGTTGTGGTAGGATGGAATTTAACATTTCAATAGAAAAAATAGAAATATTATTATTTAAATTTAATAGATAATGGTTGAAATTAATGTATGTTTTGGATAGGGGTAGTTGGATAGTAAATATGATATATAATAATTTTAATTAATTTGATAAGTGTGTTAATGATGATATTATAAAGGACTAAATTTTTTTTTCTATATGATAAATTATAATTTTTGGGTGTGGATGTTATGGATAGAAATCAAGGTTGGTTTGGTGGTATAACAATAAGAAAGGGTTGTTCAGTTATGGTTAGTGTGGGGTGAAAAGTTTTTTTTATTATAGTAGTATAGTTTGGTATAATCATGTATCTTGGTCTTGGGTTTTGTAATATTATAATTATATTTTCCATTATATATATATGGATACTCTATTATACTAAGAAACAAATTCAGACACCTATTTTATATTGGTTTGGATTTTTCCCCTAACATCCATGTTGGTGAGGGAATTAATGGACTATTTCTACCTCATCCCCACTCCCCCTTCCTAGTGCAGTATATAGTATTATTGTTTAAGGTATTTGTTATGATACTCTAATAGTTAGTGGAGTATAAGAAATACTTTTGAGGTATTTGTGTAGTTAAAAGTTCATGAATTTCTAAAATACACTACAGGGAATGGATTAGGAGGTTCAAGTGAACTTGAGGTCGATAAAATGTATTGATTGGGTGGTATAAATTTTAATACAAGACACTATAGGTTATTGGATGTGACAATATTTTATTGTTCTTTTCATTATTAGATATATGAAGGAATGAGGATGACGTAATTTTATTTCATGTCAACCTACGTCAAAAGATATGATTTTTTGAAAAGATGTGGTATGATGGAAAACAACTATATAAAGAATTTAGTTAATAATAAATTTTGTCATTTTTTTAGTGAAAAATATTATGGCATAGAAATCCTTAAGGGATTGATCAGAATGATTTTATAAACCTTATTTCCAAATGGATACAGTAATAGGGGATATATATATGTGTCTGTGATGATTTAGAAATTATGTTGGTTAAGAGGATTAGATGAGAGGATTATTACACATTTTTTGGGGAAATAATTTATTTCCATTGGAATAAATTTTATATTTAAGATATTTTTTTATGAATCCATAAAAAATACCAACATGATACTAGTTACCCCTATGATAATGATCTAAAATAAATCAAGTTTATATGTAAAATTACATATTTATAGAAAAGTCTTAAAATATTAACCTTATTAATTAGTGAGGTTTGGGATTATAGCTATAATTTGGAACTCTACTATTTGTCTCCATACAGAGAGATTATAGGTTGTATAATGTGGGGGACAAGTACCTTAAGGTTTTATTCCTACATACCCATATCAATGGAATTGAAAAACATGTAGTTTTATTCCATGTAATGAGACACATCATTAAATTTTATATGGTGCGAAGAGGAACAGATAGAATAATTATAACATCATGAGGAATAAAGGACTAGCTGGTGTGTTCCAGGAAAATTTTGGTGTGGAGATTATTAATGGGACACCCCATCATGTATAGGTTATTTATTTGAAAATAATCATTAAAATATATGGTTAAGGAATACACTTTTTATTAGATGCACATGTGGATGTATAACCACAAGTATATCAGTAATGAGATAATTAATGTATACTATAGGGTATTTCAATTTCTAAGAGCAGTACGCATTCATATATATTATATGCAAACCAATATGATTATCATGATTCGAGGCACCTGAGTGAATTATTTTACTAAATGTTCACCTATGTAGAAATGGTTTTCCCCCCAATAATCACATGTGTTACTTTATTCATCACATAAAAATAAGTATATACCAATTGTGAATGGATATCAAAGTCATTTTCATTAAATCATAATAGAATAAAAATAAAAACCAATATAATTCATGTTTCATATTTTCATGTCTTATAGAAGGACCCTTCTATGAAGGTTAAGATATTTTTTACTGATATTTAATTAATGAAAATTTTGGAAACATGTTTTTGAGTGGGGATTTTGAATGAGGATTCTAAGGGACACCCAACCATGTTTATAAAATATGTGAAGACATATTTTGTGGTATACATCTAGAAAGAGGCTTGTATCTCAGGTAGTTATTCTCAATAAGGGGGCCTTATTGAATTAACACACAAAATGGATACCGATGTGAATGAGTTATCCAAATTGGAAACCTATGTAGTAGACCTGAGTTAGTGGGTTTCCCCTAGTAACGGATCAGACATTTGAGACCTGGGTATATGGGTTCACCCTTGTTTTGGGTCCTATGTGATTTATTTTTCCTAGAAAAGTATTTTTTTGGATTAACATAAAAAGATCCCTGGATCATAATATTATCACCATTTTAAAAGGCCTTGGGTGATGGGCCAACATTTTGGGTAATCCTTGGTGAATGTTTTTACATGTAATAGGGATATGATATTAGTTTCTACTGTTTAGGCTGTTAAGATATGGGTATCTATATTTCATGTCATTGTGTGTATGGACTTCCTTATTAGGGGCCGTAGGTTCACACTTGTTGTGTCTTAGTTGTAGCTCAACTCAAAATGATTAAACATGTCCTTGTGTTTTTCCCTTGTGAAGGGACCTATACAAAGTTCCTCATATGGGATGAGTCATTTCTGATGGTTTCACCATTTTTATGATTTTTATGGGGTGAAAAGGGTGCATAGTGATATTTTTAGAGTGATCTAAAATGACTAGGTTGAAGGGAGCTTTTTCTATTCTTTATCATCTCAGATTTCATTTATGCGTTAAAAATTAGAGGTGTGGGTGTTTATTTATATGAATAAATACAGACCTGGATGCATTGGGTAGGCATGGATGGTCTATGTATTCTAGTTTATATGAGTGAGTAGGCTTGAAAAGTATGTTAATTTTATTTATACATTGGATAATAGGATTGGAATATGAGGTTGAGCGACATCTTTTTGTTCACTATAAAAAAAATGATCGACATCAAAATAACTGGATATTTTGATCTATATATTCAGAATTCATGTAATAGAATTCAAATAAATTCTATCTAATTGACCTAAACTCTTTTATTGGGTTTACCATATAGTATGTTGTTTTTATAATAAATAGGGCCCAAAAGATTCTCAAAAATTAGTTTTATGGTCTCATCACCATTTCCATTATTAATGTGTGAAATCCATATCCTAATCATAAAATCTGATTCTCAGAACCTCATCATTAGTCTATGATATTTTTAATGTAATATACATCACTTATTATTTAGGAAATAATCAATCACATTGAAATTATAACTTATATGTCTCAGTATGTGAAGAGTATTATCTACTCAAAATCAATTTATGTTGTCTGAGTGAGGACCATGTTACAAGTTATTTAGAAAATTACTGGGTATTTATTTTTTAGTTCAACCAAATTAGGTTATGAGGGGGAAACCAATGTATTAGTTTATGTAGGAAGCCATATTATTGTATTATTCAATGTTATGTTACTATTATTGGATGTAATATTTTGTGAGTGAGACTTATTAAGGTTGTCTTATAGTTGACTTTATAGGTGTTGGTTGATTATCATATTTGTTCACTAATTCATAAGAATGGTCCTTCTGTGTTTTCATAAGAAATATTGGGTATGATCTTATCAAGTATTCATGTAATGATAAACCCTATATATAGAAAAAATATTTTTTTCATGTCACGTTTGGAGATCGAGCTGGATAGTACTAGCTTAAAGCATTTGTTTATCTAAATAATAACTTCTTATGCCATTATTTTGTATTTCAATATTCCAAGAATATATGAAGATTTTTTCCACCATTACTATGGTTTATTCAATTTATTCTAATAAAAAACCTGGGTCATATAGAAGGGGTCCTCAGTTGTCACTCTCATCATCACATTATTCTCCTGATGGGTTACTAAATAGGGAGGTTCATGATAATGAAAATCCATTGAAATTAAAAACGTTTATGGGAAATCATAAAATTATAAAAAAACAAGTTCCAACCAAAAGATAAGGTTTTTAGAAATGTGACGTATAATTAATATTGTTTAAATAATGTATAACCATTTTACTTTACAAAAAATGTATTAATTGTGAACTCAAAGTACACAGATAAATGTAGATAAAATAAAAAATTAATTAGTTGTTAATGTTCCACTCAATTTTTCAAAAAAGAATATCTATTAATTTTGGATTGTGTATATACATCACCCATGATATGATATTGAATGATCTTTAAGTGTGATGAGAAGTTCAAGTTAGGCTTAGTAATCCTTGGAATGAATGGGACAGTTAAAATCAATGGAAATGTATGTGTAGTGATTGGAAAATTTAAGATAATGTCCATAAATTCATTGTTTGTTAAATAGATAAAACACAATTTATTAAGTGTATATCATCATTATGCTAAAATATATGATGTTTAAATTTAAAATTTTTGGTTATTAGTGAACATATTAAATAATGACTTGTATTTTTGAGAAGATAAAATCATTAGGAATCATGATATCAGTTTACGATACTATAGACTCATGATAAATATTTTTAAATGGGGAAAATTAGTTATCAAATTGATGTCTTGGTTATATAAGTCAAAATAATATTAAAAATATATCACTATGTGATATTATTTCTAATATGAATATAAATAATATACAAATAAAATAAATTTTATCTAAATTCCAAAATGTAATGAAAACTCATACATTACAAAATGAATGTAAATATTTAAAATCCCCAACCAATTAGGTTCATTCATAAGGATATTTTTTTGAATATGAGGAGAAAAAATAAAATAATATATAATTATATTATTTACTTTATATATTTTGTATTATATAACATGAATTATGTTCAAGGAAGATAATTTTTTGTTAATCAATATGTTTAATATTTTCAGATGAATTTATAACAAGGAGTGTTTTTTGTACTTAATGAACATTTTGATGTAAAATAGTTATATATATATAGTAGATTAAAATTTGAATCTTATTATGAGGTTAGTATATTTATCTTGAATTCATTTAAACATACACACCCAAAAAAAGTTTTATATTGTGAGAAAAAGTAAGAGTTTAGTTAAGATGACTTAAAATAATTATTTAGTATAACAGTTATCTTTCTTTTATATAGAAAATAATTTGTTACTACTATACAAATTCTATATATATTTTCCTATAGATAAATTTATATATTTAATCATGGAGGTGTTTTATAATAATTACCTAAGATGAAAATACATTTTAGTGTATGGAATCCCCTATATTATCAGCATGAAAGGTGAAAGCCTTGGGTTGTTTGAGTATAGAGGAGTTCAGGGTATCTTCCATAACTATCATCCAAATAGAATAGGATATCACTATTTAAAGATAGAGGAAATATTGTTTATTTTTAAAAGAAATAGTGTTTGAAAACTCATATAATTAAATCACACATCAAGAAGAAAGTTCCATAAGTGATGATAATGAATAATATTTTTCTTGAGAAGTATGGTGGTTCTAATAAAAATATTTAAAATTCAGAAGATGTTCATATTTTAGATGATAAATGAACTTTCTTAGGTGATGGATAATAACATTTTTCAACATATACAAGTCTGAGAATGATTTTGGAGGTTTAAAATATCATTATAGAATAGTGAAAGGTGGTTAAGAATAAAATAACATTGAGGATAAATACACATTATTAAATGAACATAGAGGTTTTTCAAGATATATGAATGAAGAATTGGTTCAAATATAGTGGTTAAATTTATTATATTATGAATTGTAATATATTATGAATAATGATACTTTTTTTGGTACCCAATACAATAAATACGAATATTTTTAGATCAAAGTGGTTATTTCTTAACAAGAATTATAAAAGAGTAGAAGTGATAATAATATAAAAAATAATTGTGTAAAAAGGGTATTAATACATTGGAGGAATTGCTATTTATGAGACTTTTATGTTTAAATTCTATCTATAATGGTGATTTTATGATAAAAACAAACATATTTTTCAACCATTCTAATTGAAGACAATATAAATGATTTTAATTCATTTCATTTAATGGAGTCCCTGAGATCATGTTGTTGATTTGTTGTATTTTTAGAGGCTTGTACACATCTTTTTTCATTATTCAAGTCCTTGTAATACACATTGATAAACCATTAATGAAATTATAATTAAGTTGGTTGGTCTCCAATTGAATTTTGATAAGTGCATACTACACTATCTGGCATGTTCTATATATCTATTATCTCTATATATAGTTGAGAGAAACACGAAAGGTAGTGGAGTCCCACTGGCCTACCAGTGATCATGGTAAAGACAATGTTGTGCAGTAGTAGTCCATAGGTTTGACGGGGGTGGGATACTTACTATTTGATATATTTTCTGAAAAAGATATGTTCCCTTATAGCCCACAAGCTACCTAATGGTGGATACAAGGTAAATTCTATGGTTGTAGAATCTAGTCATACACTATCCTATATTGTAGGAAAAAATCATTGAATATGATCATTTATGAGGTCATAAATATATAAAATTCTAGAACATTACCGCATCAATTGGATCCTATAAATGTCGAACATTTTCCCCAGAGATTAATACATCATGCTCAAAAAATTTATATTAGAACCTTCTAACATAGAATCCCTTAAATAATCTAAATTAAATCTAGAATAAAATTCAATTTTTTCATTATCCCATTGATCTATTCCTTTTTATCAAATAACTACCCACATTTTTTAATAATCCTTCAAATATATTTTTCAACTCTACTATAATTGGTTTTTTCAAAAAAAATCTCCTCAAATCACCATTCTAAATTAGTTCCCAATCAAAATATGTGTAGAAACGTTTCATTGTAACTTATGATAGTATAAATGTTTCTTAGTAACAACAATTTTAAAGGAAGAGTGTCTTTATCACCATAAAGATAAAGGGATAATTACTAATATAGACCACTTCGGCCAAGTGGTTAGGATTTAATGGCTCACACTAATCATTAGTGGAACTAATTATGAATTAGGAATTTTATATCATCAATTTTTCACATTTAATAATTTATTATAAATTCACATAATTTCAAAAAATACATTTGACCATATTCACACATAACATTATTGTCAACATTTTGTCGTGGAAAAATTATATAAATTATATCTCCATCGATTTACCAATTTTTTTTGTCAATGTAATTTTATTTTCAAATTTATCATTCCATTCCACTGTAATATTCTAAAGGAAAATCAACCCACATTTCAGTAATTTATTTGACCAATAATTTGTATGTAAGTGGTCCTTTGTGTTTTTAGAAAATGTTTCCCCCAATTTTAAAATTGTGTTTTCAAAAAATTAATTGCATCCTTAATAAACATATATGCTAGATCAACTTATTATGGAATCTATTTATAATTATATTGCTCCAATTTTACATTTCAACAATTAATAATTCTAGAATAATTTAATTTCATAATTTCTATATAGTATAAATTACCTAGTATGAAAAATGGTAATGCGCGATTATGTTCTATTATATGAATCTAAATGAAAATGGGCACCTGAATATGTTATTTATTTTCGTCTTAAAGGATTGGATTTTAATTTCTTAAATTCTAGTCTAGATAAAAATTAGTTTAGTCATGTTTCTATATTCAAAATAGCTTATAATATTTTGAAATCATTATACTTCAAAAATTATGTAATGAATAAATTAGAAATCACTAAATTTGATATGTTTCATCATGGTTATAAATTCATTTCCATGCATCATAATAAATCTATTTCTATTATGTTTATGATATTTTGAAATTCTATATATAATAAAGTCCCTTGGTGATGTATTATCATCTTAAATGATCATAAGATAATTCATAAGGATTTTCCCTAGGAATTGGGATCCCAAGGTTTTATCCATTCTTAGAGAGAAATAAGTGATCAAGATGGACATTTAAGACCTTATATCATCCCTAATGACATATGAAATTATTTTTAATAAAAAAATAGAAACACAGGCCAGTTATTACAAAAAATTTAACAAAACAATCACATTGAAAGATACAAAGGATGAATCGTACAAAGGTATGGTTCTAGTCAATGATCGAATCTCCAAAAAAATGAAAAATTTCTCTAAAAATAAAAACTTCTCCAAAAAATATAAGAAGTTAATTAAAAAATAAGAAGAATAGGTTTAATTCTATGAATGTTAATAATTTCAAACTACACTAGAGTTACCCTTCTACAAGAATAAATAAAATAAAATAAATGGTTTAAAAATGGGTTCAATATCAAAACATGGAGTGAATGTACTAACTCCATTGTCTCAATATCTTCACCCACATTTTTTAACACATGCCCCATGTGACTTAGATAACATTTTCATAAATATCCCAATGTCAGTACACCTATTATTATTTATTCCTATCCTTATTTTACTCACAATTATTACCTCTTCTCTTATTGTTTATAATCCTTCATTAAAAACAATTATAAAGATCTATGATATGTCTATGACAATCCTAAAAAAATTGTTTTCATTAACATGATTCATTATATAATGATCTTGAAAGGAAATATAAAAATTTTATTCAATAAATAGATCATATTAAAAGAATATCCTATTATATGTAAATGTACATGAATCCATTAATTTGTAAAACCATCCAAATTTCATTGAACACAAATCAACCTTCAATAACCCTCAAAAGCAATATTTTTAAATTCACTGAAGTAATATGAAATTTCAATAAAATATTTTGATCTCAAATATTTGAAAGAAAATTTTTGGGTTTTGGTTTGACCACTAATTATAGAAAATCAAATAATATATTAAAAATTTATTTTTAAGATTATACCAAGATAAAAAATTTAATTATAATAAATTTAATGGTTATTTAACTTATAATTGTGAGTGAAAAATATAAATATTACCAGAGACCAAATTCAATCACTCTTTAATCAATTGTTTTTAAAAGTGAATATCATTACATGAAAATATAGATTCTTACATACATATTACACTACATTTAATGGTTTCAGTTAATTTGGGTACCAAAAATAATTATGTATGCTATTGTTTTAGAATATATTCCCCCATAAAAAATTGGACAATCTTTGTGGAGTCTGTATAAAGGCTTATTAGGTTACATGTTGAAGGAAATATTTGAATTTAAAAAAATTTATAAAATAAAAGGATTTCATGTCATATTCTATGATAATTCTATGGTATAGTAATTATTAAATTTAACATTAATTTGTATAAATATATAATAATAAAAAATCATCATTTTTAAAATCAATAAAATAAAATTTACTAAGAATTATTTAATCTTGTAAAAGTATTTTGAAAATATATTTCAAACATAAATTTTATAATGTTTTAAATTGAAAGGTAAATCTTTTATTTAATAAATCAGAATAGGAAAACTTTCATAAAATAAACCTAAAATATGTAGATATACAAAACATAGAATGTTTGAGTTCTCATGTTAGGGATTCATGTATTTGGAATAATTCCTCAGTCATAGTAGCATTAAATTTCCTATTAAACACAACCATTTTCAATAAGTCTGTGATATTCCAAAATTTAATTTTAAATATAAATATGTTTTTAATTCATTCAATGATTATAATAAACCTAAATAATTTTTTATACATAAAAATTTAATTTAAATATTAAAATATATAGAATTAACTTATCATTCATTAAATTCATTGTAAAATATAACCCCTTAAATAAAAATATTATACATTTTTAAATGTGGATGAAGTCACAAGATTATCATGGGAATATTTCTTTTGTCATAAATTTGAACCATGAATATCCTTATTCATGTTTTCGAAAATGGTTAAAAAAATTATTTGAAAATGATTTGAAGTAATAGTAATCATGAAGGAGAATTTGATAATAATGAATTTAAATATTAATTTTCTTTTGAAAGCTATAACAATTCTTTTTCATCACCTAAAACTTCTCAACCAAATGGCATTGTATGGAGGAGATAAATAAAAATCTAACAAATCATGATAATAATTTATAATGAATATAATTTTTTAATATATTTTTTGGTTGAGGACATGAATACATAATTTTTTTATCATTAATCACATTATCAAAATAAATTTTATTCTAAAAACCATGTTATTAAATTTGGAAATAATAAAAAAACTAATAATTTCTTTTTCAATGTTTTTAGTTTTAAATTAAATATTTTAAAAACTATATTAAATCTTGAAAAAAAACTAAATGTGATGAAGGTACATTGATTAGGTTCTCTAAATATATAAAGGAATAATTTTTCAATAAAAAAGGAAGAAAATAGTGGCAGCATCAATCCACACTAATTATAATCAATGTTTTTCAAAATAACATTTTCTTAATGTTTTTTAAAATGATTTTTCAAATAGAAAATTTATAACTAAATAGGTTAAAGAACAAAATGAATGTCATTAAAATTAATTATCTAAATATTTCAAAAAAATATAAAGACCATACCATTGAAAATTGAACCAACAATCTACAAGGTATTGGTCATTCATATATATTGTTCATAAATGATGTTGAACACCTTTAATTTATATCTGAAATGGAAACCTAAAACCATAAAATACCCTTAAATATTAAAATTATATATTTTCTATGAATCGTAAACTCAATAAAATAACTAAAAATATTATATAATATTGTAAAAAGATCTAATGATAATTCCATAATAGGTTCTCAATGTGTTTTTATAAATAATTTAGATGTACATGGTAATATAAATAGAAATAATTTATATTTATATTCAAAAGGCAATGAAAAATTGTAAAACATAAACTACTTTAAATAATTTTCACATTTTTATTTGATAAAATCAATTAGAATCATATTTTAATTCACCTCTCATATCATCATAATAGTTTATTAAATATATGCCAAAATCACTTTTTAAAATGGTTTTACTTCTGTTTTTTTGTAGAAAATCCACCGGGATTTCAAAATACACTATTTCTAAATTTAGTATTCAAATTATCAAAATCTATATATTGTTTAATACAAACACCTTAACCTTGTTATTAATGAAATTCAAATTATATTCTTTTAAGTTGTTTCAAAATTAAGAATACTTATTCATGTATCTTTTAAAAACAGATCCTTGTTGTTCATTCACAATTATTTTTATAATGTGATTTTTTTTCTTTTCAACGACTCTATATGTTAAAATTTTTGTTTTTTAATGAAAAATGAATTTGGAAGTATCTTTACATGTTCACTAAAAATCATTCCATATTTTTGAAATTTTCAATGATATTATGAAATCATTATATGTTAAGGAAAATATACTAATGATCTCTTAAATTGATTAATAATGTATCACAGTAATGAAATTATTACACCATATAGTATATCATTAATGTTAACATTTTATGGATATAGAAAAATCGATGACAGAAAAAATTATACAATAATTATTGGCCGTATAATTTGCCATATTTGGACAAATCCCAATATCATTTTCTATGTGTTTTTTCAAAATTATAATAATATACAATGGTATGTCATATTTGTTATATGGATTTTGTTTTTTTATTTTAACAGATATAAAAATATATTTTGACTTTAACCCAAGGAAATATATTTTGAATTATTTTTTTTTCGATGATAATTTTGCAGAATTCTAATTATATAGAAAACGTAAAGGTGGGATATTCCACCTACATTGAAAATACCTAAGATCATAGGGTCATATGATATAGATATTAGTGAATATATCTATAAACGATGTAAAATATATAGCATCATTTCGTTTTTGTGCCCAAAAATAATAGATACAAAAAACTTTCTCAGACCTTATGCATACATTTTTCTATAACCCTATAAATAAAGATAACATCAGGGTAATTGTTATCCCTAAAAAGTTAATCTGTGATGATCACACAAAACTAAATGACATTAGAATCCCTTTATTATGATATCACTTCTTAAAAGTTGATATCTTTATGGAATAGGATCCATTAAAATATCTAGTCACTAAAATTTTCACCAAATCTCTAGCCCCTGCTCATTTAGAATAAATTAAATTTTCATTAGGAATTTTTCAATTATTTCATTTTTCATTTTCACTTTAGATATTTATATATGAATTTTAAATCTTTTATAAATAATAAAAAAATGTTGAATATCCTGTTTTATTTTTAATTTTTTCTTTTCAATTTATCCATTATTTATCATGTTCTGTCAATTAACGGTTATCATTATATATTTTTCTCCTAGATGTTAATATTTTTCTTAAATACGTATTTTTCAAATTATTTATTATTTAATAAAATAACACTCCTTATTTTAATAATTTTAACAATATATTTTCCAAAAATATGTGCTTTTTAATTGTGGGTTTTAAACTATGATCATTTTTAGAACTCATATATGCAATAACATGTCCTTTTTTGAAAATAGAGATTTTTTTTATTTTTTATATTTTTAAATATAATATTAATGTGGAGTTAATTTATTTTTTTATACCAATTTCTATAGAATTAATCATGATAAATCATTGATAAAATTGAAATCAAAGGATTATTTCAAATTATATTTTCACTTCAAAAGAATATCGTCATGTTATTTTAATGGATATGGTAAAATAATACAGGTAAACAAATTCCATGAGGAAATTAATTTCTTGGAAATTTTTTGTACCATATGTATATAATTTATTTTCCCTTTCATTTCATTTGCGTTCCTTTTTCTTTTTATCATTTTATATTTATTTCTACATACTACAATCTACAACTTTATTTTTTTATAGTGGTGATTGGTAGATAACAAGTAGTTTGAAAAGAATCTATTTTGTTTTAAAAATAATTTCTAATTTAAATAACATTCTTATCAAATCCCAATTTTGGTTATTTAATAACCAGCCTTTAGTGTTTGTTAAAATATATATTAAAAATTTCATTTCATTACCTATTCAAATATTTTTAATAATAAAGTCAGTGGATAAAATTGTGGATTTTTTTCATTCATTACATTCTCTTATTAGATGTAAAGTTTGGTGAACATTAATGAATAATGTTGTTGGATAATTTGAAGTTAGGGATTAATTGTTTTTCAAAAAGGGAGATATTGAAATTTGTATCAATTTTCTAATAATAGAATATAGAAAGGAATGTTATTTGGTTTTACTCATTGATATTACTAAATATCTTCCTAAAATTTAAAATATCATTGTTATATCTTGAAATTTTTAATAATTAATAATTTATAATATATCTTATGTGTTTTTTATAATTAATATAGGGAATATTATTTTCCCTCTTCCTCATGTGTTTTTTCCTGTTTGAAAACACTCAACTATTTTTCATAATTTTTTTACATTACTTAATTTTAGTTCTTTAATTTAATTACATGTAATGGAGTTCATGTCATCTTAATTACCATTTTTGGTCTTCATAAAGGCTTTAAACAAATAATTTCATGTATCAATTCCTTTTAATCATCCTAGATTAACATTATAAGGGACTATAAATAAATAAGGGAGGATCCATATGATAGTTTAAATGGGCAAGGGTCACCATCTAGCTGGTTCCATGTTTCTAGAATCTTCACATATAGTAGAGGCTAACCGGCTTGCCGATGGTTTCCCATAGGCCCACTGGTGTAGTCCCATCATCCACCTAGTGGTGGACATTGAACCAATGTTTTCATGAATCAACCCATATACTTGAAGGTATAGGTTTATTTAAAATATGGTGTGAGTTTTCTAAATCATGGAAGTCCCTAGGTAGGCCACTAGTTAGCCATGGGTAGCTACCTCGTAACAGGTGACCTAAAAATAGCTAGTTTGAGGCATAAACTTCTTTTAGTAAAAATTCTATGAATCATTCTTCCATGTATTTTATGACTCTTGGTGAATTCAAAAACCTTCCCACGCCACTTGGAGCATATCTTGAGAGTGTGACTTGTGTTTTCAACTAGCACTTCACTCCTTTTAATGTTATAAATTAAGTCCCTTATCCCTTTTATGATTAAATATTTTATCAAACAACACACATGAATCATTCTATTGATTAATTAGTATCTTATAAAAAATTCTTTTAACAGTCCAATTTTATATTCTCAATATCACAATTCTATAACTATTTCCCTAGAATATCTCAACAAAAATTGTAGTGATCATTAAATATGAAATTTCATCTATATTGTAATGGTTTTTATTATGTAAAACTCCCTTCCATCATTATATAACGAATGTAATAATCATTTAATATTGATTATAAATCACTTTTGGATATCAAAATACCATTTTTTAAACCAATTTCAAAACAAAATTAAAATAATGGGGAAGGGATTTTTTTATATAATATACCATGTAAAACAAAAAAAAAGATAGTATAAATTGAATAATAGTTATATTAGTGGTAAAATTGAATGTCTTTAGATACATTAGAAATAGAACATTCCATTTTTACTTTATCAAATGCTCTATTTAAACTTGTAATAAGATTCAATTTCAATATTATTTAAATAATGTGAAATGATAATTATAATTATTTTATGTCTATACAAAAAAAATTATAGTTTTTTTAAAACATGAACACATGAGGGAAATAAATTTTGAATAAAGGAATTATATAAAGACTTATTTAGAAGAAAATACCCTTATCACTTTGGAAATATTTAAATCATAAACCCAAAGAAATAATAAAATTAAAAATTATATTAAATATAACGAAAAAGGAAAAATTCATGATATATCATTTATTATGGGATTTATATGAACATAATAAAATAATATATGTGCTTAATAATAAAGTACGCCTCAATGAAATGATACTGATACAAAGTCCCTTACCATAACTTGAACTTTTTACATGGTTTTCTATCTTTTAGAATAATAAAATTATTATAATTCTTTAAATTCTTGAGGAAATTATCTAATTTATTATTAAATTTATTTGAGTTGTTATCTTATTATTTTTATTTAATTGATCAATTAATTTTATGATGGATGTTATGGTTATACTTATTTTATGTGTCAAAATGACTTTGGTAAGATGAATATAGAAAAGGGGTAATTTTTTAAACATATCTAGAGTTATAACCATAATAAAATTTTCATACAGTATAGAAATTATCATTTTAAAACCAATCCTTAATGATGGTTATGAAAAATGAACTAATGTTATGATTATGGATGCCATTGGTCATACCCACACATGAGTAACGTTTCCATTTTCAATGATCATTATAGAAAGAAGGTAAGTAATAATGTATCTTTATATAATTAACATAACACAATATATAACATATTAGGTATTTTTATATATTATATATTTCATCAAATTTTTTGGTGGAGAAAATAGATTCATTTCACTTCGTGAAGGTGACAGTCCAGACATACACAAACGACATTATCACTTTTTCTTTGAGTGAAAAGGTAATAATGAAAATGATATATTATATTTAAATAATGATAAATATTTAATAAAAATCCATAATTATATCTTTTATATCACATTTATTATTTATCATTACACTTTTTACATTCCATGTAACGTGTTAGTGAAAATGAATCAAATCACTTTGTGTGGTGATAGTCCTCTATACACACGATTGACATAAACATATCCATTATAAAAAAGGAATGAAAATGTATATATATATATATATATATATGATATAATTCTTTTTAAGGTATATTAATTTTATTAATATAATATATTTACATTATATATATCATCATAACCAATAGTGATAGGTGGTAATGAAAGATTAAAATACATTTTTTCCCTAGCAGGAAGTCTGCAGTACACACAAATGATGATCTCAAAACAAATTTTATTTAAATAGAGATGATTGTAAGTTCATAAAATATATTAAAAATATACTAGTTTACATGAAATACTATGTTATTTATATAAAAATGGTTTAATAATAATTTAATGAAGTGGATAATGAAATCATATAAAAATACTCTTGGACAAACATTACGTCTTCTTTAGGTACCTTCCTTAGGTATTCACTAAATCCAAACTAGGTAATAATTCTTCCAAAACTAGTGCTCTAGGGATGTGAGGAGTAAATATGGGATGTTATTTGGATTTTTAATTGTGTGAACCAAATTTAATTTATGGGGTGAATAAAAAAGAATATTTGGTGACTATTTATAACTATGGGAGAGTACGCGATTGGTCTTTTTGAAAAGAACAAACTGCTCCCACGTTTTTCATATGTCACAAGAGAAAAAATTCCAGATTATAGAAAATTATAGGTATATTGGGATAAATATTTCTTAAAAATATATTTTATAAAATGGTATATGTCAGTTTTACCCTTATATTTTTAGTTTAACCCTGAGTAAAATATATTTTACCTTAATGATGTTAATTAATTATTACTATTTTCAATATTAATATTGGACATAAATTAATTTAAATATGTTAGATAATATAAATTTTTAATATTCCTAATATGGAATAAATTTTTCAAAATTTCATTCAAAAAAATGTCTGAATAAATTTTATATTTTATCCCATAGATAGGGTGAAAAAGAAAGTTTCTATGAGGGAATTTTTACTATAAAATATGATTTTATATTAAGTCAATTAGCACGAAAAATAATCATATTAGTTTTTAATAATTTTTCATGATATATAATTTTAAAATAATATTTAAAACTATCCCTATAAAGAATTATTTTAATTAATTATAATTTGAAAAAAATAAGTATTTTTTTACAATTTTTAGAAAAAACGTTTTTTGAATAGAAAAACAAACATATAAAAAACCAAAAATAGAATTTCATAATATAAAATAATTTTGAATAAATATAATTAAACAATACTAATGATACCTAAAATATTATTCAAAACCTAGAGGTAATTTTAAATCACTTAAATTTTTGAAATGAAATGGCCTATTTCAAATATTGTTATTCTTCATTATTCAGGGAAAAATAAATTATTTCCAAATAATCCCAAAATTTCATCACAGGAAAAAATTAATATTTTGAATTGAAAAATGATATTCACATTTCAAAATTCATTATTTTTAATTTCTAAATTAAAATTTATAAAAAACAAATAAAAAATATTTTTATTAGAACATCATTTTTTATTAAAAATTATATAATATTTTATAGTTAATATACCAATCTAATTCATATTTATAACTATGGAGATGAATTATTCTATCATAACAACGACTGAAACATTATTCCTATATTAAATAAAATAAATACTCTCACTTTTATTCACATATTATACAAGTTGGGATATCATTCCCTTATAGAATTTTCATCTTCCTGGGTTTCCTATTCTACTATATATTTTTTCCATATAAAAATAACCTAGTTAATCACATTTTTCTGTAATTAATGTTCTATAATGTTATGAATTTGTACTGAGTGTTTATCATAATAAATTTTCCCTTCCTTATGAAATATATATAGGCTCAAAACATGAGATGAATCCAGCACATAATTCCTTTTCATTGAGACATGAAATACATTTTTACAGGAGATAAACATAAAAGAAAAGCCACATTATAGGAAACTAATCAAACATCTTATTTTATTTCATACACTATGAGGAACCAAAAACATAGATTCCCCCTTTTTAAGAAAATATTATCACCTAACCATTGAGAAACATTGACAGATACCTAACCACCTACCTCAAAATACAGACCTTTCCTCCAGTTATCTATATTAATTTTCAACATTCTCTGAGTAATCATTAAATTGTCATAAATAAACTAAAACTTCTAATCCATTTCCTCTTCCATACCATTTTCTATTAACCTGCATTCTCCTATATCAAAGAACAAAACTAGTGTATGAGACCATTTTCCAAATATTTCTTCAAAGGGTTCCATCTATATGTTATAATTAAAATTATAATTATAATAAAATTAAACAAAATAATGATTTTGATCGAAAAATCATTAATAGTCCATTAAACTATAGTGATTAATATCTTCTATGGTATAAATTGTTCACTTATACAATTAATAATATTGATTATGAAAAACTATACTACAGTTTAATTAAGTATCCAAGGTCTTCTATAGTCCATTCCAAAAAATAAATGATAACATGGGATCAGAGACTCATATAATGGATAAAGGAACGAAATATAACCTTAATATATCTATTAGATATAGTGAAGAAATATGATATACATATTTTTTTATTGATTGAGAATGAAATGTTATGATTTTTTTAGTATATCTATAATAACCCAGAAAACATTGTTGCCTCTTGATATCCTTGGAAATCCAACCATGAAATTTATTGATAAATTTTCCCATTTTCACTATAGCTCTAGAAATTGTTGAATCATCCCATTTATAAATTTTCTTTAATCATAAACTTAATGAAAAGTCATGCACATCATTATTTATTGATAAATATCTCATTTCATTCCATCCCACAATTAATATAACAACTATACCTTTATTAAATTATAATTACATCATTTTAAAGAAAAACGAACATAATATCATTACAAAACTAGTATCCAATGGATTAATGTCATGGTAAAATCATCAAAATACATAATATTCAAAATAATAAAACATAAACATTTATTAGAAAGCATCTTCTTGATCCCATTAAGGTTACCTTTCTCCCTTTTATATTTAGTTACCTTAGGATATACATAAAAGAAATGGGGTAAGGTAAAATCATAGTAAGAGGATGAATAATATGAATAAATAACTAAAAATTGATTTATAGTAATCATAATCATCATAACGTAATAATTGGATCATCATAACCATCATGAGGGAAACTTTTGATAAAGGCATGCAATGTGGGAATGCATTAAAATGAAATATCATGTATTAGGGGTCAAATACCACACATAGTTTGAACAATGGTAGTATCATATTCATGCTTAAAATTTGAGAATAATCGTTTCATCATCATTATGAAAACATTTAGGATCATGTTCATGAATATTTTAAATTATCTCATCAGATATATCACATTAACCAATTCATTTTATGTATATTTAATTTTGTGATGACCCATCACATCATAATATTTAAATAATCATGGTGGCTGGACATAAGGTATATAAATCAAAGTCATAACCTATCCCTTCAAAAGGAATGAGTTTCTAAAGGATTTAATCAATCATGATTCATGAATTAACATTCTCTTACCAAATGGTAAAGGTAAAAGAACACATTTTCTATAAGGATAAACATTTTTTGTGAAGAATAAATAACTTAAGAAGAGTCTAGATGTGTTCTAGAAAGAAGAGTTACATGGAAAATCATTTTATCTTTCATAATATTATATTTTAATCTTTAACATTCCTAGAATGAAAATTAATTAACAATTTACATATAATTCATGAATATAAAAATAATATCCACACTAAAACTTCGCATGAATTAGTAATACCCCAATGAAAGGGAGTTGTGTTCAACAATACCCATACCTTAAATCTATAAGCATTATTCACATTCCCTTAAAATCATAGATTCTAAAATTAAATTCAATAGATAATTTATTTATAACTTCTAATAAATTTATATTATTTTTTATAATTTTATTATATTTATTTATTTCTATTTCGATGAGTTATAGAGTTCCATTTCTTCAGTCAAAGAGTGTTTTCTTAATGGATTATGGTTTGTTCCCTTATGTATAAAAAAATATGTCCCCATGATATCCAAAAAAATTTCTAGTAGTAAAATTATTTATTATTAATTATCTAAAATAATTTTGAATGATTTAACATATCAATTGATTATAGGTTAAGAGGATTATTCAATATAAAAAACAATGATGGAAATGTTTTAATTTATTTTGGTAGTCTTTTTATGACCATTCTTATCATCAAGAATTTAATTAAATATTATGTTTATATATTATTTATGGAAGATTATAGAACTTATAAAATGTATACTACAATATGATTTATCAATAATTATTGTTTTTTACCAGTCTTAAAGTTGGTAATGGAAAATGAAAACTTGTCGTCCATGAAGGTGGTGAATTCACACATAATATTTGAGGTTTTGAATTTTTTGAATAAATGGAAAATAGACAATATTTTATGATACATATTTCTTTAATATGAAAAAATTATAGTATATATATGATACATGAGTTATCACACATCTTTGGAATGGGTATTTAGGGAGAGGATTAGAAATTAAAGGAAATTAAAAAAGAGGGATTGAGGATTTTGCCTCATGAATGTCGTCTCCTTTAGAATCACCATAACGTACTTGGGTTTGGTCTTTTGTTGAGACAAAAATCACTTTGACATGGGAAGTGGATTTAGGAGGTAATTTGGAAAAATGTAGACATGCTACATTGATTATAAGATGCGTGAAGAAGTGGTGGTGAGGGGTCATATTTATGGGGGGATATCAGTGTTTTTTGATTATTTTATTCATTAGTTTATTATTTTGTTTAAAAAAATCTATAGTGTTGATTCCCCTGACTATTTATAGTAATAGGGGAATGAGAGTTTTAGATAATTGTGCTTCCATCATCCAAAAAACATAAATGACTCCAAAATTTATATATTTAGATTATATCATAATGTATTTTATTTCATTATTCACCAAAAATGAAAATATTTTTTAAAAAACTAAAAAATTCATCCAATCCATTTTGTGACATGTATAATTAAAATAAGTACTCCATTTATGTGATTAATTTTTTAAATATGAGAATTTTCATTTTTAATTAAAATCATCATGTATTCAAAAAATAACTATATTAATATTTAAAAAAATCTATAAAAATTTAGAAATATTAATCAAGGTATTATAAAATTATCATATTATTAAAATAGAACAAATTATTAATTTATGAACATAAAATATGAAAATAAATTTCCATTTAAATAATTATATTAATTATAAATTTTTAAAAAAAAACATTTACATTTCTCAGAAATACCAATAATTAATTTCTCATTATTGAAAATTATATTTACATAAACATTGATATAACTACATTATATTTTCATTTATAAGATGCCTAAATTATATTTATAATTTTATAGTTGAGTTTTATATTATAATTTCTGGATTACCATTCTTAATATTTATGTTATTACATCAATGGATATGTAACTTTTCTATTACTATATTTTCCTTAATTTATATAAATATCAATTTATTTATTATTAATTATGGGAATTACGTTATTACTGACCACTCTATTTGATTTATGTGTTTTATGAAATAATTATGAGAAGGTAAATTATTTTCATCAAATTTTGGCTATTTACATTCTTCCCCCATTTCAAAATTTCACCCTTGAAATTTCTTCTTACATAGTAAGGTAAAAAGAGACAAGTGTACTTATGCTTCATTTCTCCCACTTATTTATATATCATATAGCCATAAAAATGATTCATCCTTAACACTTTTATATAGTTATTTGTCTTTTTGTGTAGGACTTTCTCTCTTGGTTCAAATATCTTAACCAATTTCTCCTCATATGAGAGATCGTTCTCCAGTAGTATAACCTAAAGATATAATAAATATAAGGGGTTACGTATCTAATTCCATAGGAGTGATACTTGGAATACATATTTATTAAGAGAAATACTTGTTTGAAGTTCATGCCAACATGACACTAATCTTATAATATCAAGGATCTCAAGGGGACACATGTACCTTGGGTTATGCTTCATAATCATTCCAAATCGTAAGAATCTCATCCATAGTGTAATTTGAATGAAAACTTATTCTCCAAATTCAAACTCCAAATCCCTTCAATTATTATTAGCAAGGGTATTTTTCTGAATCATAGTACCATTAATGTGTTTTTATATGACATGAACCTTATCGATTATCCCTTGCACAATGTTATGTCCATGTTTCTTTCATTCACCAACTTTATCCCAATAAAATTGAGTTCAAAATAAATTTCCATATGTAGATTCACATGGAGCCATATGAATACTCAAGTGGAAGTTATAACATTATGCGAAATCATCCAATGGGAAATGTTGAACTCATCCTCTTTTGAATTCCATTAAGGATCTGAGAAAGTACTCGAGTGTCTAAATAGTATTTTTAGATTGGCCATCATTTTGGGGTTGATTAGCCAAGATAAAATTCAATTCAATAATCAATTCATTTTGATGAGTTATCCATAATTTATATGATAACATTGGGTTATGATCTGATAGGATGGAAATTGATACCCCTTGCAGCATCACCACATCCTCAAAATATATATTGGAATGTTTTTCAAGTGATAAATAATCCTGAACAATTATTAACTGGGAATTATTAGTTAGTTGATCCACTACAACCCATATCACAATTTTTCCATTTGATGTCATTAGAGATCAATGACAAATTCCATAGGGACATTATACCATTTCAACATAGGTATTGAAAATAGTTCAATCATACCCTTGTACTTTTGTTATTCTGCATTAAAATGCTGACATATCAAGAACCATGATCTATACTCCACAATATATTTATTCATGTGATCCTACAATAAGTGTTCTATTTGATCATGGTACATCATGTTACAACCAAGATGTATGGAGAATGGTACACTATGTGCATTTTCTAACCACTATTTCTTTCTCTCAGGTGATAAAGTCACAAACATACTCATTTAAAACTGATTCACACCATCATCATCGATGTGGAACTCTCATACCATTCTTTACATTACTATATCCACCTTCTTTGGTAACACCTTATCAGGCCTTTTTTACATCGTTAATCCTCTCTTCGATATATGTCTAGGAAATAAATTGGGAAATATAATATGTATTCCCTTCCATTATAATTTTAATATACATCATTTTTAATATCCCCAAAGATATAGTCATTCTCAATCTGCATCATAGACATAGTAGCATGTTCTTAGACATAGTAGCTTGTTCTTTTCTGCTAAGAGAAACTAATTCCTTGTTTTTTATTCCATAATAGTAATGAATAGGGAAATCATAGTCCTCTATTAGATCTAATCATCATTTTTGATTCATGTCAAATTTATTTTTGTGTTAATATATACATTAAAATATAGTGGTTGGTATCTATGCTACACTTCTCACAATAGATTATGTGTTTACAAAATTTCAATATAAATCCCCAACATTAAATGTTACATAATCTTGAGTTAATTTAAGAATTCACATTGGGGATCTTTTAAGGTTTTAAACATTAATAAATTAAGTAATAACAATTATATAACAAGAAAATTGAAATAAGATGTGGACACTTCCAACAGCATCTGTTTCTCCCAAAAAATTAATATTTTTAAAAAGAAACTTGGTTTTATTTCATGTTAATCATCATATCTTTTTTTATCTCTATACTTGAATCTATTCTCCATTAAATACAATGAAAACATTTAAAACATGGGATAATAAAATAAATCATAGTAAGTGACATAAAAATATTGATATATCATTTGTCTAGTTAAAACCTGATAACCCATTCAATGATCTTTGAGTGGATAAAGAAAAACATTTTCACATGAATAACACTCAAATTTTTTTTCTCTATGAAAAACACTAAAACCAATAAGATGCAAATAAAACATAATTAGGTGACTTAGAGAATCATATATATATATCGCTTTCAAAAATATTCCAATTGGAAAAACCATATGATGGAATTCGAAATTAGGGATATTAAATGGGGATCACCATTCATATAAGCTATATTGGGCTCACCCGTGAGCCATAATGGTCTTCACCTCTTCATATAAGCTTTGTTAGGCTCAAATGTGAGCTATAATGGGGCTCAAACCTGTGAATAAGATGTTTTGGGCTCACACATTCTCTATAATGAGGCTCAACCCTTCATATAATCTATTTTGGGATCACCCATCTCATATAATGCTCAGGTACCATTTTATGAATAAAACACGTTCATCACAAACCCCCCTTTTGAAAACTTATTCTAGTCACACATGAAAAAAAATTCCATTTTAAAAAATAATTTTCGTTTAGGAATCTAATATCCAATACCCAGATGCCAAAATAATGGAATAATGGATTTATGTAAAATACATTCAGGCTTACAAAGGAATCTAAATATCAACTAATTGTTACTGTGGTGGAGAAGTCATTATCACCGTATACATTAAAACAAATAACATTCCTTTTGTCATTTTGTAGAAAAAGTAAAAGGACTTTTACAAAAAGATTTATTTTGAAAACATTGAATGGAATTCCAAAATATAAATAAAATTTCCTTTATAACCATTTTATATCCATATAAATAAATACGAAAATTAATATCACGAGGGAAAATATTTGAAAATAAAATCTTTAAATGTTCAAGGTATTGCATATAACTTTGAACATTTAAATCATAATCATCATGATTTAGTAAATAACAGTATTATAGATTAAATATGGATATAAAATTTTATAGTGGTATTATATACACCTTATAAATGAATATATATGGATATTATCAATAAATGCCTAAATTAAAGGAGATTGAGATGAATCCATTTGCCTTAAGTACGACATAACTTATTAGGTCTTTATCTCCCTGATCAATAAATACAAGTTAACTTATACTTTCTTCAGAACAGTTTTTCATTTTTATTATTCCTTTTATATCACTTATTACTTTGTAATAACAATCATAAAAAATAATTCATGTTCATATCAGTCATTCTGTTGATATTCGGTACTTGTATAGAAAATGAACTTGTTTTGATGTAAATTGTCTATGTAGTCAAAATTACATCATTTCCAGAACATTATTCATGAATTAAGTATCACATATATCCTATATATATTTTTATCTATTATATATTTGTTTAGAATATTCCATAACATTTGGAGATATGAAATTAAATTCGTCGTTCATGGAGACGGTAAGTCGTACTTATGTATGAACACTACATTAATTTCTTTTTCATATTTAATAGAATGAATGATAAATGACACATATGTATATTATAATTACATTATAATATAATATTATATATAAATTATATACATTAATTTATTACATGCTTTATATGTTCCATGTATGGCATGAATGAGTCATATCACTTTGAGGGGGTGGTAGTCCTCACTTCTTGAAATGAAATTATCATATTTAAACATTATGGAAAGCATAGAGGAATGATGTAAATCAATATAATATAATAATATAGACAATATAAATATAATATATATCATATATAAGTATTGTTATATCATAATGGACACCATGAGAGGTGGTAGGGGAAAATTGAACAATCATCGTTTCATGAGGCAGTAATTCGTTGAACACGGAAACAATATGTTCATATCTATTAGATAGAGGAGTGTCTAAGTTTAGTTCGAATTATTATCATAAAAAAATCCCAGCACATTTAGGATAATTATGTGGTTATGTAATCAAATTAAAATAAGAGAATATGGCATGGAGAAAGAAAATAAATGAATGAAACTTGAGAAAAGATGTTACATCTAAGTCAGGTAACTTCTTTTGATTGGAGACCAAATGATATCTAGAATTTCCGTCTGCCCAAATTAAGCCTTCTAGGATGAGTTTTGGGTTATTGGGAGCTTATTTGATCATAATTTTCATAAAATAAGGGGCTTTCTAGGTGTGACTAAGTGTGTTGATTTTGCGGCCTTTTATAAAAGGGATGAGGGGCACTTTAGGAACATCTTGAAATATTATTTTATTATAAATTGATTTTAGGTTTCAAATGGTCCCCAAATAATTTATTTCAAAAAAAATATGTTTTGGGGTATAAAAACTCTCAAAAAATTGGGTTTAGACTTGTTTAACTGACAAAATTAATCTTATACATTAGCTTTAACCCTTAGTTAAAAACATTATGTATTACCATGTATTCGTTCATATTTATAATATATGGTAACTATAGTTACTATAAAATGAAAATAGAACCGTAAGAGGATAATTAATAAAAAATTTAACATCATATTAGACGTTTGGATGAATATTATATTTTTTGGACTATTATAACATTTAATAAAATAGTATTATTTTAAAAAAACATTTCAGCAATTTTGACACTATAAAGTTATTAATTTTTGTTAAAGTGATAAAAACATGATAACATAAAACAAAAGTAATTAAATTAAATATAAAATTTCATTATCATCATGAAATTTTTTTTATGGCATCAAACTAAACAAATTATATTTATTTTAATATTTAAAATTTCATTTATTTTAATCCTTTATTAAAGAATATATCACTACATCACCATTGTGTCATAATTAACAATATTTATTTATTGTCTAAAAATTATAAATAAAATATCATCATGTAGGAAAATGTTCTTTATTTCAAATTAATTTTTATAGGCTATGATATAACTTAAATAACCCCATATAAAAATTATTTTTGTAAGAAGATATATGTTTGTTTCATTTTCCTATTTTTTTTAAATTAAAAATTATAAATGGTCACTATCACACCCAAGTAGATCCATGGGGTACCAAAATAGACACAAGGATTCCCATGGTCATAAATATATCATCCAATAGAATTAAGACATTTTTTTGGTAGTTATGTATTATTATAATATTATTTTTTACCTTTATTTACTATATTTACCTTTTAGCCATGGTATATAAAATAAATATTGAAGTTACTAATCATAATGTCCAAAAATAAAAGGTATATATTTACAAAATTTAGACCTTATGATTCAAATTATGGAATAAATTTTCCCAAATTCAAAACAGATATGTTTTAGTAATGAATTTCAAATTAATTTTTGTTGTCAAAACTAAAAAGCGGGTTTTTAAGAAGTAATAACTATCAAAGTATTGAAATGTTTTTATGTACAATTTTAATGTTAAATTACTTCCTATGACAAATTTTGGATTAAATGGTAAAAATATAATCCAGTTACACTTTAAAACTAAATAAAATGACAATATATCTATATAAATAAATTAGATAAAAATGTAGTTTTCAATTAAAATGTAGTATTTTCCACTGTTCATTAAAATATTAATTTGACCAGAAAAATACCAAAAATTGAACCAAATTTTATTTTGATGTCCCAATTCTATATATTAAGTTAATTTTTTCCAATTGAACATTGAAATTTGAAAAAATAATTTTAAAGGGTTCTCCCTCAAAAGGCCGTAAAACTGCATTTTTAGAAAAATAATTCTTTTACCCGAAAATTTAAATTTGTTCTTATATCATATCTATAAAACATATAAGATGAATTTAAATAATTAAATTGAATATATATCATATATTTTCATTAAATAAAAAACCATAAAGAGTGATATGATTTAATAGACACATTAATTTTCTTTTAAATAGGTTTTCATAAAAACATGTCTTTTATATTCAATTGGTTTATATTTCAATTTCTTTTAAGTTTTTTAACCAATGAAAAATTATTTATACATGTGTAAACTGTATTTAAAAATTCAATTGATATTATTTTTTCTCTCCATTCAAATGGCTAGCTGTTAACAACTATTTAAAATAATAATAAAACATTCTTTGTTTCCATATAACTCAATGTTGTGTGCAACATATGATTTCGGAGAAACACGTTGTTGAATGTCGAGTACGCTATTAGAAAAATCATCACCTATAATTTAATATTTATATCATATTCATACATATTAATTGAAATTAAAAGGTATAATTCTATAAATACTTGGGTCGTTACTTTTAAGGAAAAAATGACTGCTGATATTTAAATAATATATGTAGGGTTGTTCTGCTCATGGATCATCAACTATCATGATGTGAAGGAAATAAATTTACCCTTCTTCTTAACAACATAATCCAATACTTTCTTCAATTAATAATTAAATATAATAAAATATTATCAAATTTTTTGTAGTTTGAGTATAGGTACAATGATTATTCTCTTCTTTAGCTTTATGAATCTTCCCTCATATTATTTCATCAAAAATAAATTTACTCATTTACATGTTATATTAGTTATGGGGATAGAAAATCATGATAAGTGTCTCATGAATCAATAGTAGATCACTAATAATCCCTGAAAATTGTTGATTTATGTCACACTGGGGGTTTTGGTCCCTTCCTTAGTAGCCTTTTCTATGGGTTTATAGAAATCCATGTAATTGTGATCTTGTTTCCCATGAATGTGACATGCTATATCCAAAAGACACACTTGAAAATCATGGAACAAAATATATTCTACATTAATGTTTCTATCACAATCTGATGTTGTTCTTCATGTTCTTAGTTACTCATGGTGTTGAGGATTATATCATCAATTATTACGGCCAAAATATGTTCAAGGTAATGTTTAAATACAATATTCATCAAATCCATGAATAATTAATGTGAATTAATAAGTCTTAATTGGGTCCCTAGAAACTAATCTTGGACATACATTATAAAAAAAGTAATATTAAAAAAATATTCTTGCTTGAGCTATAGTTAATGATATTAAGAACGAACTATCCAACGATGAAATGTATTGAGCTCTTCATAGTTGATCAATCAATTCATTGAACCTTGAAATATGATACTTGTTCATGATAGTGATCATATTGAGATCCTGTTAATTGATACATAGGTACATTAAACCAACACTTTTATTAAAAATGAGTATTGGTGCACCCCAAGGTTACACACTATAGTGTATGAACCCATTTTCTAGTTTATTTTTTTGATTCTTTCTTAACTCCCCCAGTTCGATCACATCTATCATGTCGGGTAATTTTGATAGTGGAGTAGCTCCTAGTATTATCTATATTGAGAAATCTACCTAACAATCATGGGGATGTTTTCGTAACAATTCAAGATACAAATCAAAATATTTGATCCTAATGGTCATTCTATCCAGGATGAGAGCTTCCATTGGTTGAATGATTTTTGTGAGGTATGATTCTTCATTAGGACTTTCCACCAACACCATAGATGGATTTTACAAAAGAGATACCAGGACTTCCTTGTATTTGTAGAGGAGAATGGGAAGGTTCAGAATTTGAAAATTTATTTCATATTCCTTAAATATGGTTCCTGTTCTATATAATGAGAGCTAATTAATGCCTAATATAGTGTCAAATTTATCTGAGGTATGTATCTTGAGATTTTCTGGAAGTATCCTACCACATATTCCAATATAAGAAGATTACAACACATGGGCTACAATTATCGAACCACTAAGTATATTTATGGGTAATTTATCTTAAATGTATATTAGCTTCTATTCAATAGTTATATCAAACAATCAATCTGTAATGGCCCGGGTTGTTGGAGGTCCATTACTTAGTAAGAATCTGATGCTTGAGGTGTTCTCGGTGGTCTAGGAGGCCATCCCAACTTCTCGGTGATGTTTGACCCATGGTAGGCCTATCGGTAGCCTTAGCCTACCGGTAGCAGACCTACTAGTGGCTCGGTCTACCGGTAGCTGCAGCCTACCGGTATCTCTCTCTATCGGTAGCTGCAGCTTACTGGTAGCTCGGTTACTGGTGGTTGTCATCCACCGGTTGATGCACCCTACCGGTAGCTCTCGACTACCGGTCACTGCACCTACAGGTATCTCAGCTACCGGTAGCAGTCAGCCACCAGTATCTCTCGGCTACCGGTGGCTCTTTCCTACCCCCACAAGTTTTTCTAGCAGCGCCTCCTTTTTGCACAAATTGGGTTTTAAACCCTATTTTGACCACTTTAATCCTATTTTAAGGCCCATTAATGCCAATTAATGGGGTTTGATTAAGTGAGATACCCTAGTGTGCATTGGTTTAAACTACCCCTAAAGGCGAGGACCTCTTTAATGACGTGTGGGGCCACGTGGTCAACCCACGATCCCGCTCCTTATGCGGTTTCACGTTCTTATATCAACTGTCCCCGAACCTTATAAACTAAAGGGTTCTCTAGGTTTCTTCTTTTCTCGATCACCCTCCCATCATTTTTTCTGCTAGTTCTTGAGTTTCTGAGGCCCCACCCCTACAAATCATCATCTTCTGTTCCTTGTGGGTGAAGATAAACTTCGATCGTTGATCAATCGAGTAAGGAATTTATCCTTCGTCTCTCATTTTTGTGTATCATTCGGGGTGGCCATGATTTTGATTCTGTAGAATTGGATGAACCAAAACCTTAATGAAGATAATTAGAAGACTCTAAAGAATGAACGAGGGGGGGGACTATGATTGATGATGCTGCTTTGTTTTATGATCTTCCATGATTAATGACTTCTGAATTGTGTGGGCTTACGCCTACTGAAAATCATGGTCATTGGTGGTCTTTCTCTATGCACTAACGAACCCTTACCTGTGGTGATGTTTAAGTGGATTGTATTTTGGTTTTGAACCCTTTTCATGTAAAGGAATTTGGTTAATTATCTAAATCCTGATAAATAAATTTAAGGCACCAGGATCAACCCTTTTCTGTGAAAACCCCGGTTAAAGTACAGCGGAATTGAAATCATGTAGTGTGTTAAATACTTTAAATCTGAAAATATCGACATGGGACTTCTTTGTCTGGGTGGTGGTGGTTGGGTTGTTCTTCCTTCACGAGCTGATTTCTGGGTGATGTGGTGGGGATGGGATCCCCTATTGTTATGCTTCCAGTGGTTTTGAATTTAAGGCTGGGTGGTTACCTTGATTATATCACGAATTGGGGAAGAATCCTCTGTTTTTGAGGAACCGTTGGCTCCTGGATTTTGGGAACATGGGGTAGTATCTTGGGTTTTCCTTTGGTTGAGGTACTTCGAAGCATCTCACTTATCCCTTTGCTGTTGTGACTTTACAAGAGAACCAGGTGTGATTGTTTAATTTGATGTTTGACTGTACTATTTCCTTTTCTTGTGATTATGCTTTCTAGTCTCCCAAGTAGGTCCAATGACTTATCTAAACATTATTACAGAACATGTAAACAAGGATGGGACGAATGGGTTTTGGTTTGGTATGAGTTGTGACTTGGACATGGTACTGATTGTGTTCTTTAGGCTGGCTGAAGAATAACCTAAACTGGGTGAGTGCTTGCTACCTATACATATACATGTAGTTTTATGTTTATTGTTCGCACCCCACCCAGGTCGAGCACTTAGTTCCGAACACCCCCGCTTCAAGGGGGAGTGTGTTTTTTCCAAAACTTCTATTAGTGGCTGATTATTAGCTACTTTCTGCTTCCTTTCCCAGATAGACCAAGTATCTTTGGGCAGGATGTTATGGCCTAAAGTCCATTATTATCCCAAGAACATTCGGGCGAGGTAGTATGGTGGTTATGGACCAGGTGTGTATGTGCAGGTGGTTTCCCAAGTGTCTTCGGGATGAGGCCCTGGTGTCTTCGGGCATGGTAGTGGATCTTCTAGCCCATGTGTCTTCGGACGGGATGACGGTTGTTCTGACCTAGGTGTTTGCAGGCGTGGTTACATGAGATAGTTGTGGCCCAGGTGTTTGCGGGTGGGGTTTTCCAGTGGAACTGTGTGAGGTTATGGCCCTGGTGTGTGCGGGAAGGGTGTGGCAGTGGGACTGTGGTGAGAATGGTGGGATTGGTTCGATGCATAGGATGTCCTTAATAACCAATGGAAAAGTGGCATGGGGTACCCCAACATCAATGTGCTATTATTATATTTTACTTGACTTGTGTTATTTTGGGAGTGTACCTTGGTGAGGATTGGGTGGTTAGTTTCCTTGTTAAGTGCTTGGTTATCTCTTTTCTCACGGGGCGTTAGTATACCTCCCCACTTGTGCACGAGAGCTTTAGGTTTTTCCCTACTGAGTATACTTGTATGCTCACCCTACGTATATAAAACTGTTTTCAGGTTTCCAGGAGGACTTCAGGGATCGCGCGGGACCATACTAGCGCCGGACCTTTGGTATAGTTGCAATTGTTGTTTTTCATTCTTTGGTACTTTACCTTTGTATTCACTTTTTACTTTGTGGTATTTAATTTTGGAAAATGCATATGGGAATGGTTGTTTTTCCTTTTCTTGTACTTTTAGTTTTGGTGTTGTGGGATTTACTATCTTATCTCCGGATCCTATTAAAAGGAAAAGGGTAATTCCTTCCATTTAGTGAGTGATTCTATACACTGGGTGCTTGTTTCCACTCCGGGACCTATTGAAGGAGGGTTTCGGCGGTCATTATCTCTCCTTGAACTTGAAGAAGGAAGGGTCTGGCAATCTGCTGACCCTTCCCTCCTTTTGGTGAAGGCGGGTCATGACAGAATGGTATCAGAGGTGATGGTTGAGAGGTAGGATGGAGTCTAGAGTTAGCCATAGTGAGGACTGCATGGGATGGTAGGGAAAAATTGTTGGGTGACCTTGGTATGTGAATTAGTCCAGGGAAGACCAGCTAGGACATGGGATTTTAGTGCCCCACGTGATCTTATGCAAGGACTCCGGACCTACCAAACGACCAAGTGAGGCAACACTGATTTAAGGGTAGAGACCCTAGGAAATGTACATGCATCATATTGACTTGGTTCTTGTGTTTCATGGGTGTTTTGGGAATTACAATCAATAATATGTTGAAGAAATTTTAAGAACAATAGTATGCACTACTTGGGCTTAGGAATTCCTTGTTTACCTTGCAGCTATGGAACCGGGGAGATGACCACATGTGGTGGGGGTGATCAAGGCCCTGGAAACTGCCTTGGCCGATTGGCAGAGGAGCTGGGGGTGGGCAGTTGCACGATGTGGAGGCAGCACTCCCAGCAGGACCGGATCTCGTTTGAGGTATGATCAGTTTGTTTAACACTCTTGCTTATGCCTTGTTTGATACCAGAGTTTCTCACTCTTTCATTGCAACCATTCTAGCACGTGTTTTGGGCCTAGATGCCGAGAGACTTACAGTGCCTCTGGTGCTGAGCACACCAGTCGGAGGTCAGACCAACTTGTTATATGTTTGTCGAGGACGCAGACTAATGATAGGACCACATACGTCATTCAGGTATCTACTACTACTACAGATACATCCATATGATGTCATCCTAGGCATCGGCTGGTTGTTCTCAGTGTGTGCCTTCATCAACTACTTCTGAGGAATGGTTGTGTTCTCAGACTTGGGTGGTCGGCGTTCTACTTTCACTGGTGAGCGGAGTAGTCAAAAGGGTAGTAGGCGAGAGGAACCCCTCCTCTCCTTGTTAGCCGAGCCATCAGCTGAGATAGTAGATGCTGAGATGGTAGAGGTTCCAGGAATCATCAGAGAGTTTATGGACTTCTTTACTGAGGAGGTAACGACTATACCCCCTCGATGTGATATTGAGTTTGGGATAGACTTGGGGCCCGATGCTCATCCAATCTCGATGGAACCTTCGGAGCTACGGGAGCTACAGATTCAGATTGACGATCTAATTAAGAGGGGTTATGTTCGACCAAGTACATCACTGTGGGGTGCTCTAGTTTTGTTCGCAAAGAAGGCAGATGGTGGTCTCTGGTTGTGCATAGACTACAAGAGGCCGAATCAGGTAACGATCAAGAATCACTACCCTCTTTCGAATATAGATGATCTTTTCGACTAGATGAAAGGGGTAGGGTGGTTCTCGAAGATCTACCTACGGTCTGGGTATCACCAGTTGAGATTGGAAGAGGCTGACATCTCGAAGATAGCGTTCAGGTGTAGATATGGACACTTCGAGTTCGTAGTCATGCCCTTCGGCGTTACGAACGCCCCGACTGTGTTCATGGGCCTTCTGAACTCCATCATCCAGGAGTACCTGGATCAGTTCGTAGTTGTGTTCATCGATGATATCCTGGTCTATTCAAGATCATAGGAGGATCACGCAAAGCACCTGAGGACGGTTTTGGAGGTCCTCCGATAGCACCAGATCTATGGTAAGTTGTCGAAATGAATATTCTGGACATAAGAAGTGCACATCCTTGGGCACGTAGTGTCCGAGCAAGAGGTAGTGGTGGAGCCATCAAAGGTTGAAGCAATTGTTTCATGGTCAGTATCCACGAATGTGGAAGAGGTTCATAGATTCCTCGGGATAGCAGGTTACTATCAGAGGTTCGTACCCAACTTCTCCCGATTTTCAGCCCCTTTGACAGCCTTGACCGTGAAGGATCAGGTTTTCGTGTAGAGTGAGCAGTGCGAGGTAGCCTTCAGCTATCTGAAGGATAAGCTAGACAGTGCCCCAGTGCTAAGACTAACAGATTAAGGGGCGGTGTATGAGGTGTTCTGTGATGCTTCAGTGCAAGGCCTCGGGTGTGTTGATGCAGCAACAAGGAGTGATCTCTTATGAGTCTAGGAAGCTACGCCCTCAGGAGTGTAATTATTCCAACCACGACCTGGATCTTGCAGTGGTCGTTTTTGTGCTAAAGTTATGGTGGAATTACCTCATCGGAGAACGCTTTGTGGTCTTCATAGATCACAATAGTTTGGGGTATATCTTCTCCCAGCGGGACCTAAACATGCGGCATTGAAGGTGGGTGGAGTTCCTCTTGGATTACAAATTCTAGATTTCCTGCACTTCAAGGAAAGGGAATGTAGTGGTCGAATACCTGATCTTGAGATCACAGAAGGATGTGGTCTGAGAGTCGACAAACACCTAGAAGGAAATGGAGGAGTTGGCTGCCTTACACATGGATGCGAGGATGGATGGCGGTAGAGCTTTCTTATATCAGATGGAAGTGTAGTCGTGTCAGTTTCATCAAGTGGAGGAGTCTCAATGGGGAGACCCTGAGTGCGATGTTATGTGTGACCGAGTTGACCAGAGCAATGCTCCAGAATGATGGACGGAAGATGGTCAAAACCGAATGTTTTTTCAGGGGAGGCTATTTGTTCCAGAGGTGATGCACGGCAAGGTTCTCAATGTGTTCAAAAACTCACCCCTAGCGGTACACCGAGGTGTTTCCAAGATGTACCAGGGTCTGAAGAGATAGTTTTGGTGGCCTGGAGTAAAGAGAGAAGTGGCGGTGATTATGGCCAAGTGCCTAGTGTGTCAGCATGTGAAGGCTGAACACCGTGTTCCAGGTGGCCTGCTGGAGTCTCTAGATGTCCCCGAGTAGAAATTGGAAGACATATCTATGGATTTCGTCACAGGAATACCCAATGTTAAAGGGGGATATGATGCTATCTGCGTAGTAGTGGACCGGTTGAAGAAATGTGCTCACTTTCTGGAGATTAAGGAGTCAAGTGCAGTGGATCATTTGGCTCAAATGTACGTAGATGATGTGGTGTGGTAGAGTGGAGTTTTGAGGTCCATAGTCTTAGATACGGATGCACGGTTTACCTCATGAGTCTGGAGAGGATTGCATCATGCTTTTGGAACCCAGCTACATCTTAGCACTGCTTTTCATCCCCAGACAGAGGGGCAGACAGAGTGCACCATCCAAACCATTGAGGATATGCTACGGGCATGCATTATGGATTCAGGACGTTCATGGGTGCGACACTTTCCTCTATTAGAGTTCGCACACAATAATAGATATCACTCTACCATTGATATGGCCCCATTTGAAGCTTTGTACGGGAGGCCATGCCACTCACCTGTGTGTTAGAGCGAAGTTGGAGAGGCGGGCATCCTTGGCCCGAAGGTGGTGCAGAGCACGACGGAGAAGGTTCAGCTTATACGGGAAAGGATTAAGACGGCCCAGGACCAAAAGAAGTCAGATACTCATACCAGGAGGCGTCCCTTGGAGTTTGAGGTTGGAGACCACGTGTTCTTGAAGGTCTCCCCTCGGCGTGGACAACAGTGGTTCAGCAAGGGGAGTAAGCTTTCTCCCAGATTCATCGGACCCTTCGACGTGTTGCGGTGGGTCGGCGAAGTGAATTATCATCTAGCATTACCACCACCGCTACTGGGGATAAATGACATCTTCCATGTGTCCCAACTCTGTCGTTATCTGCACGAAAATTCACGCGTCCTAGACTGGGGAGAGCTAGACATCGAGGACGACGGGACCTTTGTTGAAATACCAGTGATGATCAAGGATCGTGAGGTGAAGGTGCTTTGTGGGAGAACCATTCCCTTGGTTCGTGTGTTATGGAGACATGTTGGGCTTGAGGAGAGCATGTAGGAGAGGGAAGCACATATGTGTGCTCAGCACCCAGAGTTGTTTTGAGTTTTGTGATATTCTGTTTATACTTGTTGTGGTGGATCATTTTACCTTGTTGGATATGAAATATGTGGGTTTTCTCTCCTCTCTGAATGTGTGTGAAAATTCCTTGCTATGGGGAGGGGAGGATCGGACCCCTAATCAAGTCACATTAAGGTGGATGCGATTAAAACCGTGCGGGCGAGTCAGTGTCGCCCAAAGCGGAAAGTATAGTGGCATGGCGGAAGAGACTCCCCAACCCACAGACTGGGCAGTCTGACATGGTATGTTGCATTATTCTTAAGAGAAAGGTGTTTTTAGTTGACAACAAGGTTCACTCTTGAGAGGTATATTTCGAGGTGGTTGTTCAGACCCTCTCTTTCCTTATGGTTTGTCTTGATTCTGGAGGGCGAGAATAGTTTTACAGGTATCTAATGTAATGGACCAGGTTGTTGGAGGTCCATTACTTAGTAAAAATCGTATTCTTGAGGTGTTCTGGGTGGTCATGGAGGCCATGCCAACTTCTTGATGAAGTTTGACCCACGGTAGGCCTACCGGTAGCCTTAGCCTACCGGTAGCAGACCTACCAGTAGCTCAGTATATCGGTGGCCACGGCCTACCAGTAGCTCGGTCTACCGGTCACTTCAGCCTATCGGTAGCTCAGTTACCGATGGCTTCACCCTACCGGTTACCGGTAGATGAAACCTACCGGTATCTCTACTACCGGTCGCTGTCAGACACTGGTAGCTCTCGGCTACTGGTGGCTCTTACCTACCCCCACGAGTTTTTCCAGCTGGGCCTCCTTTTTACGCAAATTGGGTTTTAAATCCTATTTGACTCCTTTAAGCCTGTTATAAGGCCCATTAATGCCAATTAATGGGGTTTGACTAAGTGAGATACCCTGGTGTGCGTCGGTTTAAACCATCCCTAATGGTGAGGACCTCTTTAATGACGTGTGGGGCCGCGTGGTCAACCCACGACCCCGCTCCTTACGCGGTTTTGCGTTCATATCTCAACCATCCTCATCCCTTATAAACTAAAGGGCGCTCTGAGTTTCTACTTTTCTTAATCACCCTCATATCATTTCGTCTTCTAGTTCTTGAGTTGTCGAGGCCCCACCCCTGAAAATCGCGCATCTTATATTCCTAGCAGGTGAAGATAAAATTCAATCCTTGGTCAATCAAGTAGGGAATTTCTCCTTTATCTCTCGTTTTTGTGTATTATGTGGGGTGGGAATGCTTTTGATTCTGTAGAATTGGATGAACCCAAACCTTAATGAAGATAATGAACCGACTCTAAAGAATGAACGGGGGGCTGTGATCGATGATGTTGCTTTTTTTATGATCTTACATGATTAATGACTTCGGAATTGTGCGGGCTTACGCCTACTGAAAATCATGGCCAGTGGTATTATTTCTCTAGGCACTAACGAACCCTTACCAATGGTGATGTTTAAGTGGATTGTATTGTGGTTTTGAACCCCTGACGTGTAAAGGAATTTTGTTAATTACGTAAATATGGCTAAAAAAATTTAAGGAACCAGGATCAACCCTTTTCTGTGATAACCCCGATTAAAGTACAGCGGAATTCAAATCATGGAGTGTGTTAAATAATTTAAATCTAAAAATACCGGTATGCGCCTCTTTGTGTGGGTGGTGGTGGTTAGGTTTTTCTTCCTTCACAGGCCGATTTCTAAGTGATGTGGTGGGGATGGGATCCCTTGTTGTTATGCTTCCAGTGGTTGTGAATTTAAGTCCTAGTGGTTACCTTGATTATATCACGAATTGGGGTGGACTCCTCTATTGTTGAGGAACCGTTGGCTCTTGAATTTTTGGAACATGGGGTAGTATCTTGGGTTTTCCTTTGGTTCAGTACATTGAGGTATCTCACGTATCCCTTTGTTGTTGTGACTTTACAAGAGAACCAGGTGTGAATGTCTAAGTTGATGTTTGACTGTACTCATTCCTTGGCTTGTTCTTATGATTTCTAGTCACCCAAGTATGTATAGAAACTTATTTAAACATTATTACTGAACATGAAAATTAGGATGGGACAAATGGGTTTTGGTTTGGTGTGAGTTTTGACTTGGACATGGTACTGAATGTGTTTTATAGGCTTGCTGAAGAAAAACCTAAATAGGGTGATTGCTTTCTACCTATACATATACATGTAGTTTTATGTATCTTGTTCGTGCCCCACCCAATTCGATCACTTAGTTCCGAACACCCCAACTTCACGGGGGATGGTGTTTTTCCCAACACTTCTATTAGTGGATGGTTATTAGCTCCTTTCTGTTCCCTTTACCGGATATCCCAAGTATCTTCGAGTAGGTTGTAATGTCTTGAAGTCCATTATTAGCCAAAGAACCTTCAGGTGCGGTAGTGTGGTGGTTATGGCCCAGGTGTGTGTGGGCAGGTGGTTTCCCAAGTGTCTTCGGGATGAGGCCCAGGTGTCTTTGAGCGTGGCAGTGGATCTTCTAGCCCAGGTGACATCGGGCGTGACGGGGGTTATTCTGGCCTAGGTGTTTTGAGGAATGGTTACGTGAGACAGTTGTGTCCCAGGTGTTTGCGGGTGGGGTTTCGTAGTGGGACTGCGTGAGGTTATGGCCCAGGTGTGTGCGGGCGGGGTGTGGTAGTGGGACTGCGGTGAGAATGGTTGGATTGGTTCGATGCATAGGATATCCTCAATAACCAGTGGGAAAGTGGCACAGGGTACCCAAACATCAATGTGCTATTATTATATTTTACTTGACTTCTGTTATATGGGTAGTGTACCTTTGTTAGGCTTGGGTGGTTAGTTTCCTTGTTAAGTGCTTGATTATCTCTTTTCGCGCGGGGCATTAGTATGCCTCCCCACTTGTGCACGACAGCTTTAGAGTTTTCCCTACTGAGTATACTTTTATGCTCATAGTCACCCAAGTAGGTGTAGAAACTTATTTAAATATTATTACTGAACATGTAAACCAGGATGGGAGAAATGGGTTTTGGTTTGGTGCGAGTTATGACTTGGACATGGTACTAATTGTGTTCTTTAGGCTGGCTGAAGAAAAACCTAAACTGGGTGAGTGCTTGCTACCTATACATATACATGTAGTTTTATGTTTCTTATTCTCTCCCCACCCAATTCAAGCACTTAGATCCGAACACCCCAACTTCACGGGGGAGGGTGTTTTCCCAAAACTTCTATTAGTGGCTGGTTATTAACCTTTTTGTGCTCCCTTTCCAGGATAGCCTGAGTATCTTCGGGCAGGTTGGGATGGCCAGAAGTCCATTATTATCCCAAGAACCTTCAGGCGGGGTAGAGTGGTGGTTATGGCATAGGTGTGTGCGGGCATGTGGTTTCCCATGTGTCTTCATGATGAGGCCCATGTGTCTTTGGGCGTCGCATTGGATCTTCTATCCTAGGTGTCTTCGGGCATGACGGTGGTCGTTCTGACCTAGGTCTTTGCAGGCGTGGGTACGTGAGACAGTTGTGGCCCAGGTGTTTATGGGTGGGGTTTGGTAGTGGGACTGCGTGAGGTAGTGGCCCAGGTGTGTGCGGGCGGGGTGTGGCAGTGGGACTGCGGTGAGAATTGCAGGATTGGTTCGATGTGTAGGATTCCTCAATAACCAGTGCAAAAGTGGCGTGGGGTACCAAAACATCGATGTGCTATAATTATATTTTACTTGACCTCTGTTATTTGGGGAGTGTACCTTGGTGAGGCTTCGGTGGTTAGTTTCCTTGTTAAGTGATTGGTTATCTCTTTTCTAACAGGGCATTAGTATGCCTTCCCACTTGTGCACGAGAGCTTTAGGTTTTTCCCTACTAAGTATACTTGTATGCTCACCCTACATATAAAACTGTATTCCGGTTTCCAGGTGTACTTTGGGGATCGCGTGGGACCATACTAGCGTAGGACCTTTGGGACAGTTGCAGTTGCTGTTTATCTTTCTTTGGTACTTTACCTTTATAGTCACTTTTTACTTTAAGGTATTTACATTTCGAACATGCATATGGGAATGGTTATTTTTTCTTTTCTTGCACTTTTAGTTTTGGTGTTGTGGGATTTACTATCTTATCTCTCGATCCTATTAAAAGAAAAAGTGTAATGCCGTCCATTTAGTGAGTGATTCTATACCCTTGGTGTGGGTCGCCACTCTGGGACCTATTGAAGGTGGGTTTTGGGGGTCATTATCTCTCTTTCAACTTGAATAAGGAAGGGCCCGGAAATCTGGTGACCCTTCCCTCCTTTTGGTGAAGGCGGGTCGTGACACAATATATAAAAGAAGGTGTATTACTAGAATAAAATATTATTTTTTCCATTCCTGAGTAAATAATAATTATACCTTTTATGGAATCATTTTATTTATCAACTTAATTATTAAGGAATGAATAATCATTTTTTTTCTCCATTTCCTTAGGTGGATACTCATGCTAATTACCCGTAAAGATTCGATGTTTAGTGCACTGACTTTTGTAGATCCCATTCTTGCTACATTTTAAGCATTGAACCATCTGTAGCACTCTCTATTCCCCATTATGTTGTTCGGGTTATTCATACCTCTTCAATATTCGTTGAATTTATGGCCTTACCTCCATGCACATCAGGAATTTCCCTATTCCTCTATGCAATTCCCGTATTTATTTTTCATGTATTGTTGACATATGGTTGGTTGGTTCCTCTTTCCACCTTAGACGTTTGATCCACAAATATGAAAAATCTATTCTTCACTACTTATCTCCATAAAAATATGATAATTATCTTAACTGCATATCTATTTTTAGATCTCACCAATAAACTTATTCATAACTGTGAAGTTCATGAATATCTAGGGCCTTTCAATGGTGTTTTTTGACCCACTAATGAATCTTTATATTTGGATATAATTATTGATAAAAAAATATTTCATAACATGATATCCTTGTAATGTTTTCATCAAAATACATTTTAGAATCACATTCATTTTTCTTCATCACAATGAATTTTATCTCTATGTTTTTCTAAAGAGTTCTAGGTAAATATATATTAAAAAAATATTTTTATAACATTTCCCACACCATCCCATCTATTTCATTATTCGTGATGGTGTTCTTAATAAATTACCATCAATGATCATCCTATAAATCAAAATAATATATGGCTATAGTCACATTCTTCTTCTTATAGTATTTAATAATATAAAAGATATTCATAGTTTATTTAACCCACTTTCCATATCAATTGGATCAGAAAATCAAAAAAATATTGGTGGTCATTGGTATATAATATTTCTGAAAGTATATTTCTCGTTCATTATTTAATGTGGATGTTATGTATATTTAATTTTATTGTTCATAGTCTGAAATAGTTAGGTAATCATCAACCTAAAAGTTTTAACTCCATCTCCTAAGGAATAGGTAATTTCATTCGATAAATCATTTCACAATCATTCAGATGAGTGATTGGACTAGTTTATCCTAGTTCCAACTATTTTCATAAAGGAAATAGATTGTCAAAAATAGTATTCCATGTGTCAAGAATAAATAATATATTATTTTTTTGTAATTAACTCTAATGGAATATCATATGTGATCCTGATGTTTACAAAATCTTCATTCATTCCAACAGATGTATACTCTAATACTAAGGCTTGTTTCTAATGTTTTTTAATCCTAATACCCTTCTTAACTAAATTGTTCTATTATATCAACTATAAAGACACTAAATTTATTATATAAAAATTATATAATTTTTATTGAAGACAATATAATAGTTTTAACAAACCAGTATCCAATATTTTTGTGTTATTGGCAAATTATAAACATGCATAACTTGAGAAATAATTAACACTGAAAATTTATCTGAAAAAATATATTTTCCACTTTAAGGACCACATTATCATTTATATACACAGTCATCTAAGGAAATACATTATATAAAATAAGTGAGCTAAAATAGAATTTATAGGATGAATAAGTGATATTAATTAATCAAACATCATTGAGTATAATAATAATCATCATCATTATATAATCAAAGGATCATCATGAACATCATGAAGGAAACATCAGTTAAAGGAATAGAATGTGGAAATTGATAAATCTAAAAAATAATATCTTAGTATTCAAATACAAAACATAGTTTTGAACGGATATAGCTTTATGTTCACCTATAATGACATTCTAGGGCGTATCATTAATTCCTACATGACAACCGAAATTTAGAAATGTATAAAAACTCAAACTAACTTAATTAAAAATGTAATACTTGTAATTATGAGTGTCTAACCCACATGGAAGATCTATATGTTCTAAATTTATTAATTAAATAAAAAGTGAAGTTATTTTATTGTTTGGAAGGAATGAGAATGACAACATAAAATATTAGATTTTTATATCACGGGAGGTACGTGCCACGTTCATTTATTTTCGGGATTGTGTCCTAGGAGAACGACTGTTAATTGGTTTATTCTAGTTTTATGTAGGAATTAGGTCTTAGAGGATATATTTTTTTGTATCCAACCTTAATAATGTAGTTTAACCTTTTTAATGGTCATCTACTCGGTGAAAACACTGAAATATGATACCCAAAACATAATTTTAATAGAACTATCCAAGATTTCATAATGTTCATAGGAAAACTAAGGTGATTAATTGATAAAATAAAATAATAACCAGTATAATGCATCAACAGTTAGGAAAAATCAAAATTGAATGAAATTGAATTGATAAACACTGTTGCAAAAATCCGAAACAAGAATAATAAATAAAAGATATTCACTTAGAAACAAATCCCCCCTATAATCACATCTCCCAACACAAATGAGACTACTTGCTCATGCTAGGAATGATGAGAAAAAGTGAAATGGGTACCCAATGAAAAATTTCGGTGAATACTGGTCATGAATCCAGGTTTTGAATCTGCAGTTTATCATCAACGAGTCGTCCATTGGGGTTGCTCTAGCTCCTCTGGTCCTAGAATGCGTTATTAGGCCAGACGAGGCATTCCATTTATAGGAACTGCTATCAAAGACTCATCCATGACATCTTTATTCTTCAGTGAATCACCATAGTCCGGATGTGTAAAAAGTCTCATGACTTGTACTCCATCGTATTTCAGGAATCAAAAATCTCATTGTAATCTTTGAAAAAAAACATTCCCCAAAAAGTCTCACATCATTTAATTTAGTTAGACGATGTGTAATGTTGTTTCATAGCTTGAAAGGACTTCATCACTTCTCCCGAACATCATATTCTTTATAAAAAACTCACTATCAATAATTGTATTACCTGGTATGTAATTGTTCTACTTCAGTTTCCATCACTACTTCATCATTGAAAATCTAGTTTCACACTTCATCGCTCCGCTCGAGGCACGAAGTGTCTTTTTTCTCCAAAAATATCATTTTTCCATCATTTTAAATGATTTTTCACTTCTTAAAAAAATCATCAATTAAGTGAAATAAATCAAAACTAGAGAAAATTATACATTTAAATACAAATAAAATTAATATATAAAAACCTGATGAAATATATGCATCAAATATACTTGTCATGTAATATATTTGAATAATAATAAAATCAACATTGTGAACATAAATAGAATCATTTTAATTAATATTACACATTATCTCATCAGATAATTTACATTACCAAATGAATTGGTGGGATATATTATTTAGGCCCTACCAGTCACATCATAACAATTATATAATCATGTATTCCACAAAAACGTATATCAATCTAATTCATGATGTAAAACATGTTAATTAATCCATTTACAAGGATTTATTTAATTATGATTCATGAATAAAAATAGAATTTCCAAAATTTAAAAGGAAAATGAACATATTTTGAATAAGAATATTCATTTCTTTTCAAAGAAAAAATAACACATGTGGTGTCAAGAATTTTTTCGGAATAATGAGTTATTTTGGAAAATAATTGAATTTTTTAAAAAATATGATTGGAATTATATATATCCATAGAATGAAAAGAAATGAAAAAACCAAATTTTAATAATATTAAATGAATATCCACACAAAAATATGTCATGGGTGAGGAATAACCCAAATAGAGGTATTTGGGTTTGAGAGTCCTCTTACATTAGGCTTGAAAGAGTTATTCACTTGAGCTTAATATACTAGAAAATAAAATATTATTAATTAAAAAATAAATCTAGAAATACATATACATTTTTTATTTTTTTATCAATTTATAATTTTCATTAAAGATAATTTTTATGAGTTATAAATTTTAATTTTGTCATTCTAGGATCATTTGTTTAATGGTTCATGGTATGTTTCCTAGAGTATAAATATAGTATTTTTGGTATAATTATAATAAATTCTCTAGAAGTGATATTATTTTATATTATTGAAAATCCATAATTTTAAATGGTTTCAATTGACATTGAATTATATTATATGAGGATGATTCATAATAGAAAATGATGATTAATATGTTTTAATTTTTTTAGTGGTCTTTTTATAACTATCATGAACTTCTATAATTTTATTTAATAATATTATTATATATTGGTTTAAGAAAATTATATGACATTTAAATTTACACTAAAATTTATTTATCCATATGAATGGTTTTATAAATATTCTTGAAGGCTATAATAGAAAATGAAAACTCTCTATCCATGAAGGCAGTGAATCAGTACATCATGGACACTATTTTATTTTGTCGAATAAAAATATAATATAAGATATTTGATGATGAATATTAAATTAAAACCATAATATTATAGTATATATAAACAATGTATTTATCATGAAACTTTGGATATGGGATGTAAGGATATGATAAAAACATTATAAACTAAAAGAGAGGGATTTGGGGTTTTACCTCTTGAATGTTGCTCCTTGAGATCCTCATTATGGTAATTTAGTTTGATCATTTTTTGAGACCAACTTCCCATGTAGCGGAATAACGTTTCAGGGGAAGGGGTGGGAATGATTTTTATAGGCTAAAGGTATTAAATTCATTGAGGTGATGCGGTGGTGAGCGGCTGTATTTATACTCTATGAGAGAGATGTTTTTTTACTTTATTCATTACATTATTTTTTGCCTCAAGACTATCAAAAGAGGTGATTTCCATGAAAAAATATAGTTAATGTATATGGATATTTCTAGATAAAGGTGCTTACATAATCTATACATCCAAATTGACTAAAAAATTCTTGTATTTATCTTATATTGTAAATTATCATATTTCATTATTCACCAAAAAATCATTAATGTTAGAAAAATCCCAAAAATTCACCCTAACCATTTTTTGATTGTTCAATTCAAAAAATGAAATTCATTTTATGATTTGTTTTCAAAATATGAGAAATATTATGATTAATCAAATTCATTTATTCAAAAAATCAGAATTTCAGTGCTATCAACCATAATATAAAAATTAGAAAAAGAAATTAAGTTCTCATAAATTATATTTTATTTATTATACTAAAAATTTTACTTTTTGAATAATTTTTATGAAATTAAATTAAATTTTACATCATTTTATTAGGTAGGAAAATGTAACTAATAAATTTTCATTCACAAAAATACCAACACATAATTTATATTTTGGAAAACAATTATTTATATATACTTTGATATAGTTATATTCTCTTTTCATTTAAAAGATGCCTAAATTTTATTAGTAAATTCATATAGTCACCCAGTAATAACCTATATCAATATTACATATTTTAAAATGAATATTCAAAAAATTACAAAAATACATACACGAGGACCAAAATTGATTACTGCCTACAGAAACATGGAACAAATTATTCTAGTTTGGTGAATGATCTACAAATTATCCCTTAAATATTTTCCAATTTAGAACTCCTACATTAATGATTTCACCATAACCTAGTGAAATGAAATATAATAAAGGGGAAAAATTCAATAGTTATTTATGGTAAATAGTGGAAATACATAATGATAATAAGAACAAAAGGGTATTGGAACATTAGAAAAAAATTTAAGATTAAACACTACCTAAAAAGTTTTTAATAATGATACACGGACTAAATTTTAGATGTTCATAGTACAAGACTAGTAAGATAATCAATAACATTTACCATGTGAGCATACCAAGGCCATAAGACATTAAATTTCTAGCGGACACATAATCATGTAACAATATTCTCTATATGTAAAGTCACATTTCCAAAATGTAAAAGGGCACTTCATGAGGACTAACCTACTGGGTGGGACACAAAAACATGTTTACTCGCAAACCTTTCTAATAATGGATTAGGTTTCCACATCTTCCTATCATCAGGATCACTACACCTATTGGGTGAGACATAACACTCTCCCTAGTCATGATCATTTCCTTGTAAGTGATTCGGTTTATCCATATTTATATAGTGGATTCGATTTATGAATCATCCCATCATCATGATTACTACACCTATGGTGTAATAATATCACCATTCCTAGTCCAATTAATTTCTTTATGAGATATCATGTTTCCAAATCCTCCTAGTGTTTATCAATCATGTCGACTTGATTCCCATCATTATATCATGAGGTATAAATATTTACTCAATGTATTTTTGGGAGATATTGGTCCCAACCATCAAATAATAGAATAATACATACATGTTACACAAGATAATAAAGGATTCATTATATTATAACCCATAAACAATATGGGATTCATACACATCCTATAATAACACGTAAAATGAAATCGGTATCACAAACATTTAGTCATATCGTAACCTATAGAAAATATATTGGTTTCATATTCAGTAAATCCACTAATAAACTATGAAAGGAAGTGGGTTTCATAATAATTTATCATGATATAACCCATTAAGGAGAAAAGTTTTTCATAAGAACACAACCAGTGGATGAGGAATAAGTTTTATAAATATATAACTTGTGAAATAGAAACAAGTTTATATATACATCATTCCATCAAAACATGATACATTCAATGATAGAATATTAATTTAAACTAGGGATAATTTCCCATAAAGTAATGAGTAATAGAAATTTATTTAATATTATATGGAAAATAGTTTTTGAAATATATTTTAAGAACATTTCCTAAAGAAAATATCTTTTCTTCTTTGAAAAAAGATATTTAAATCATTAAACCTTTTAAAAATAATTTTCATTGAATATAAAATGAAAAATTTTCATGATATCTATAATTTCATTTGGAAAAACATTTTCCATAACAACATAAAAAAGAATCGTGAAAACATTTTCAAATCATTTTTCCTAGAAAAATTGTAAAATAAGATTGAAAATATTTTGATTTTTTTCCTGGTAAAAAATATAGTATATGTATGAAGTAATTTTGAAATCCATTCACATTAAAAAATTATAAAATTATATATGAATTTATTTAATTATATTTTATTGAAAATACCCTTTGAAATCGTATAAAAGAAGCTTCAAAATCACAATGAAATTTTTTACATAATTTTTTTTGGAAAGTCAATTATTAAAGAATTTAGAAAAAAAATTATACATTAATATAAAATGGATATAATAATAAATTAAATTAAAAAAATAAATATTAATCATCAATTAAATGATATTCATAACTGTGGGTAGGACCATACATGCCAAAGTTTTCTTTTTTATACCTTAAGAGTTAAAAAATCAACTTGATCGAAAAACAAAAAAAGATTCCTTTTAAAAATGTTTTATAAAAAGGTAAAACATGGTTAATTTTTTTAGAAAAAATAATAGATAAATATGAAAACTTTTTGAATCATTTTATACAAAACCATTGTTTTGGGAGAACACAGTTTTGTGACGGAAAGGGATAATAGAGTCATATTTTTATAATAATATGTTCATATTTATCATAAGTACCAAATTTTGTAAAAATATTACAATTACTTGTAAATGAAATCAATATAAAAATGTTAATAAATTTCATTATATTTCTTTAGTTTTGGATCAGAATATTTCATCAATAAAAGCATAATCATTCGCAATATCGATAAACTATGTTATTGTAGCTATAAACGTTTACCAATTTGGAAACATTAAATCATAATAAAATAGAAATAACAAAATTACTTTATGATGAAACTATAATGAAAATTATTACATTGATGATATAAAACATGAAAATTCAATATATTCCTCATTTAAAAATATGGTGTATAACATGGCATGTGTCTCAAGTAAGTCATATTGAGAAAAAATTATATTACAGATTTTGTAAAATTTGAATCATAACCCCTTGAAAGAAATTTAATCAAATAGATATTTAAAAATCCTTAACATTAATGTATATTAATCATACAATACACTTATGGGTAGTATATAGACCACATAGATGAAATTACTGGTGAATATGGTATGTATCTCATGGAAATGAAAAGTGACATGAAATTCCCTCACCCATAGTCTTGACTTTTATCGTACATTACCAAACATATTGTGTGATAAAAATATTTTCTGTATATATCTAATATTTTACCATATTATTATATCTAATACAATATAGGATTATTTTATGTCATTATATTACACACTTATAAATAAGTCCCTATTAATGTTACATTTTAGTTTATTTCTACTTTATTTTATGTATATGTTTTGACATGAAATTATTTGTCGTATGACTTATATAATGATTTAAATACGTATATAATGTGACACTTGGTATGTGTGTAATATATATTCAGGATTTAATTATTTATAAAAATCTATATATGATATAAATATGAAAATAAATACCCCATTCAGGGTGACGATTGGTCATATGTAGGCCTGAACCTTGTTTTAGTCTTGTTTGATTATTGAAAGAAATTAAGTAGATGACATATATATATTAAATATTATTCTAATATAATTATTTTATAATATATTTCATATATGTTAAATAATACAACCCTTAATAAATTCTATGTATAGTGTGAATGTGTCTTATATTTTGGGGTAAGCAGTAGTCCACATATCCCCAAATGAAATTATCATATTTACCCAAAATATAAATCATGATGTTATGCGTTATATAATAATTATACATGAAAAAATATATCAAAAATAATATATAACATATTAAATACAATTTTTGTCATAATTTTAAACCATGATAGGTGTAATGGAAAAACTAACAACATCATTTCGTGAGGTTGTAGTTCACTGTACACAAGAATGGTAACTTCATTACCCAGTAGATGAAAGTGTGTGTAAGTACAGGTTTAACCCATTGAATAAAAATATAACATTATATTTATGATACTATTTTTATTATATAGACACGTAAAAAGAATAATTTAATTGGTGGATAATGAAAATAAAACAAAGAAGATTTACAGAAAATGTTACCTATTATTTGGGTGACTCTTTTTGGTTTACACCAAATGGATTACTTGTATGGATTTCTCAACAATTTGAGGCGTATAGGATAAGGGGATGAGTATTTAGTAATTATATGGATAGATCATGATAAAAAAAATCTTCTTAAATGGCATGAGGATGTGGGATGATTGAGTGACTTTTTATAGTAGACTGAAATGACACAATTGGTTTTTTAAAGGAATAGTGTTTTTCCCAATTATTACCTTCTCCCCAAGTGTATTAATAGACTATTATGTATACATAGAGGTGTCATGTCAAAAATACTTCCAAAAAATGGGTTTTAGACAAGGTAATAACTCATTTTTCACTATGAATAAGGTTTAGTCCCTTGTTAAGCATATTTTTACCCTAATCAATGTAATTAAATTTAATTACTATCACTATAGTTTTGGTAATAATTATTTTAAACATATTAGAAATTATAAAATTTTCTGATTCAAAATATAGAATACATTTTTTATAATATCAATCACATAAGTGGAAGATAATAATTTAAATATAATCCCATAGATGGGATCACAATGCTAGTTAATATATTAAAAAAATTAAAAAGTTTTGTAAGTTTCTATATCCAATTTGAAATTGAAAATATTTCTATTCAACAAAAAAAATATCAATTCATAAAAAAATGTATAATTTTATATTAAATAATATTTAAAATATTATTTATCCTTAAAAATAAATAAGTAAAAAATTATGTTTTCAATAAAAATTTGATATTTCATACTACTCATCAACAAATGAAACATCACATGAAAATACAAAAAAACACCCTAACAAAAAAATTGTTTCTATTTAAAAAATTAACATTATTTTGATATATATTAATTTTACAAGTTCCAAAATTTAAATTTATACTACACACTCCATTAAAAATGAAGTAAACTAGATTTTATAAAAATATAGGTGTCTATATGGGGATTTAGAAAGATAAATCATTAAAACATTTAAAATGATTATCTATTTAAATATGCACTCCCATAAAATATTAAATGATTCTTTTTAAAAAAAAAATTATGAAATATTTGTATTTATGATAAATAATTCTTAGTAAATACTTACACATAACCAATCTCAGATAATAATGATATTGAGGAAATAACCCTTACCTTTTACTTTCCTTTAGTTGAGGGTACGTTTAACCTCTTATATAATGACCATAGTATGTTGTTAAATTATACAAGAAACATATTAATATTTATGATATCTTATATGATTCATTTATTACTTTATACTAACTATTTATTATAATTTCCAAATTAAAGTAACATTTAGGGTAATAATCGCTCCCTTTATATATGTGTTTTAAGTTGTTATTATTGATCATATAATTTAGATGATGATTTTAATACATTAATAATATAAAGAAAGATTTATATATCATATATAATTATAATGATAATTTAAATATTTATAATATATAGATATATGAAATGGAACACCCAGTTTTTGGAAATCGTAGGCCCTACGTATGCATAAACGCAGTTTCCGTTTTCATATCATATTGAATGGAAGTATGTGAATAAGATATAAGTAAGTAAGTAAATATATATATATATATATATCTATGTATCTATTAAGTAGAATTATTATTTCATATATTACATACTTATTAATAATATATATTTTTATAATCATCATTGAATGGTAAATGTAGAAATGAATCTCATCACGTCGTGGAGACGGTAATCTGTATGTACGCACGAGCGACAATATCATAATATTGATAGTGAAATCATATGTAATTGTATGTTATATCATATATGAATAATAATTAAAACTTTTTATTTATTATTGACATTAGTTATACTCATTATTATACCCATCCAAATAATGAATTGTTTTAATAACAAACTACACCACGACATAAAGACGGTAAGCCGTACATACGCACATATGGTGACATTGCAATTTATTGGATGGATAGAATAAAAAATATTGTTGCACAATATTTATAATAACATCACATTATTCTTGAGGTTCTGGAGTTATTATTTTTGAATGTAATCAACTTTGAAAGAGGAAGTGGAAGAAAAAAAGAACTTAAAAGAGGGTGGTGAAATTATTACCTCTTCTTCAGGTGTATCTTTGGAGTTGATAAAAAGGGATCCATAGGTTGGATTTCTATTCAAAGTAAAGACTCTTGGGTTATTTGAGATAAATTTTTAGCATATTTCTGAAGTGTTTGGCTGAGCCAAATGTATTTGGATGCGTGATTTTGAGAGAAGGGTAAGTGACCTTTTATAAGAGGGGTGAGGGTCACTTTAGAAAAAGATTAAAATATTAATTTATTATACAATCATAATCGGTTTATAATGGCTCCAGATGAGTTTATTTCGAGACTTATGTGGTTATGGGACTAAAACCTTTCAACTAATAGGTTTTATATAAGTATATGTTACCATTTTAACTATATCTTTTATATTTAACTCTAAGTTAAAAAGTTTAACTTTTACCATGTCTTCTTGTATTTTTACACTATATGGTTAATAAACTTACTCAAAACATCCAAGCGAACCTCAAGTGGATCATTAATAACATATATAATATTATTTAATCTCTTTTTAACAATATTATATTTTTTGAAATATGATATCGACCAATAATATAGTATTTGTTTTACAAATTAATTTATGCAAATTTTGACACTATTTGGTATTTTGTTTTTGTGAAAGTTATATCAGCATTATGACTTCAAAAAAATTTACCTAAAAAACTCTTACATGTCATATTAACCTAGATTATTATCCTAATGAATCAAAAGTATCAATTTACATTTATTTTTATATTTATAATATTAATTATTTTAATATTTAATTAATAAGGTAATTACATCATCATCATTGTGTCATAAATAAATTAAATTTTTTAATGTATAAAAATTATAAATAAAATAGAATTATGTATGAAATAGTTTTATCTTTCTAATGAATATTTACAGTCAAATTTATATTATGTGTATCCATATATTAAAAATGGTTAAGTTATTAAACTTCAAATTTAACAATTTTAAGTCTTCTTTTAATAATATAATAATAAATGCCCAAGCCTTATTAAAGTGGTCCAAAGAGGGTCATATTTTATTCCTAAGGTTGTTTTTGGTCGAATAAATCTTAATCAATAGAATTATGAAATGTGTTAGGGTAATATTAATATCATTTTTACCATTAATTACCCTATTTACTTTTAACTGTGGTATGTAAAAGTAAAAAGTTACTATTCACCAAAAATAATTTTCATCTTATTGAACCAAATTTTACATACTAATGTCTACCATGTCTCTCAAATATTTGAAATTCATCTCAAAGAAGTGGTAAAATTATGTTTTATGCAAATTTTCAAATGCTCCTAGAAGTTGGGTAAATTGTTTTTAAAAGTTCAATAAACTTTTATACATCTAATTTTATTTTAAAATGACTCCAATGAATTACATTTAACATATATAGGTATTATATATCTATTTTTACTTAAAATAAATTCAAATAAAATAAATAATTATTTATATAAAAGTAGGTTTTAAATAATAACGCATATGTTTTTCACTATTCATCAAAAAAATAATGTTTTCCAAAAAATACCAAAAATTCACCATAATCTAATTTTGATATTATAAATTAAAAAATGAAGTCAATTTTACAAAATTCAAAAAATATAAGTTTATTTTATTAATTTAAAATTAATTCTTGTTGTCAAAACCAAAAAACGGGTTTTTAAAAAGTAAAAAAACTATCAAAAGATTGTCATGCGTTTATATCAAATTTAATTTTGAAATTACTAATAATGACCTACATTGTATTAACAGATAAAAATATAATCTAATTATACTTCCAAACCATTCAAATTTATAATTTTGAACTATGAATTGTTTTGATTAAAAAAGTTTTTTCAATCAAAATTTAGTATTTTTCACTATTCACCCAAATATGAATGTTATCAGAAAAACACCACAAATTTATCAAAACTAAATTTTTAAGTCCCAATTCAAAATAAGAAGTTTATTTTTTAAAATTTAATATATAAAAGTGTCAAATATTGGATGAAAAATTGTTTTCCATTAAAAGGGGGTAAAATTGCATTTTTTTTAAAATACTTCATTTATCTAAAAATTGAATTTGTTCTCATATTATTTCTAAAAAACACATAATATGGGTCTTAATATTATAGAGTATATATGATTCAAAATTCAGTTAATACTATTTTTAACAACTTTTTGAACGGCTAGTTTGGTAAGTTGTGGTGCGCTCAAACACGGTGTTGCATGTAGTGCAAGCTATTGAATTACATTAATGAGATAATGTACTGTGAAATCCTGGGGTGTTACATTCTAACCTCCTTCAACAAATTGTGTCCTTGAAATTTTAAATTGTTCTTCAAATATTAATGGTTAAATCTAGAAAAATACCTTTGTGTAAAACACACATCAAAAATTGGGTTAATAAAATTTTGACATAATTAAAGGGAAAGGGAAATGAAACATTCATGACCAAATTATGATCTCGATTAGGAGAACATTGGTGGAAATTAGAGACACATAATTGGAGGTAAAACATAAATATTTTTAGGTATTGATTAAGTTCATCAATCACAAACTTGTATAAAATTGATGGCCTCAAAGACATCAAACTATGATGATTTAAAATATCATCGGTTCAAAAAACCTAAGGTATTAGGATAACACATTTTTTTGGTTTTAAGATCCCTTCCTAAAATTTTAACAATTAATTTATTCATAGAATAAGAGAAAATGATATACTTGACAAGTAGAGTTTCACCCTTCAACTAATTCCTACCACAAACTCATCATTCTCTCTAAAAGATAATATGAATCAAACAAATTCAATTTATCATAATTGAATAAGATTCTAAAAATAATGAATTTATCATTAATTTGTCATAAAATTGAAAAACAAATACATTATACAAACCAGGACATCTTGTAGGTCTGTGGTAGGTGATGTACCCTTGTCACCCTTAAGTTGTGGGTTCAAGTCTCGTAGACATTCCGAACTATACGGGTCATCTCATGGCCTCTATGTTTTCCTTCTTATAACAATCTAAAAGTAATCTTAAGAAATGTTTTGTCCTTAAACAATTGTACCCAATGTCCAACTTAATTTATTCCAACCATTAGACTTATCCAAAATAAGTTTGTCCAAACTCACAGTCCAAAATTTATAAGGAAGGTAATCAAAATGATGTTCCCTTTTTCAATGTAATAATAGATGAATACCTTCATCATGTGTTCTTTTAATACATGGTAACACCCTTAAATACAATAAAAACTTATTGATTACATTCATGCTCTCTTATTCCTTATAGACTACTAGATATATTCCTTGTGTCCATAAATTTTGAATATTCCAACAATGATGGAATAAAAAAACCATTAATTAGTTCTAGGGTAGTCAGGAATATCCAATATAATTTATCCAAATCAACCATATTTTATTAAAAAATAACTAACTCGTTATCAAGACCATATTATTGTTTACATTTCCTTCAACCATGTTTTTTCTAGAAAGATTTTCCTGAAACTGTGTCACTTTCCTTGGTACAATACAATCTCAAATCCTTAATGAAATATTACTCCATTAAAATCCTTATTTATTTCCATAATTCATATAACCGGTACATCATTGACGAAAAACTCAAATGAAATAATAATTTAATAACAACATAATAACATGAGTGATTCCACTTCATCTGTGGTAGTATCATAACTTGATTATTATCCAATAGCATCATTTTGGGTACACTCTGATGATTTGGACATTGATCTGTGTAGCTCCCTAACTCCTTACAGATGAAGGATTGTACATTTGAAATATTTTTATTACCCTTGAAATCATGTACTAGGTTTCCTTTTTCACCATAGTTAAAACAAACTCACATTCCTTTCATAAATTTACTAATGTTATTCCTTCCATAGTTATCATATTTAAAAAATCCTTCTTTCCCCTCTTCCCATTATCCATCTTTCAATTTATCATCATTTTCTTCTCTTGCTTCCCATCAAAGCTATAGGACTCAGAGAATTATTTACTTATCTTATTAACAGATGATATTATTTATTCATATAATGAGAATACTTTGGAGAATATTTCCATTATATATATTGGATTAATACCATGAAATATATTATCCTTCTAACTCTTTAGACCATGTGTATTTCTAGAGTTCCCATTACTTCTACTAGGAGCCATTTATGAACAATGGCATACAATTGGTTAGTTTATGAATCGCAATGAATAATTCCAAATATTTAAAATAAATAACATAAATTTAAAAGATTATGCATATAATCTAGAATCATAGAAAAATGATTTCCTTGGGGATGTATTTACTCTTAAAACATTCATAATGGCTTGTAAAGAAAATATGAACTATCCTAAGCATATCCCCCCAAGAGTGTTGTAACCAGGTTTGCAAAAAGTCCCATTATAATGTACCCGGATACCCTGGGTCAATCTTGAAACTCCTTGTCAGAGTTTTCACTCCTAGGTATATCTATTCCAGAGCCGGATCTACCTGCTCGTACCGAGATTGGGATGTATTTCATGGAAAATTCACAAAATCTTAACAGTACCAATATTCTAGGATGTTCTTCTATACTAATACTCAAATCCAATCTTAGGGAAATGTTCCCTAATAACTATTTTTCTAAATCTAAATTTGATGGTATGTAATAAAATTCTTCTATTACCAATTGTAATGCCTCGATCCTAGAAGCCTAGAGTCGGTTAATTATTTTAATACAATGGAATGATTACAAGGAATCAAGTCCTACAGAACAAATCAGTTTAGCAGTCGTAAAAAATATATTACATACATGAACTTTACATTATAATTTCTAACATAAAATACAACATAGATAATAATTTGAGAATTCCATTATTCATCTAGCTTAAACCTACATATATATCATAATACACTTGTTGGCATCCTGGGAAAATGAAACATAAAAAAGGGCTGAGCATGAAAACTCTTTAAGAGTAAGAAATACAGTAGAAGATAACATAAACATTAGGCATGGTGAATTGTTGAAAACACAAGACTTTACAAATAATAAACATAAACAATTTATTTCGAGAATATCTGATGAGTAAATAACTCCATAATAAAACATAGTCATGGGTATTCTAGTAGTCAAATAACCACCTAAGAGATATATCAGACTCCACCCATCGCTTACTATGTCCAATAAATTTCTCATATGAAATGTTTGAGACAAAACATAAACATTCATATTAAAATAAGAATACTAAATTTCAATACTATAACAATAAAACATGAATGGTATAAAAATAACACATCCACAATCAAATATATAATAACTCATTCAATACAATATAGAAGATTTTATTATAATAAATCAACCTCAATCAAGAATAATATCTAGTAAAGGATGATGACATCGTGTAAAATGACAATTAAAACATTCTGAGAGAAATATCCCATTTTGTGAAATCATTTAAAAGTCTCACAATTATAAAAAAATTAATTTAAAATAGATTTCTGAATCAAAATGTCCCATAAAACATTGAAACTTTTGAACATAATTATCATTTCAAAACATTCATGTCCATATAAATAAATCCTTAAAATCATTTTGAAAACATGGACATTAATTAAAAGAATATAGAAAGATAAATCTTTAAAACATTTAAAATGATTATATAGATAAATAGACCCTCCGATAATACTATAAATGACTCTTTTTTAAAACATTTTCTATGAAATATGGTTATCTAAGAGAAATATTTCCCATTAAATACTTACACATAAACAATATCGGATAATAATGAGAATGAGGAAATAACTCGTACCTTGTACTTTCATTTAATTGAGGGTGCATTTAACCTTTTGTATAATGACCATAGTATGTTATTAAATTATATCAGAACCATATTAATAATTATTATATCTTATATTATTCATTTATTACTTTATACTACCCATTTAATAATAATTTCTATATTAAAGTAACATTTCGGGTAATAATCACTTTCTTTATCATATGTGTTTTAAACTGTTATTATTGATCTTATCACTTTGATAATGATTTACATAATTTCAGAATATAAAAAATTATTTATATATCATAATTATTTACAACTAACATATTTATAATATATAGATATATAAAATAGAATACACCGATAATGGAGACGGTAGGTCATATGTACGCATAAACGTTGTTTTCGTTTACATATCGTATTGAACAGATGTAAGTGAATAAGACATATATTAAGTATATAAATATATATATATATATATATATATTCAGTAGAATTATTATTTCATATATTACATACTTTTTAATAATATTTATTTTTATAATCATCTTTGAATGGTGAATGTGGAAATGAATATCATCGTGTCGTGGAGACGGTAATTTGTACATACGCATGAGAAACAATGTCATAATATTGATTGTGAAATAATATGTAATTGGATGGTATATCATATAAATAGAATCATTAAAATTTTATATTTATTATTTATATTAGTAACACTCATTATTATACCCATCAAAATAATGAAGTGTTTGAATAACAAACTACCCCCATGACGTGGAGACGGTAAGCCGTACGTACGCACGTATAGTGACATTGTCATTTATAGGATGGATAGAATAACAAATATGATTTTACCATATTTATAATAACATCAAAGTATGTAGGTGGTACTGGAGTTATTATTTTTTTATGGAAACACCAAAGAAAGAAGTAGTGGAAGAAGAATACAACTTGAAAGACTGTGGTGAAATTATTACCTTTTCTTCGGGTGTTTCCTTTTGAGTTGACCAAAGGGATCTTTAGGTTAGATTTATGATCAATGTAAGGGTCATAGGTTTATGTGAGTGAATTTTTTAGGATATTTGGGCAGGGGTTGGCCAAGCCATATGGCTTTGGTGGTGTGATTTAGAGAGAAGGTGAAGTTCCATTTTATAAGAGGGGTGATGGTTACTCTAGGAAAGATTAATATATTAATTTATTATATAATAATATTCGATTTATAATGGATCAAAATAAATTTATTTTGATCCTGAGGTGTTTATGCGTATAAATACTCTCATCCAATCTGTTTTAGACAAATTTAGTATACCATTTTAATCTTATAGTTTAGATTTAACTCTTAGTTAAATACTTTAACTTTTACCGTGTCTTCTTGTATTCTTCCACTATATAGTTAACAACCATACATTAAACTTAATAGAGAACCTAAATTTGAAAATTAATGAAATATATAACAATATTTAAGCCCTTTGGATGAACCATATATTTTTAGGAATAATATATCAACCAATAAATAGTATTTGTTTTAAAAATTAATTTATTTCAATTTTGACACTATTTGGTATTTAGTTTTAGTGAAAGTAATAAGAACCTTATCACTTCAAAACAAATTATCTCATAATCCATAACAAGAAATATGAACCTATAAAATTAGTTTAGTTCATGAAATGTATCAATTTACATTTATATTGTTATTTATAATATCAATTATTTTAATACTTCACTAATAATGTAATTACTGCATCATTAGTGTGTCATAAATAAATTAAATTATTTAATGTCTAAAAATTATAAATAAAATTCAATTATATAGGAAATCATTTTATCTTTCTAAATAATATTTATAGTAGAATTTGTATTGTGTGTAACCCTATATTACAAATAGATTAGTTATTAAACATTGAATTAAACACTTTTAACTCTTCTTTAAATAAAATAATAATTAATGTCCTAATATAATCCAAGTGGACCAAATAGGGTCATATTTTATTCCTAAGGTTTTTTGGGTCGAATTAAACATATTTAATAGAATTATAACGTGGTTTAGGGTAATTATAATATCATTTTTACCCTTAATTAACGTATTTACTTTTAACCGTGGTAAATAAAAGTCAAAGATAACTATTAAAAAAATTATTTTCATCTTATTGAACCATATTTTACTTAATAATGTCAACGGTGTCTCTTGGATTTGTAAAATTTCACCCACATAATTGGAAAAATTTTGTTTTATACAAATTTGCAAATGATCCTAGAAGGTGGGTAAAAAAGTTAAAAAGTTAATTAAAATTTTATAAATCTAATTTTATTATAAAATTACTCTAATGAATTACATTGAACTTATATATGTATTATATTTCTATTTTGACTGAAAATAAATTTAAATAAAAATAATGATTTAAATAAAAAGTCGGTTTTAAATAATAATGCAGTGTTTTTCACTATTCATCAGAAATTAAAAGTTTTCAGAAAAATACCAAAAATAAAACATAAGCTAATTATGATATTCTGAATTCAAAAATAAAGTCTATTTTACCGAATTGAAAAAATAAAAGTTGCATTTATTAATTTAATATTAATTCCCATTTTCAAAACCAAAAATCGCTTTTTTAAAAAGTAAAAACTTTCAAAAGATTGACATATGTTTATGTCAAATTTAAATATGAAATTAATTATAATGACCTATATTGTATTACATGAAAAAAATATAATCTATTTATACTTACAAACCATTCAAATTAATAATTTAACAATATAAATTATTTTGATTAAAATGTTATTTTCAATAAAAATTTAGTGTGACCTGAGCGAAGGAATTGGGTGAAAAGAGCTTAGGGCTGACACATAATCTTTTAATAATGTAAAATAGATATCCCATGGGTCCTATTTATAGGAACTCATGAGACCCTATGTCAAATGGGTTGTTTTTTCAAGTAAATTGTTCTTGTGTTTCATGCTAGTCGGTCACCTAGTTTAAACTTGTTTTATAGTGGTCGTGGAAGTGTTCCACACATGATTGGTCATGAAGGTTTGTCATGCAGGCTTGGTCATGTAGGTGTACCATGAAGGATTGGTCATTCAAGTGTGATGTATATTTCCTCCTCAAATATGGGACATGTACGATATTGGAAAATATTATTCATGATTGACTACTGTACAAACATGAATTACTCTTTGGAAACTTTACAACTTCGGATGACCATAAATTTTTATCAGTAAGTCTGTTTGAGTTGTGCGACTAGCCAAACTGAATAATAATAAGTTAACTACACCAATGGATAAGTATTATACACACTATAATGATGCTCTATGATGAAACAAATTCCAAAATTACCCTAAAAAACTGCTTTAAGTCATCGATACCATTTTAAAAAATTTAAAAATCGAAGGCCTTCTTTTGAGTGGTGGTTCTCACAACTACACAACCATATTTAGAAAAAATTATTAGAAATATCTATCCCTTGTTCAATTATATTCCTTTAAAAACATTGGAATCTATCATGTTTCTTATTTTGGAATAGAGACACATTCCTACAAAAACTCAACATGTGTTTTCTATGTGAGTATAATACCATCATTCATGCAGAAAAGTGTGTGGGTGAATTTTTTTCAATACCAACAACCATTTATCATATTTTCCTTCAAAATTGTAAATATAAATAGATACCTTATAAATTTTAGAGAGACCCATGACTTATAATATATTCTCTAAGGCATTAACCCATCATTCGGCTATCATAAGGTAATATGACCCATTGAATGATGAAATGTGTTTTTATGAATTATGATACTATAGGGATCTTCCACTGTGGTAAATGTGGTTTCATTCACACATTGATTCCACTTCCATTTATAGACAATTTTATCTAATCCATCACAAAAAAAAATGTACTCTGTTCCAATTGAAACCTTCCTGGGTTACTAATTTTGATGGATATTTTCCTCCACTAAATGTTGAAGTCGGTTCCCCAGATCCAAATTTTTTATAATTTTTGATAACCTATTTTCATTGTTTTTGTCATTAATAAATTTATTATCACATCATAATTTTTCTTATTCATAATATAGTATTTAATAACATTATAATTACGTCTCTCTCACTAAGAGGTCATAGCAGTTACCTACTCTGATGAAAACCCATAAGTGCTAGAAAACTATTCTTAAATATATTCTCTATAAACATATGAAATAATTTAACAAACAAAAATGATACATGATATTAGGGGGGAGACTCATATGACTTTGAGACACCTTATCATTGTTTATTCCATTGGTAATATTCCTTAACATATTCTGATATCGAGATATGCTTATAGGGAAACCACATTTATATGTGTGGTTGAATATTCCTATATGTGGACATGTGAATTGATCATTAGAATTTAATATTGTTAGTAATTAGTATTATGATTCAATTACATTGATTTATTGATAAAAACTATGATGACAGATGTTCGCGGTGAGGTAGGATACGTTGGGTGTGTTATGAGTATCATTTCATTAATGAATAATGTGAGAAGGTATTTGTCCCTTATGTTCATTAATTGAAGTTGATATATCATGCCCTTTGATGAAAATGATATAGCCTAAACAAATCCTTATCCATGGTGTTCTATAGGAATGTTCAATTTATAATAATTCAAAGAAAGAGGCATCGGGCTCATAGTTTGATGGCACCATCATGCAACCTGATTGATTTGAGATATCGTATTAAAGGGATTATATTACGCATTAATCATTTTTAGGAAGTATCATGTCATTGGGGTATTAATTTCTTTCTCTATGTGTTCTTTAGTGTGTTTCTAGACACTAACATTGGATTTTGGGCTACATCACCTAATCCCAATAACAAATAGGACTATAGGGTCACACACTAAGTGTATTAATAATCATAGTTAAATAATATTTTTTTATTTATTTTTTAACAAGTTGAATAAATATTATTCTATTATGTGGTTTAATAATTATTAAGGTATTATTGATCACTTGTATTCTATCACCAATTATTTGACGGAATATAATATGAGTAGAATATTTAATAAATATTTATTTTCAATTTACCGAATGTAGTATTTATTTATTTATTGGTGAATAATGTAGTTATATTTATTTAATAAATAAATAGTCATTATTTAAGGCCTATTAAATATTGTAAAGGAATGGTGGACTAAGTATTCTGGTTCTGTAATAAATAATAAATATTGAATATTATTTGATTAAATAATATTTAATTTAATTCACAAGTTAAGCCCTTGGAGAGAAATAATAATATTATTATTATTATTTGGAATGGGGTTTAGCAAGGATTAGATAAATAATAAATGGTACTTTTGAAATTATTTTATTTTACCCTATCATTATATAAACTGTTTAATATTATTTTCTCTTATATCTAATACATTTTTTTATGAACACCGAATTTGGGGAATCCTCTCATGCCCTAGAGAGATACCTGAGCAAAAAATGATCCCAATAACAAAGAGTGATTTTCCGCCACATACCAACTCCATGTATCTATTGATCATTGAGAATTATTTGTAAACAATTTTTGAGGAGATCAAATGAAAAAAAACACAAGTTATAGGATCTGCCATGCTAGCACCCGAATAATCCTATGACAACATTCTGAGATTTCTGGATGACGCGTGGATCAAATAAAAGGGAATTTCTATTGATGACTATAAATAAAATGCCATATAATTTAGATCTTTTTTCATATTCATTAATGAATAATGAATTTCAATAATATAATTCCTTAATTAATTAAATTAATAATAAATAATATGTCATAATCGTCTCCTTGGTTCTGGCATTCTATCCCTTTTCTGGTTTCCATAGATTCAATTTTTTTTTCATAATGTTTATAACTGTGTTAATGTATGATTAATCATCGATCATGAAAAACCAAGAAAATTTTGGCATGAACCATCACATTATTCTACTACACCCAAAATCTAAACTGCCTTCTTACATTATTTCCCTATTTTCTATTTGAAAACCCATTCTAAAAATTCATTGTTCATAATAATGAATATGGTAATATTAAAATTATATATCATGATAACAAGAAATTATAATCTCTTAAGGTTATTTATATCCATTATCATAACCTCTAATATAATATAATACTTGTCTTTGGTACCAAATATAAGGGCCTAGTCCTAATTTAATCCATAATTTTATGTTAAAAAATATTTTATTTTCATGAATTCCGAATGATATTTTCAAGTTTAGTGTATTAGAGAAGGTGGTTATATTTATTAAATAACAAACCCATAAATGAAAATTTTATCACTTATTCATATTATACACATTTCATACAACATAAGTCTTTTAAAATAAAACACAATTTCTTTTCATGAAAAATATTTATGATTTTTAGCTTTACTTGTTCTTTATTTCCACTCATCGTTAAAAATTATAAAAAAAATCATTTGAAAACACGGGATGGGAACAAAAAGATTTGTATGTTACATAAAAAAGAATGAGGAAACTCTACAATAAATTTTAAAAAATTGATATCATAAAATAACATTTTTTGTTAATAAAATAACCATTGAGCACATATAATTATTTACATACACATTAAAACATATTTACTATCCAGATTTTTTCACAAAACACATTGTAAAAAACATGAAGTTAAAATAATAATCATTAGTTGTTCTTAGTAAACATGATGAGTTATGGAAAAAATTTCATCAAAATTAACCTTTTACACAAAAAGGAAATAATCATTTCATTAAACAGAAGATCATTACCTAAACATTTTTCATCAAAATATTTCCATGAAATCTCATTTTCAAGCACAAAAATTTCTGGTAAGATCCTTTTGGAATCATCTTCCAAAAATTGTTAAGATGACCCTTATAATAGAAATGACATATATTGTCAAATTCAAGCATATTTATCTAAAGAACATATTCATTACCCAATGCATTGTAGAGCTATATCAAGATCACCCATAAACATGAGATATATTAGGATCACCCAACATCATGAAATATATTGGGATCATCATTCATCATATAAAATTTATGGCAGCCATAAAATGCATGGAAATCATAAATATTTCAATTTACTCATCAAACTCATTAAAATATACTTTTCATCCCACGTGAAAAACGTTTTTAGGTATTGATATTTCCTTTTTCCTTAAAACCAAATTTTTATAAATAAAATCCTGGAATACTGGGAATGATTTTTTTCTTTGGATAAAACATAAAATAATATAATTTAATCTAAACAACAAATGGAAGTGGTAAAATTCATTAAAGTTGTGTATTTTAAAATAGAACATTCCTTTTCCCATTTTTATAAATGTTCAGTAATCAAATTCCCTTTGAAGCCCATTTAAACAAAGTCAAACATGTCTATTATAATTAATTAATTTCCATATAGATACATCAATATAATAATTTTACTAAAATGGATATGGAATAAAAATATTTATATAATTAATTATTATAATAATTAAAATGAGGTTTAAAGGTTAAGTGTCCCTTACCTAATTTATGACTCATTATGAATATTATTTATAGTGATGAATAAAACAATTATGTCACTTATTTAATTTCTTAATAACATTTCTCTAGTTTATTTTTACTTTTATCTGATATATTACAGTTTTATATTTAATTACATAATCAATTAAATTCACATTGGTTGTTTTGACTATATTCAACCCACATATCAAAAATGAATTCCATATGTTTACTATCTTAAAAGGGGTAATTATTTCATAATATCTAGAATAATATTAATCACATAAATATAATTTTATATGTTAATTTTAATTTTAAAACCATTATTTAAATATTTTTTATGAAAAATGATCTACGTTACAATCTTAGAGACCGTAAACTATAAACATACATGAGTAACATTTCCATTTTCAACAAACTTTATTGAAATAATGTAATTGTGGTTTTATAATTATATAAATATTTTTTGAATAAATTTAATATTATTTTTTTATATACACATATATTTACCATCCCTGTGATGTTGTAATAAAAAATCACATCTCTTCATGGGGGAGGTAATCTACACGTACTTACGAACAACATTACGATTCTTTAATTAATGGAAAGGTAAAAATAGAATGAAATATTATCTTTATAAACTGAAAATTATTTCAATAATATCATGTTTATACATTAATCCCAACATTATATATATCCATAAGAGGCTGTTATGGAAAAAGAATTACATCGGTTCACAAGATGGGAGATTGACATTCAAGATATTGATGGATTTATTTCTCATTTTATTGAAGAAAGATGTGTATTTATGTAATTACATTAACATATTTATGTAAGATACTAGTATTATTATTTATGAATGTATTAATAATATTAATAATGTATTGGAAGAAATAGAACTAAAAAATTTGGTTAAAACCTCTAATTTTTATTTAGAAAACCACCGTTTATTTAAACCATAAAATCTACAAATATGGTATTATACCCAAAATAAAACATTAGGAATGTGGGTATGGATGTTAGTGAGGGATATGGTAGGTATTTTATGATCTAGAGTTATGAAATGTTGTAAGAAATATAGGTTAGGAGGTTCCTTTTTCTAAGTGAGGGGAGGGGCATTCTTCTAATTTCATTAAGTATTAAAATAATATAAATTAATTATCATCTTGAGGTAGTTAAAAATTGATATAATTATAATATAATATGATTATGGCTCTATATCATCTCAAATAATAAAATTTTAACATTTTTTTATTATGGTTTTACTCTTATCTCTTCGTTTTATGCCTCAGTTAACCCTTTTGAAAATTACAGAAATATACATTTTATTTATGATTTAGGGGTAAATAATGTTACTAAAAATGAAAAATGAACAATAAATGGATCATGGTTGAAATTTTAAAACATATCCCATTAACGTTTTATATTATAATTGTATCACCCCAATCTTCCATGGTACACTTCTCTTTCAATAATGCAATAGCTTGAATTGTACGCAAGTTCGAGAGTCTAACACAACGCGACCAATCAAAGTAGTCGTTATGAATATTAATACCCACTTTTGGAAATTTTTTAAATTTTATTATTCAAATTGGACGTCATTTTTAGATTCAGAATACCAAAATTATCCAAAGTTGAATTTTTCATTTTTTCTGAGAACTTCCAATTTTTTATGAATACTGTATAATAATAAACTTTAATTAAAAACAATTTTTTTAATGAAAATAATTAATAGTGATAAATTATATTATTTAGTGGTTTTAAAGTATAATATAATATATTTTTACCATTTTATCCAATGGTGGTCATTAGAATTAATTTCACTTTGAAATTGGACATAAACAATTGTCAATCTTTTGATTGATATTCTTTCTTAAAAACACGCTATTTGTTTTGACAACGGGAATTAATTATAAAATTCATTAATGAAACTTATATGTTCTGAATTTGGTAAAATAGACAACATCTTTTAATTTGGAATATCAAATATATATTAGGGTGATGTTTTGGTATTTTTCTGAAAAACATCAATTTTTGATTAATAGTGAAACTACTAAGTGGTAGTTAAAAAACTAATTTTTCATTTAAATGAAATTTTACTGCTTTTGTGAATTTAATTTTGTAACAACCCGATATTTTATGATAAGTATTCTTTTAAATTTATTTGATGTCATGTGTTTTATGCTACAACAATATTATCTTGTGCTATACGTAACAACGTATTAGCTTGCAGTATACGCAACATTATTCTTGGATTATGTTACACACAATTTCAAGTTCGTTTGATAATAGTACTTCTACGCAACATTGAGTATATATATATATACATATATATATATATATATATATTCAATTTATAAATGAAAAATGGTTGGATTCTATTATAATGAAACAAAAAAGGAGTCTTGCACAACACGCATCCCTGACTTGGCTTGCATTACACGCAAGTGCAACCTTCCACGATAGCGTGTGTTGTACTCAATACCGAGTTTCTCTAAAAAAACGATATGCTATTCAAATATTATTAAAACTAGTCGTTATGAATAGCAATACCCACTTTTTTAAATTTTATAAATTTTATCTTTCAAGATGGACTTCATTTTTGGATTCAGAATATCAAAATTAGCCTAGGGTGAAATTTTGGTATTTTTCTGAAAATATTCAATTTTTGATGAATAGTTAAAACACTGGGTTACTATTTAAAAACCATCTTTTTATTTAAATAATTATTTATTTATTTTCATTTCATTTTAGGTCAAAATTGATACATAATACCTATATAAGTTCAAAGTAATTCATTGGAGTCTTTTTATAATAATTTTAGATATATAAAACTTTTATTGAACTTTTCACCGTCTTTTACCCACCTCCTAGGAGAATTTGAAAATTTACATAAAAATTAATTTTACCGCTTCTGTGAATGGAATTTCAAAAATCCGAGAGACACGGTTGATTTTAGTATGTCAAATGTGGTTCAATGAGATGAAAATAATTTTTGGTGAATAGTAACTTTTTACTTTTTTTACCACGGTTAAAAGTAAATAGGGTAATTAAGGGTAAAAATGATATTATTATTACCCTAACACATGTCCTAATTCTATTGAATAACTGTAATTCAACCAAAAACAACCTTAGAAATAAAATATGACCATTTAGGCCCACTTGGATTTGATTAGGACATTTATTATTAATTTATTTAAAGAAGGGTTAAAATAGTTAAAATCAATGTTTAATAATTAAATAATTTTCAATATAGGGTTATAAATAAGATAAATTCGACTATAAATATTAATTAGAAATATAAAAATATTTCCTACATAATTGTATTTTATTTTTAATTTTTATACATTAAATAATTTAATTTATTTATGAAACAATGATGATGCAGTAATTATCTTATTAATGAAATATTGACAAAATTGATGTTATAAATACCCAAATAAATGTAATTTGATACTTTTTTTGAGTTAAAATAATTTTATATGTTAATATGACATCTTAGTATTGATTTAATTAACTCTTTTCTAACTAATCATTCTGTTATGATTTTCACAAAAATCAATTACCAAATAGTGTCCAAATTGACATAAAATAGTTTTTAAAAAAAATATTATATTATTAATTGTTATTTTATTCCTAAAAATATAAGGTTCAGCCAAATGACTTAGATAAGGTTATATATTTTAATAATAAAAAACTTGGGGTTCGTTTGGTTTGTTATAGTATGTTTATTAACCATATAGTGTAAGAAAACAAGAAGACACGGTAAAAGAAAAATTATTTAAATTAAAGTTAAATCTAAATGATATGGTTAAAATAGAAACCTAAACTTGTCTAAATTCTATTGGATGAGAGGATTTCGACCCATTCTCACCTTAGCTTCGAAATAACTCAATTTGGAGCTATTAATAACCGAATAAGACTTTATAATAAAAAAATATTTTTAGTTATTCCAAAGGTGCCCCTATCCTCCCTTATAAAATGGAACCTCATCCCTCTCTTTCTCACACCACTTTGAGCCTTCAAGGTCGGAAAAACCTACAAAATTCTCTTCTCCACTTCCCTAGAAACATCCTAGAGGTCCTGGTATTCTTCAATGGCCAATTTTAGTGCCCTAATAGGAGGTCTCAAAGAGGTGCTTCAAAGAAGAGGTAATGTCCGTTACCGATTCTTTCAACATTATTTCTTCTTCTACCTGTTCTTCTTTAGTTATTTCATTGTAAAGTAATAAAATCAGTATCAATCATATACTGATATGTTATTATAAGTATTAAATAACCCTATTTCACCATCTATCCATCCTACAGAAAACGAAATCACTAAGCGTGCTTACGTACGGAATACCGACTCCATGTCGTGGTGTAATCTATTTTCCACCCCCACCTTACTTGGATGGGAATAATGGTGTAAATAATGACTATATAAGAGTATTTTAAATTGATATTGATTCTGAAATATTATACATACATTTCAATTCAATTCCACTATCATGGGAATGATATCATCGCTCGTGCGTACGTACGGAGTACCGTCGACACGACGCAATGAGATTCATTCTCAATGATTAACCATTCATGAATGATTATAAAGTATATAAAATATGTAATCATGAAATATATGAAATAATAATGATACTGGATTTATGTATATATATATGTATGTCATCTACTTAATTCCATTCAATTCAATAAGGAAATGAAAACAATGTTCATGCGTACGTACGGCCTACCGTCTCCATGAATGATGTATTTCTTTCCATTTATCGATCTATTATATATATTTATATTCTGAATATATATTATATATAAATCATGTTTTACATTCTGGATTTAAGTAACCATGATCTAAGTAATCATATGAATAATTACAAGTTATAACACGAACGACAAATGAAACGATTTTACCCAAAACGTTATTTTAACATTAATTTACAAAAGAATGGGTAATATAAAGTCATACGTGAACCATATATGATATCATAACAATGAATATGATTCTGTAATAAGTCAATGACATTATTTAAATCATTATACAGGAGGTTCGGAAACATACGAATCATATTAGACATAAGGTGAGGGATAATTATTCCAACCTCGTTTCTTATCCGAGATTATTTATTCGTAAGTATTTACTGGGGTTATGTTTATCATCCATGTACGTGTTTTCTCAAAATGTTTTCATAAAATGTTTAATATTCTTCCTTGTATTTTTAAAGTCATTTTTACCACTTTTTTACTTTTACCACAAGGTACGGAAGGAATCTTTCTTTTACGATGTACTTTTTGACATTTTTGGCAAATGTACGAGGAGAATGTTTTTTGTAACATATACAGCGTGAACAGATTTTTACGGTTTCATAACGCCTCATTTTCATGAAGCTTCCTCTACAAGATTTTATGATTATTTTCAAAAAAATCCTTTTCATTTAAAATTTAATGATAATTTCAGAAAAGAAAATTATTTTTCAGAAGAAAGAATATTTTCCTCCAGAATTCATTTCAAGTGTTTTATCAAAACTATTTTCCATCTAAGATGGAATTATTTCATATTCGTATGTTTCAAGAAAAATGTCTCAATTATTTACATGGTATGATTCTTATTATGAAGAAATTATATCCTTTTGTTTTATATGGATTGTGTTATGATGGCATGATGTTTAAGAATCCCAATTTATTACATGGGTTATGCTATGATTTATGATTTTGTGGCACAAGTAAGAATGATTTCATTATGAGATGGGTGGGACCTATATCTCCCTCCAATGCATTGGGTAAAGATTTATATCTCATGAGATAGACATGGCTGGAATGGTAAGTTAATCCGATTCAGTGTTACAGGACTGAAACGAGGTGTGAACTCGATTCAGAAAGGGACTTTTTCCACTAAGATGGTCATGGAAGCAATGACTTGGCTACTATGGAAATCATTACTTGTGCGTAATGGATGCCACAATTACATGCTTTATTCATATGCTATTTTATCATGATTTATTATCTATTATGATCTATGCCTTACGTTCTTCCATGTTTTATGTCATTGCTCAAGATTTTGATGTTTAAATATTATGTTCATGTTTTTAAGTTCAAATGTATATGGTTTGTTTTATTTTCTCCATGCTTACCCTTACTGAGCATTTGAGCTCGCCCTTTTTATGTTTTCTTTTCCCCCAGGATTAAAATAAAGGTTTTAGGTAAGGAAACAAAAAGGGAGGATCATTATGGAAGATGTTGAAGATCTTTCAACATGATTAGAAGTTTATATTTAAAGTTTCCAAAGACACTAAACTATTATGGTCTTTGTGTGTCTGTTTTTGTTATGTATTAGATATTTTGGAAAAGTAATTTAATGTCCATGTATATCAATCTTTGGGTCTTTACAGTTGGTATCAGAGGAAAGGTTTAGTCAACCTTTGGAAACTAGGATGCAAAAACGATAGTGAGATCCCTAGAGATATTTCTATGGTTTGTTTATGGATGTCTCTAAGGATAAGTATACATATAGGATATAGTCCTAGAACTATGGTAACGATCTTAGAATTTAACCTAAGATGTTAGATATTGAGGATAATCCCCCTTTACTATGTTATTTTCCCTAGCATGGTATTTGCCTCTCACACTATTATTTTTGGGTTTTAGACGATGGATGGAACACGAAGGAACCGTGTTGATCAATGTAATGGACAATGCAATTATTGTCCTCCTGACCAAACCAATGTCATGGGAGATGGAGTTCACAATCTTATTTCTATACTTACACAAGCTATGAATCATTATGTACTTCAAAATGAGTAGACAAAGTAGCAACATTCTGTTGAATCCTTCATGAGGCAGTGTCCACCTCCATTCAGTTGGTCTTCTTCTCCCTTAGTGGCTGAACAATGGATCAGTACTACTGAAAATATATTTTCAGTTCTACAATGTTCTGAGCATGATAAAGTTATCTTAGCAGTATATCGTTCGGAAGGTGATTCTGATCAATGGTGTAATCTTATCAAGAATACGAGACAAAGAGATGAAATTGAGTCCATGGAATGGGACGAGTTCAAGAACATGTTTTTCAGTAAGTAATTCTCTTGTATTATTCTAACAAAGATGGAAAAGGAGTTTCTTGAGCTTAATCATAAGGATGATGAATCTGTTGGTATATACAAATCGAATTTTACAAGACTTTCAAGGTATTAATCTGGCATTATCATCCAACCTGAAAGTAATGTTGATCGATTTTTAGTGGCTTAAAACCAAGTCTTTGAAGGGAATTATCTATAAGAGACTTCAGTAGCTATGAAGAAATTGTGCATTATGCTATCAAGGTAGAATTAGAAGTTGGTGTAACATATCCATCTCATGGTTTTGAAAAGAAACGAAAGATGGACTTCATGGAGAAATCTCAGAATAATGGTGAAAAGAAGATGAATATTTCTTTATGCTAAATGTGTGGAATGAAGCATGGTGGAGATTGTCTTAAAGGGACTAGAAAATTTTTTAAGTGTGGAAAAGAAGGTCATCGAGAAGCTGAGTGTCTAAGTAATGGAAAAGGGTTGCTAATGATGTGAATAAAGAAAATACTATAGAGAACGCACCACCAACACTTCAATGCTTCAAGAGCAAGGAAATGGGGCGTTATTCTAATAAATGCCCTAATCCACGGGTAAATGATGATCAACATGAGCAACCTCTTATGGCATAGGATAAAGGGAAGTCTCATGCAATCACTATTTGTGATGTTGAGTATGAAAATGAAGTTGTGTAATTATTAAGTGTTTATGTAATGGGATTCCAAAATAATGTTGTATATAGTATCGTGGAATATTGGAATATTTATTTATTGGTCTATTGTGGTTTTCAAAAAATTTATGGTACCGATAACCATGGAAAGTGATTGAGATATTTTTGGAAAGAAGATGATGTGCGCATAATGAAGGGATAAGGAGAAAATGAAATGTTTGATAGTATTCATGAGTTCATGACTGATATAAGGAAATAGTTATATCATGGTTTGAGTATATAGAATTTTGGGGTTTGGTTTGTGGAAAGAGTTAACTTGTAACAGCACTCATGTTTTCACTACGATTCAATGGGTATTCATTTTTCAAGAGAATACATGATTAAGGCCTTCGAATGTTTGGAATATGACCAATAAGACATATCTTATGATATATGGGGATCAACGATGGTATTAACATTCTTGTTATATTAAATCTCTGGTAATCGTCTTCACTATAATATGAGAATAGAATGCAATATTATGGATAAGCCTAAAGATTGGCATGGATTATGTTGGAAATACGTTAGTATTGTTTAAGGATAGAACTTTTTTCGATATTATTGATGGGATGTTATAGTAATGTAGTTTTAGAAAAAGGATAACCTGCAGGACGGGAGACAACCCATCGCGTCCGACAAGGCTGTGGGAATCGAACCCACAACCGATGTGCGACAGGCCTTTATCACCTACCACTGGTCTACAGGATGTCCTTGGTAAGTGTAAATTAGTTATAATTTTTTTAAGTGGTATGAGATATGAATCATAAGTCCATTTTAGGAACCATATATGATTAATCGACTTATGTATATTTAATAACTTTTTCTAACCTTTTGTTTGAGATAGATGGAATGACCTGTCATTCTATCACATGATCTTCTAACACTTCATGAATGACAAATTCAACTTCATTTATTTAAGATATGAAGTATAAATTGTTCAAGGCACGAACAACAGAGAGATTGTACCAACATCAAGTAAGTATTTATTTTGATTCGAAAATTATTCAACATTAGAGAAATGATCCTGAAAACCAAAAATGTTGTCATAGTTCCCTTATATCCGATGAATCAGACGGTACCTTATATAATCACAAATCTATGGCTTTTTGATTGTTGGTTTTTTCATAGACCTGTTCTCTACCACTCTCCATCAGAACTTGATGTTTAGATTTCTCTTCCATATCCATATTTTCACCTATGTTCTCCCACGAGGAAACTCATTGATGAGTTAATTTGGGTAACCGTTATGTTTCATACTTTATTTTTTTAAAGTTAAGTTTTGGTATTTCATTTTACGATTTGGGTTTCAATTAAAGAAACTTTCAAGTAGAAAACCATGTATAACCCCGATGAATTTCGAGGGCGAAATTCATTTTAAGGGGGGTATAATGTAATAACCTAATATTTTATGATAAGTATTCTTTTAAATTTATTTGATGTCATGTGTTTTATGCTACAACAAGATTATCTTGTGCTATACGTAACACCGTATTAGCATGTAGTATACACAATACTATTCTTAGATTGTGTTACACACAATTTCAAGTTCGTTTGATAATAGTCATTCTACGCAACATTGAGTGTATATATATATATATATTCAATGTATAAATGAAAAATGGTTGGATTCTGTTATAACGAAACAACAAATGATTCTTTCACAACCCACATCCCTGACATGGCTTGCATTACACGCAAGCGCAACCTTCCACGATAGCATGTGTTGTACGCAATACCGAGTTTCGCTAAAAAACGATATGGTATTAAAATATTATTAAAACTTGCCGTTATAAATTGTAATACCCACATTTTAAAATTTTATAAATTTTATCGTTCAAAATGGACTTCATTTTTGGATTCGGAATATCAAAATTAGCCTAGGGTGAAATTTTGGTATTTTTCTGAAAACTTTCAATTTTGATGAATAGTGAAAACGCTGGGTTACTATTTAAAAATTGACTTTTTATTTAAATAATTATTTATTTAATTTAATTTCATTTTTGGTCAAAATTGATACATAATACCTATATAAGTTCAAAGTAATTTATTGGAGTCATTTTATAATAACTTTAGATATATAAAAATTTTATTTAACTTTTCACCGTCTTTTACCCACCTTCTAGGAGAATTTGAAAATTTACATAAAACATAATTTTACCGCTTCTGTGAATGGAATTTCAAATATCCGAGAGACATGGTTGATGTTAGTATGTAAAATTTGGTTCAATGAGATGAAAATAATTTTTTTTGAATAGTAACTTTTTTCTTTTTTTACCACGGTTAAGAGTAAATAGGTTAATTAAGGGTAAAATGATATTATAATTACTCTAAAACATGTACTAATTCTATTGGATAATTTTAATTCGACCAAAAACAACCTTAGGAATAAAATATGACCATTTAGGCCCACTTGGATTAGATTAGGACATTTATTATTAATTTAATTAAAGAAGGGTTAAAATAGTTAAAATCAGAGTTTAATAACTAAATCAATTTTAATATAGGGTTATACATAAGATAAATTTCAATATAAATTTTCATTAGAAAGATACGAAGATTTCCTACATAATGGTATTTTATTTGTAATTTATAGACATTAAATAATTTAATGTATTTATGAAACAATGATGATGCAGTAATTATCTTATTAATTAAATATTTATATAATTGATGTTATAAATACCCAAATAAATGTAATTTGAAACTATTTATGAATTAAAATAATTTTATATGTTAATATGACATGTTAGTATTTATTTAAATTACTTTTTTAGAACTAATCATTCTGTTATAATTTTCACAAAAATCAATTACCAAATAGTGTCAAAATTGACATAAAAAATGTTTTTAAAAGAAATATTATATTATTAATTGTTATTTTATTCCTAAAAATCTAAGGATAGGCCAAATGACTTAGATAAGGGTATATATGTTAATAATAAACAACTTTGGGTTCTTTTGTCTTGTTATAGTAAGTTTATTAACCATATAGTGTAAGAATACAGGAAGACACGGTAAAAGAAAAATTATTTTTCTTAAAGTTAAATCTAAATGATAGGGTTAAAATAGAAACCTAAACTTTTCTAAATTCTATTGGATGAGAGAATTTCGACCCATCCCCACCTTAGCTTCGAAATCACTAAATTTGGATCTATTAAAAACCGAATATGACTTTATAATAAAATAATATTTTTTGTTATTCCAATGGTGCCCCTCTCCTCCCTTATAAAAGGGCACCTCCTCCCTCTCTTTCTCACACCACTTTGAGCCTTCAGGCTCTGCCAAACCCTGAAAAATTATCTTCTCCACTTCCCTAGAAACATCCTAGCGGTCATGGGATTCTTCAAAGACCAATTTTAGTTCCCTAAGAGGAGGTCTTAAAGAGGAGATTCAAAGAAGAGGTAATGTCTATTACCGATTCTTTCAACTTTATTTATTCTTCTACTTCTTATTATTTAGTTGTTTCATTATGAAGTAAAAACATAAGTATCACTAATATACTGATATGTTATTATATGTATGAAAAAACCCTATTTCTCTATCTATCCATCCTACGGAAAACGAAATCACCACGCGTGCGTACGTACGGAATACCGTCTCCACGTCGTGGTGTAATTTATTTTCCACCACCACCTTACTTGGATAGGTATAATTGTGTAAATAATGACTATATATTATTATTTTAAAGTGATATTGATTCTGAAATATTATAAATACACTTCAATACAATTCCACGATCATGGGAATGATATCATCGCTCGTGCGTACGTACGGACTACCGTCTCCACGACGTGATGAGATTCATTCTCAATGATTAACCATTCATGAATGATTATAAAGTATATATAATAAGTAATCATGAAATATATGGCATAATAATTATACTGTATTTATGTATATATATATATGTATGTCATATACTTAATTCCATTCAATTCAATAAGGAAACGAAAAGAGCGTTCATGCGTACGTACGGCCTAACGTCTCCATGAATGGTGTATTTCTTTCCATTTATCGATCTATTATATATATTTATATTCTGAATATATATTATATATAAATCATGTTTTACATTCGGTATTAAAGTAACCATGATCTATGAAATCATATGAATAATTACAAGTTAAAACACGAACGACAAATGAAACGATTCTACCCAAAACGTTATTTTAACATTAATTTACAAAAGAATGGGTAATATAAAGTAATAAGTGAACCATATATGATATCATAACAATGAATATGATTCTGTAATAAGTAAATGACATTATTTAAATCATTATACATGAGGTTCAGATATATACTAAGCATATCGGGCGTAAGGTAAGGGATAATAATTCCAATATCGTTTCTTATCCGAGATTGTTTACTCGTAAGTAGTTACTGGGGTTATGTTTATCATCCATGTACATGATTTCTAAAAATGTTTTCATAAAATGTTTAATATTATTACTTGTATTTTTAAAGTCATTTTCACCCCTTTTTGACTTTTACCACAAGGTACGGAAGGAATCTTTCTTTTACGATGTACTTTTTGACATTTCCCTAAAAAGTATGAGGAGAATGTTTTTTTGTAACTTATACGGCATGAATGGATTTTTACAGTTTCATAACGCCTCATTTTCATGAAGCTTCCTCTACAATATGTTATGATTATTTTCAAAAAAAATTATTTTATTTTAAAATTGAATGAAAATTTCAAAAAATAAAATATATTTTGTGGAAGAAAGGATATTTTCCTCAAGAATTCATTTAAAGTGTTTTATCAAAACTATTTTCCATCTAAGATGACATTATTTCATATGTGTATGTTTCAAGTAAAATTTCTCAATTATTTTCATGGTATGATTCTTCTTATTATGAAATTATATCCATTTGTTTATATGGATTTTATTATGATGGCATGATGTTTAAGAATCCCAATTCATTACATGGGTTATGCTATGATTTATGATTTTGTGGCACAAGTAATAATGATTTAATTATGAGATGGGTGTGACCTATATCTCCCTCCAATGAATTGGGTAAAGATTTATATCTCAGGATATAGACATGGCTGGAATGGAAAGTAAATCCGGTTTAGTTTTACAGGACTGAAACGAGGAGTGAACTCTATTCAGAAAGGGACTTTGTCCACTAAGATGGTCGCGGCAGTAATGCCTTGGATACTATGGAAATCATTACATGTGCTTAATGGATTCCACAATTACATGCTTTATTCATGTGATATTTTATCATGATTGATGATCCATTATGATCTATGCCTTATGTACTGCCATGTTTTATGTCATTGCTCAAGATTTTGATTTTTAAATATTATGTTCATGTTTTTAAGTTCAAATGTATATGGTTTGTTTTATTTTCTCCATGCTTACCCTTACTGAGCATTTGAGCTCATCCTTTTTATGTTTTCTTTTCCCCTAGGATTAAAAGAAAGGTTTTAGGTAAGGAAATAAATAGGGGAGGATCGTTATGGAATATGTTGAAGATCTTTCAACATGATTAGAATTTTATATTCCACGTTTCCAAAGACACTAAACTATTACGGTCCTTGTGTGTCTGTTTTTGTTATGTATTAGATATTCCAAAAAAGTAATGTAATGTCCATGTACGTCAATCTTTTGGTCTTTACAAATTTCAAAAATCTGACATACATGTTTGTAATTAGGAATTAAAATGTGGTTCAATGGGATGAAAATAATTTTTTTGTGAATAGTAACTTTTGAGTTATATTAACCGCGATTAGAGGTAATTAGATTAATTTAAGCTAAAAATAATGTTATAATAATTTTAAATTACCTTGACACATGTCCTAATCTTATTTTATGACTCATGGATGACCAATACAATCCATCGGTCGATTTGTGGGACCCCATGGAGCCACTTTTGTAAGATAATGACATTAATACCTTTTATTTAAAGTAAAAATAAAAATGTCACAAACATGTATTATTCTACTAAAACAATTTTTACAAGGGGTTATACAAGTTAAATTTTCGACTATAAATATCCATTGAAAATCTAAATCTATTTACAATATCATCTAATTTTTTTATAATTTTTAGACATTATATAAAAAAATTTATTTATTACACCATGATGATGCAGCGATTACCTCATTAAAGAACTATTTAAATAAAATGAAAAGATAAGGTAAACTATAAAACTTACACTTGTCTAAAGCCTATTGGATGGGTATATTTCGAACCCTTATCACCTTATACTAGAAATATATCATTCTGGGACCTTTAAAATCTGAAAAGCATTTCATAATAAAGTAACATTTCAATCTTTCCAAAAGAGCCCCTCCTCTCCTCTTATAAAAGGCCCCCACCTCTACCACCTTATTAACAATTTCAAAGCCATTTGGATCTACCAAACTCTGCCAAAATACTCTTTCAAATTCCCTCTCTTACTCCTAGAGGACTCACTTTGGGCAGAAGTCTTCCCAAGGAATCCTTTGTCTCAAATCAAAAAGAGTTACCCGATTTTAAGGTAATGACTTCTCTTATGTTCTTTTGTTTTATTTTGCTTCTCCAACTCCTCAAACCATTTTTATTCCATTATTTTATAACAACACCAGTTTATTCCAAATAATAGGATGTTTTTTTGAGAAGTATTTTATTTACACTTACACACACCTCCGTCTAATGGTTAAAGAACATACTATTTCTGTGGGTGGCAAATTACTGCATCACGAAATGATGATTGATCAATCTTCTTTTAACACCTTTCATTGTGGCCATTAAGATGTCACTATATTTATATATGATATATATTAAATTTATGTTTTCCTTATGCATCTGTATTTTTCATTTATGTAATCCCTTTATGGTTTCCATTATGGGTAAAAACGATAATTTCATTTTAGGAAGTGCGGACTACCGCCCCCTCAAAGTGATTTGAATCATTAATTCTATATGTGGGACGTACAAATGAAGGATTTAAATGATATTATAAATAATAATATTTTGTAATTATAATATAACTTTATATCATCATGATCTCATTCCACTAAATATGAAATTGAAATGAAAGTATTGTTCATGCGTACGTACGGCTTACTGTCGCCATGAACAGTGTATTTCGTTTCTTACCTCTAAATGTTATGTAATATTATAAATTCATGTATATACTGGATATATATATGATATATATGATACCAATATCATTAATATAATTCTAGAGATAAGGGATATTTTACCACCGGAACAACTTGTAATTATAAAAAGCTTATTGTTGACTCATGTACCAAAGATCGACAAAACGACCATTATTAACTTCAATGATTACATAATTTTCATAACATGGTAATAATTGATATAAAAGGAATAATGAATTTGAAAAATGTTCTTAATAAAGTAGAGATTAAATCTAGTTTATTATTCAATAGATTAAAGAATTATCGAGTCAATTCAGACATGAGGTATGGGTTAATTCTACAACCTCTTCATTATTCAAGGTGGTTTATATGTAATTATATACTAGGACCTCTTTATCATCCGCATCCATGTTTCTTAAAAATGTCTTTCAAAACATTTTTACTATTTCTTAGACAATGGGTTAAAGTCATTTATACCCTTATTTGACCTTATAGGTTTTTGAAAACAATCTTTCCATCTTTTTCCAAACAAGGTACTTTATGAAATTGTCGACAAAATATTGGTGAGAATGATTTTTTAACTTATACGGCAGGTGCGGCTATTTTCCGACATTATAAAATCTTTGACGCTTCCCTTAAAATATTATAAAAATATTTTCAAAGTAAATGTTTTCTTTTACAATTATGTGTCTTTTAAATGATTTAAAAAAAGATATTTCTCTCAAATAGTTTTGATTCCATCTATGTCAACATCCTTTGATGGATTTTAAGCTTATTTGAAGTTGATTTGTTTTGATTCAAAACTTCCATATTATATTGAATGTTTTTTTATATTTTTGAAAATAGATGTGTTATTTTTATACCATTCATGGTTTTTGGAGAATGTAGTGACATTTCATATGCTAGTTTTAATACGAATGTTTTATGTTTAAACCTGTTCATATGAAGAATGCATTGGACTTAATACGTTATGGGTGGAGCCCGCTAGAGCTCCTAGAGGCATCGGTAGGTCTCATGAGACAAACTAGTGTCTGGGAAAGAGGCATTGACAAAATCTTATTTGTAGTCTTGGCACGAGTCCTTGGCTACGTGGTTATGATAGTCGGGCATTATGCATTCCATCATTATAAAAGTGGTTATTGATATTTAATGCGATTATTCTACTAGTAGAATATCCATGTGAATAAGTAAATGGCATTACATCATTTTATTTTTTCCATATTATGCTGAAGTTCAAGTTTAAAAGGTTTTTTTTATTTATACATTACCTTAAATTTTTATGTTTATTTATGAAAGTTTCTGCTATATTGTTATCCTTACTGAGCATCTGAGCTCACCCCTTTCTATTTATTATTTATCCCAGGATGTGAACAAATATTTTATGACTGACCTGCAGGGATAGTTTGAAGGGTATATAAGTGTGGACTATGGAGACTATGTTATTGTAGTTTTTCACTTTATGAATTAATGTAACATTTATGAATATATCTAGTGTTTCCAAGGCTACTAAACTAATTGGTCTTTCAAGACATGATATTTTTTTATCTAGCCAATGTTACGTAATAATGCACTGACTCTGGGTAACTGGGGTCGGGGCCTTACAGTTGGTATCATAGGAAGTTTAGTACAAACCTTGGAAGCTAGATTTTGATAAATATTGATTAGAGCACATAGACCTAAGATAGACTTTGAGGATTAGTATATAAGAACATCCTATAATTTTGGTAAAGTATAGATTTTTTGTATTTTCCAAGCAATAAATCCTTGTCTGGATTTGAGGAGGTAGAGGTAGCTCTGGCACAGATGTACCTAGGGGTAATACCCAAAAACACTACTTTGAGCTAGACTCGAATGGGAACTGGTGCACGACAACGAGTCTTGATGCACTCTTGGTTATGACACTCACAGGGGATATGCTTAGGATAATTCACTATTTCTTTACAAACCATTATGAAGGGTTTATTAGAATATACTTCCTCAGAGAAAACATTTTTTTTATTATGGATTATATCTATAAATAGTTCAATTTATGTTGTGTATTTTACAAGTATGGAATTATGTATTTCGACTCATAAAATATTCTAGTTTATGACATTGTTTAGAAATGTCTCATAGTGGAAGGAATGGAAACTGTATCAGTGCACTCACTCCATGTAGGGATTGACCACCTACTCAAGATAATTATAGTGGAGTTGGTGATAAAACTGGTGCTAATCATCTTATCACTATAATGGGACACCTCACTCAGGTTATGAATAATAACCTTACTCGTATGGAGCACCCTGATCCACAATGTGGAGGATCAATGTTAGACCACTTCATGAGGAAAAAACCACCAACATTTAATGGGAGTACAAATACATTAGTAGCCCAGCAATGTATAAACATCTTAGATAAAATATTCCATTCCGTGGGGAGTAGCGAATGGGAAAAAGTTTTCATGGTAGTTTACCACCTCACTGGAGATGCTGATCAATGGTGGTAATTTATTCAAAATACAAATGAAGTTGAAGAAGTATCATGTATGGAATGGAGGGAGTTTAAAGAGATTGTCATAGAAAAATACCTTCCTCATGACCATCGAGCGGATATGGAAAGACAATTTCTGATTCTAAGGAAAAAGGATGATGATAATGTTGCAAAGTATGATTCTAACTTTACAAGGTTAGCGAGGCATGCTGCAGATTATATACGTAACCCAAGAAGTAATCTTGATCGTTTCTTTCATGGGTTAAAACTGTTTCTCCGTCGAGCATTAGTATCACAATATTTCACAACATAAAAAGATATAGTCTCCTGTGCTATCAAGATAGAAAAGGAATTCTCTAAGTCTTATGAAAACAAATTAGTGAAAGAGAAGAAGAGAACGGTAAAACAAGAGATAGCTAATGGGAAAAAGGGAATGAATTATTTTCCATTATGCGATATTTGTGGGAAGAATCACCCCGGTACTTGCCTAAAAGGAATGAGAGTTTGTTATAAATGTGGAGAAAAAGGTCACCAGGATCATGATTGTAAGGGAAAGAAAGAGGCTATCAATGTTGAATTCCACCATTGTAGAGAAATGGGTCATTATGCAAATGAATGTCTTAAGGTTCAGGGAAACTTACCTTAGAAAAGGGCAAGGGATCAAGTCCAAGCTTATGCTGTTACTACAGATGAAGGTGAATAATTATTGTATTTGTGTTTTTGTACTCAAGAACTATATTATGGTTATAAGAATAATGTGAAATATATATAAGTATTGTACTATAGTACTTGTTGTTTTCATTAAGGTTTTAATATGATGAAGGTAATCATATTTTTAGTATGTGAAAATAAGAGAAAATTTACTTTATTTGGGGAATCTGATGTTACAATTGATTTTTTGAATTTAGAGACCTTTTAGAGAAAGTCTGGACATAGGTATTTTGGATAACTATAAAGGTTGGAAAGGATTAAGTTGAACATTGGATAATATTGTTTAAGGTTAAAAAAAATTTGAAGATTATTTTTGGAATATTATAATACTATAGTTTTAGGATAATGACATCCTGCAGGTTGGGGGATAACCCGTCGCGTCAGACAAAGCTACAGGAATCGAACCCACAACCATAGTGCGACATGCCTTTATTACCTACCACTAGCCTACAGGAAGTCCCTGGTTGTTACAAAATATTTTTCTTCATGGTATGTGTTAATATTTGGAACCATATACGATTAGGAAAAATATAATATTTTTGAGTTCTATTATCTTTTTGAGTTAAAGATGAGTTTGTGGTATAAATTAGTTGAAGGATGAAATTATACTTGTCAAGTATATATAAATATATATATATTCTTCTATGAAGAAATTAATTCTTAATCTTTAGGGAAGGGATATTAAAAAAAATGTTTTATCTTAATACATAATGTCTTGTTTAATTGATGATATTTTAAATAATCATATATTGATGGCTTTGAGGCCCTCAATTTTACACTTGTTTGTGATTAATGACCTCAATCACTCCCTATAAATATTTATTTTTTTCTCTAATTACGTGTCTATAATTTCCACCAATGTTCTTCTATTTGAAACCCTAATTTTGTGGTGACTTTCTCATTTCCTTTTCCCTCTTATTAAAACTAAATTTTATTAACCCTATTTCCGATATGGGTTTTCCACAAAGGTATTTTCTTTTTTCAACATTTTATTTTCAAAGAACAATTTCAAATTGCGATGACACAATTTATTAAATGAGGGAAGAATGTAACACCCCAATCTTCCATTGTACACTTCTCTTTCAATAATGTAATGGCTTGCATTGTACGCAAATTCGAGATTCTAACACACCACGACCAATCAAAGTAGCAGTAATAAATAGTAATATCTACTTTTTGAAATTTTATAAATTTTATTATTCAAATTGGACTTCATTTTTGGATTTGGAATATCAAAATTATCCTAAGTTGAAGTTTTCGTTTTTTCTGAGAACTTCCAATTTTTAATGAATTGTGTAAAATACTAAATTTTAATTAAAAACAACTCTTTTAATAAAAATAATTTATAGTGATAATTTATATTATTTTGTGGTTTTATAGTATAATTAGAATATATTTTTACCATTTTATCCAATTGTAGTCATTATAATTAATTTCACTTTGAAATTGGACATAAACAATTGTCAATCTTTTGATTGATATTCTTTCTAAGAAACACGCTATTTTTTTTGAAAATGGTAATTAATTATAAAATTAATTAGTGAAACTTATATGTTTTTTATTTTTTAAAATATACATCATCTTTGAATTTGGAATATCAAATATATCTTAGGGTGAATTTTAGGTATTTTTATGAAAAACTTCAATTTTTTATGAACAGTGAAACCACAAAGTGGTAGTTAAAAAACTGATTATTCATCTAAATAAAATATTACCGCTTCTGTGAATTCAATTTAAAAAATTTTACATACATGTTTGTAATTAGTAATTAAAATTTGGTTCAATGGGATGAAAATAATTTTTGGTAAATAGAAACTTTTGAGTGTTATTAACTGCGATTATAGTTAATTAGAGTAATCTAAGGTAAAAATAATGTTCTAATAATATGAAATTACTTTGACACATGTAATACTCTTATTGTATGACTCATGGAAGACCACGAAAATCCATGGGTCAATTTTTGGGACCCCATGGAGCCACTTGGGTAAGATAATGACATTAGTCCATTTTATTTAAAGTAAAAATAAAAATGGCACAAACATGTATTGTTTTACTAAAACAATTGTTATAAGGGGTTATACAAGTTATAAATTCAAATATAAATATGCATTACAAATATAAAATGATTTCTTATATCATGGTAATTTTTTTATAATTTTTAGAAATTAAATAAACAAATTTATTTATGACACCATGATGATGTAGCGATTACCTCAATAATGAATGATTTAAATAAAATTAAAAGATAATGTAAAATCTAAGACTTACACTTGTCTAAAGCCTATTGGATGGGTGTCTTTAGAAACCTTATCACTTTATCCTAGAAATATATCATTTTGGGACTTTTAAAACCTGAAAGTCATTTCATAATAAAGTAACATTTCAATCATTCCAAAAGAGACCTTCCTCTCCTATTATAAAAGGCCCCCACCTCTACCACCTTATTCACACCTTCAAATCCATTTGTCTCGGAAACTTCTTCCCAAATACTCTATAAAAAACCCTCTATAACTCCTAGAAGCCTCAATTTGGGAATAATTCTTCCAAAGGAATAATTTGGCTCAAATAAAAAAGAGTTACCTGATTTTAAGGTAATGTCTTCTCTTATGTTCTTTTGTTTTATTTTGCTTCTCCAACTCCTTAAACCCTTTTTATTCCATTATTTTATAACAACACCAGTATATTATATATAATAGGATGTTTTAATGAGAAGGATTTGATTTAAACCTACACACACCTCCGTCTAATTGTTAATGAACATACTATTTCTGTGGGTGGTGAATTACTGCCTTATGAAACGATGATTGTTCAATCTTCTTTTAACACCTTTCATGGTGGCCATTAAAATATCACTATATTTATATATGATATTTATGATATTTACGTTTTCCTTATGCTTCTTTATTTTTCATTTATGGCATTCCTTTATGGTTTCCATTATGGGTAAACACAATAATTTCATTTTAGGTAGTGCGGCCTACCGCCCCCTCAAAGTGATTTGAATCGTTAATGCCATATGTGGGACGTATAAAGGAAGGAGTTCAATGATATTATATATCATATTATATTGTAATTATAATATACCTTTATATCATCATGATTTCATTCCATTAAATATGAACTAGAAATGAAAGTAGTGTTCATGCATACGTACGGCATACCGTCTCAATGAACGGTGCATTTCATTTCTTACCTATAAATGTTATGTAATATTATAAATGAATGTAAATACTGGATATATATTATATATATGATATCATGATCCTTAATATAATTCTATAGATAATGGATATTTCACCACATGAACAACTTGTAATTATAAGAAGTTTATTTTTGACTCAAGTACCAAAGATCGACAAAACGACCATTTTTAACTTAAATGACTACATAATTTTCATAACATGGTAATAAGTGATATAAAAGGAAGAATTAACCTGAAAGAGGTTCTTAATAAAGTAGAGATTAGCTCTAGTTTATTATTCAGGATATTAAAGAACGATCGAGTCAAGTCAGACACGAGGTAAGGATTAATTCTACAACATCTTCATTATTCAAGCTTGTTCATATGTAATTATTTACTGGGACCTCTTTATCATCCACATCAATGTTTCTTAAAAATGTCCTTCAAAACATTTTTACTATTTATTAGACAATGGGTTAAAGTCATTGATACCCTTATTTTACTTTATACTTTTTTGAAGGGAATCTTTACATCATTTTCCAAACAAGGTACTTTTGGACATTTTTGACAAAATTAAAGTAAGAATGTTTTTTGTAACTTATACGGCAGGTGCAGATATTTTCCACCATTATAAAATCTTTGAATCTTCCCTTAAAATCATATAATAGTATTTTAAATGTAAATATTTTCTTTTACAATAATGTGACTTTTAAATGATTTAAAAAAAGATATTTCTCTCAAATAGTCTTGATTTCATCTCTATCAACATCCTTTCATGGATTTTAAGCTTATTTGAAGTTGATTTATTATGATTCAAAAATTCCATATTATATTGTAGGTTTTGTAATATGATTGAATATGGATGTGTTTTTTTATACCATTAATGGTTTATGGAAAAAGTATTGACATTTCCTATGCTCGTTTTAATACGAATGTTTTATGTTTAAACATGTTCATATAAGGAATGCATTGGAATTAATAAGTGATGGGTGGAGCCCACTATAGCTTCTCGATGCATCGGTAGGTCTCATAAGACAAACTAGTGTCTTGGAATGAGGCCTTGAAAAAATCGTATCTTTATTCTTGGGAAGAGGCCTTGGTTACGTGGTTATGATAGTCTAGCATTATGCATTCCATCATTATGAAAGTGGTTATTGATATTTCATGTGATTATTCGACTTGTAGAATATCCATGTGAATAAGTAAATGGAATTACTCATTTAATTTATCAATATTATGCTGAAGATCAAGTTTAAAATTATTTTGTTTTAGTTATACATTGCCTTAAATGTTTATGTTTATTTATGAAATTTTCCGCTATATTTTTATCCTTACTAAGCATATGAGCTCACCCCTTTCTGTGTTTTTTTCCTAGGATGTGAAGAAATATTTTACGACTGAACTGTAGGGATAGTCTGAATGGGTTATAAGTGTGGACTTTGGAGACTTTGTTATTGTAGTTTTTCACTTTATGATGTAATGTAACATTTATGAATGTATCTAGTGTTTCCAGGGCTACTAAACAAATCGGTCTTTCGAGACTTTAACTTTTGTGATCATGCCAATGTTACATAATAATGCACCGAGTCTGGGTAACCGAGGTCAGGGCATTACAAGAATATTTTATATACTTTAAATTATTTAATAGAGTATTGTTTATTATAAAATATCATTAATGTCATTCTTTGAACGATTTATTTACTTGGAATTTAAAGAAATAAATATAACAATTTAATTCTAATATAAACCATTAAAACATATATAATTATTTATTTTTATCTAAAAAATTCATGGTACATTTTAACTCACCCACACGATATTATCTTTATAGTTTTTAAAATCAATTACTTTATTTTTCTACTACTGGAATATGCAATAGGTCAGTGATGTATGACCATTTAAGGTAACTATGTAATTTTTAAAAATTAGAAATAAATTATCATCATAAAAATTCTTTCATTGTGATAAATATAACATTAAATATCCATTCATAACTTATTTTTTCCCTGTTATAACATATAATGTGTATTTAAATGGAAGACTGTAACATTTTGTATTTTCTTTACATAACGTAATATAAAGCCCCAAATTAAAGATAAAAGAAAAAAATGATATATTTTTTATTTTAATATTATCATAGAAGAAATTTTATCATAAAACGAAATTGTTGAAATTTTATTTATGTATTTGAATCCTTTTCACATTAGGTTTAACACTAATTTACCCATTTTTTAATAATTTGGAAATAAGAATTTACTATGGTATTTGTTTATAATGAAAAAATAGAAGGATATATTTACATTAATGTTACCTACTAATTAAAAATCTATAATAAATTTATCAAGATTCAATTTATGGAAGAGGTATAATTTATTTGATAATTAAACATCAAAAACTTGATAAAAACAGTTTTTCAAATTGATTCCATTTAAGTATGAAAATGTTTTTATAACGAATTAAAAAATAAATTCGTTAAAAATACCATAATTTAACATTTTCTAATTAAAATACACTAATTAAATTTAAAAAAATGTAATCCAAAATACAATTTTCCTTTTTAAATACAAAAAAAATAGTGTTTCCAATAAAAATCAATATTTTTGACTATTTATTAAATTCCCAAACATTTCTAAAAATTTTAAAATTTTCATCATAAGTTTACTTCCAAATTTTGAATTGAAAAAATGACACTCATTTTTCAAATAAAAATTCAATAATTTTTAAAGAGATATTTTATATAATACAAAATAATTCATGAAGAAACTATTTGGTTAGAAATATATCTTTTTTCCATTTGATATAAAAATAAACTAATATTTTTATAATTAATATAAATCAATATAATATAATTAATTAATATTAGGTAGAAATGAAAATTATTTATAATAAAATTACCAAGTTTGTTACAAAAAAGTATTTTTTAAGGTATTTATAATTTATATAAAAGTTCATTTAATTTTTATATTATTTTTATGACATTAATTTTACATTAATTATTACTAAATAAATATCATTTTAAAATGTTAAATAACATTATTTACAATAAAATATAATTATGAAGTTTTTTTATTAATTATATATTTAAATTTTATTTCCAAATTTATTAATTTATTTTTTCATTACTCGAATTTTATTTTTCATTTGGTAAATATAATTTTCATAAAAATGAAATTTTCCTTAACATAGCATTGGAATCATAATGTACAGTGATACTTGAAAAAAAACAATTTTCACAATAATGTTTTTAAAAGTTAAATTCAACTTAATTTGAAGATCGATTTTATAAAAAAAATATTCAAAATGTATAAATAATTAATTATAAATCATAAAATAATTTTCGAAATTAACAATAAAAATGAAATCATTCATAAAAAAGTAATAATATTTAAAAGATGTAAAATTGATTTTCAATATAATATTTGATTTTTTTTGGAACAACTTTTTTTAAATAAATAATTATATTTTAAAAAAATGGACTTTGTTTTTGGAATCATCACATATAAATTAGATCAATAGTATATTTTGTTATTTTTGTTTAAATGATGGTGTTTATTAATGGTAAAAAATAGTTTTCAATGAATATGTTATGTTATATAAAGTCATACTGATATAAATATGGCTAAAATTTTTAAAAGATAATCAAGAATTAAAAGTTATTTTTTGAGTAAAATATTTCATTAAAAATATTAATTTTTATTTATAAATCTATATTTTAAATTTTAATCCTAAATTATATTTCATTCAAGTAAAAAACATATTTTTAGTATTTTCATTATATATAATATTACTAAGATTAATTTATGTTTTCGGTGCATTATAATGTAAAATAAAACTTCATTTAATAATCATATACTAATAAAATTCAAAGTAAATTAAACTATAAATATTATTTGGTGTAAATAATAAAAATATATATTTTATTCTATAATTCTCCAACCCCTTACCTATATTAATAACCCTTCCTCATCCCTCTCTCCTCACATATGAAACTTTTCCTTTAACCAAGTATCTACCAAAATACTTCTCCAAACTCTCCTATACCTATTATTAATCACATCATGTGCCCAAAAGACTTTCCTCTAAAATCCTTAGGAATAAACCAATAGAGGAGACTAAAGGTGAAAAGAAAAGGGCCTTCATCCTCCACTTTCTAGTAAAACAATTGTTTCAAAAAATCTTTTTGGAATTCTATTTATATATATACATGAATAAAAAACTATTTCAATCTCATAATTTTTACCTATTATTGATGTTAAATCACTATTTCCCACTCATGGAACACTTTTCTTGAGTCATTATAACATCATATTTAGAGTCCCTAATCCCAAGAATTTATTTTAAAACTATTTTGTAATGTTAAATTTTCACCATATTATTTATATTAAATAATTGTTATAATTACACGATAGTCACATAATTTTTATCAATTATTTATTATATAATTACTCATTCCCTCTCATTGTACCAATTTCAAAATCTATTGTTATTTTCAAGTAAGGGTTTAAAAGCCCTTCTTTTCATTCATATATTTATATTATTTTTCCATAAAACCATTTTATATGTCTTTTTATTTTACTATATTTATTATATATTCATCTTATTAACATAACATTGATCAATTATGTATGAAATAATTCACATTCACTCACATCGAGCCACTTTTATAACCTTTACTATGTTAAAATATGGGTTTAAAAATATATATATTTTTATTTAAATTAATGTCTTAACAATTTTAATAATATGATTAATCCTTAAAAGTAAATTAAAATAATTATTTAATGTATAATCTTGTTTTTTTATAAAACTCATGAATTTACTAGTCACACACTTTATTTAAACTCATAAAAAACAGCATTCCACTCATAGTAAGTATTTGTGGCCTAAGTGAATTATAATGTTTCCTTTTTCACTTATTCCATTCATAAATATTATTAAATATAACATTATAATTTCATATCTAATGTTCATTAATGATTAAAAATTTAAATGAATATTGGGAATAAAATTAAACAAACTAGTCGTTTTTACCAATATAAAACAATAGTATGAAGAAACCCTTGATAATTTGGAACACTTTTGTTGGATATATTGAACTAATAAACAATTGTATGATATTAAAACTACACCTATAATCTTTATTATCTCATGGAACCATTTATATTAATCATATACTGATACTGTTACATCAAAGTACAATTTTTATTTTGAACTCAATAAACTCAAAAAGATTGTTACTATAAAAATAAATCTGCTAAAAAATAATAAACCATAATAAATTAATTAAAAGGATTTACAATAAAGAAATGAATATGAAAAAGTTATAAATCAAGTAAATAATTAATAATATTTGATTAACGATAATTTTATATGGAATACATAGAATATTGGGATTGTAAGTAATCATTTTCATTCAAAATATCTAATCATTTCAAGTATTATTTTATATTACCCTATCACCTTATACCATAATCTTCCTCTATTTATTATTTAATTACATTATTTTTCATTAATATTCCTATAATTTTTTTTATAGGGCTACATAGGTATTTTTAATTCCCTATTTATTCTTTGGTTAGTAACCATAAAATTTTATATAGGAATATTTGGAAATATCAATGCCTCTATAAAATAAAATCCCAATTTAAGTCTATTTATTTTAAAAATTACATTATTGAGTGATTTTATTATTAAAATAATTTTATAATATAATATTAATCAACTTTTCAAAATGATTCTTGAAAGTAATTATTTTTTAGTATTTATGGAAACACATTCATCTCTTTGTATTCTCTATTTAATATTTCTCTTCCATTTTACTATATATTATTTTTAATATTCCATTACATATTTATTTTCTATATTATATTTTTTAGTCATTATTAATTATTATAATTTAATTTTCATTAATTTATATAATTATTTAAAAAGTAAAATATTCTTATTTATTCAAAAAAATTAAAACTACAAATAAAAATCTAGAAATCATTTTTAATTTCATATGTTATTCTAAAGGATTTTTATATATTTAAATTATATTTCATATTCCACTCTTTGAAATATTCTATGTCTTACTTCCATGATTGAAATATTTTTCAAAAAAGGATCCTATGTTAAAAAATATCATGATTCGTTGTCCAACATCCAGTATATGGGTGGTGTAATTGAAATAAAATCTCAAGGGGAATTATTTATATCTTATATTGTCTTTTCATATATTCAACTCTAAAAAATATTAACTTTTTCCCTTCCATTCCATTGTGAATACCTTTTACATCCTTCTTTTGATTGAACAGTGTTCACCCAGTTAGCCATATATTAAATTGATTGGGAAAATTGATGACTTTATTGTATCCCATATTTTTTGAATTATGTGAATACACAAAATATAATAATATAGATTTAAAGATATTTAATTGAGTAGATAAATTATTTTTTATGGATTCTCCTGTTAATTATATGGGTTTAACATGAAATGATTTTAATGAATTTATTTCTTTTCAAATTCATTTGGGAAACACAGATATATATATATATATACATATATAGATATATAATTATATGTTGTGTGGTTAATTAATTTTTTAGACCTCCAATTCATTAGTTAAAATTCATATCTCATGATATCCCTCTGTTATGCATGAATAATATATGGTTAGCAATATTTTTTATTTTTATTTTGTACATGATGTCGATAGATTTCCAAATTTTTTTATGGGTGGAAATGATGGAATTAAATATTTAAATAATATAATGATGGTCTTGGAAGTGATCATGTACATGTGATTCAAATTTTATATTACTATATATGTAAAAAAACAAAAGTCTGTGGAATGGATAGCCACTAAAGATGGTGGTATGATTTATTCTCAGAATGTTTATCAACCATAGGAGTTATCAGATAAGTATTATCTATATTCTCTAGATTATTTTTTATAAGATTTATTCCATGATATATGATATTGCTATAATGCCTCATTTTAACCTCTTGTGAATTAAATATCATATTCTTATAATCATGTCATTTCTCACATTTCCTTATATATCATTTTTTATGATTAGTTGAAAACTTCTCTATATCACATTTCTTAAATTATTACCCATTTTGATAATTCAAACACACTCCTTTCATATATTTTCACATATTCTGAGGAGATCATAGATGACAAATAGATTTTTATCAGATTATAAAGGGGACTAAGATGAATTATTTAATTAAATTTTATAGGTTTTTGATGTAATATGTACATGGTTGTTAATGAAAATAAAAATTTGATTTGATAAATCAGTATTAATTAATGTTTTATGTAAATTTATGTATTTTTTACACCATATCTATAAATACTGTTTTTAGGGCGCATGATCAAGGGATATTAGGCTGTGTTTTAAAAATGTGGGGTTGACTACCTATCACATCATAATTTCCCTTTGATATATATATATTTCATATGACTATAAAACAATTCATTAGTGGGTTTCATGTTGCTTACATGTTTTCTTTATTAAGTTATTTATAAATATAATTTTTTTATTGGAAAATCAATACAAATCATGAGTTTAATAAGATTTTATAAATTGATATTTTAAGAAAATATTAATTTAATTGAAGGTATTTCATTGAAAACTAAATCCTTAGAAACAATTATCATATCTTTTAATATATGAGAGAAGATAGTGTGATTATTATACACCCCCACTATTAAGATTCCTTCCAAATAAAATGTTCATCATGACCTCAATCATTTATTATGGTTGAAACTTATACTTATGTGTCTATGAATTATATTTTGTAAATTGACCAGAACATAGGTGACCCAGAAGGTTTGGTTCCTATTACAAACATAAAAATGGGTCATACAAATATTGGAAACCATATTTTTAATATATCTATAGTACTGGAGTTTTAACATCCTATGTTTTCATATAAAAATTAATTCCTTTAAATTACATGTTTCATATTTCAATTTTTCTTTAAGAAACAATATTATAATAGTATACTATAAATAAATATAATATAAAACGTAAAACAAATAGTAATTTGTTTCATAACATAAAATTAAAATGGAATAATTAATTATTTCTATAATATTAATATAAGTGTAATTTCATAATAAACAAAAAATAATTACATGAATGGAAATTGAAAATCTAAAGGTTAATAGTCCCTTAGAATACTATAGTTGTGAAAATTGTTATACTAAGAGATAAACGTATTTGGAATAACAAGAGTATTTTTTCAATGAACTTTTTAATAACCTGAGATAAAAAATTAATAAATAATGATGGAATTAAACAATTTATATTGAATTAATAAGGGTTATATTAAGGGATATATTCACTATTTATTTCAACTCATGTGATGTGTTCTCTCTATATCATATGATATGATATAGGTATATCCTAAATAATATCATGATACTTCCTTGGTTTACTGTTTTATAAGATATTACTGTATATAATTGCATGGGATTGTAAGGTAAATTTCATTTAAAGTCAGATGATGATTTATAGGTAAGATTTTGAATTACATCAAATAGTTATAGTCTGTTAAATTTAATATATGACACAACATGTTGGAGAATCAATAGAGTAATTCATGTGAAAATTTCATTATTGGTAGAAGCATTAAGTCATATAATTTGAAAATTATGAGTTAATAGATATATAACTCAAGAGTGTTAAGGGAAAATAAAAAGATACTATTTATATGAGATAGATCATCTATGGTTTTCTAAGCCTTTTCTGACACCCTCCCATACCTAAACCTCTCATACACTAACTATCTTTACTTCTTTAGACACTAGCATGTCATTAGCTAGTATAGGGTTCTTCTAATGTGGTGGGTAATTTTAATCACCTTTTGGAAACATCATGGGGAAGGGACTCTGATAGTTTCATGCTATTATTAATTATCAACCAATTTGAATGCTAAAAATAATTGGTATTTATATTGGTAGGTTTCATGACCCCCTCCATCCAAAATTACCCCTCCGAGGTCAAAAATGATGGAAGATAGATAATTACCATTGAGTTCTTCCAACATTATTCACCCGGTTGGTGATATTCACCATGTGTAAAAAAAATCTCTCACATGAAAGGCATCACCAAATATAATTATGTATGATCAATAGATAGGATAAAAACACACCAAGAAACTCTATAATATAAAATATAAGTAAACCCAATACCATCTTACAATTCATGAACATTGTAAATTGATAAAATAAAAGTATCTAATTAAATGCCAAAAGCGAAGTCCTATATCAGTAACTCAATAGCAGCGCCAAATCTTTACTTCAAATGTCCATATCAAACCCTAATGTACAATTAAAAAACTGAATATTAGGTTATAAAAAGGGTGATCATAACATGTATACTCAGTACAATCATTCCGAAGGACTCTAATAATTATGTGAAAAGTTATTACTAATGCACAAGTGAGTAAAAATCTGAACCAACAAGCCCCTAAATAGTTAAACTAACCTATACCAGTCTCACAATGAAGCTCTCATAAAATCACATATCAAACATAGTAACATTGAATTAAAAACATAACAAAGGCCCCCATATTTTTCTTACTTAATTTTTTTACTCTCTTACACCACAACGTCAAGAATCCTATTCTTTAATTAATTCCATACATATCACATCGCATGACATTCCATATAGGATTTTGGTTAGGATGAATCCCTACATTACGCACCAACTAAAGGTCTAGATCCTGATGTTGGAATAAATAATCATCACATTACATCATATACTCATCACAACACATCATAACCTCATCACCTCACATCATAAAATCATCATGTAACAGGTGTAGTAGAGTATGATGAAAATGATGAACAACCACATTATTACTTCCTCCTACCACACATGATTCCCACCTCTTGTATCATCCTCATCACTGTTGTGAAATCTCAAACTCTAAACTATATCATCACTTCAAAAGGATGAGTGAGGAAGATGGGGTTACCAGCCATCGATATCACCAATATCTAAGATATTTTGAAAAAAAAACCCGAAACCTAATCATTTAGGAATTCAAAATGTTATCCAACATGGTTAGGGAGAGTATATAAAGAATTTAAAATACATGATATATAGATAGAAAAAAATATAAAACCTATAGGATCAGATAAACTACACTAGAATAAAAAACTACACCACCATTAAACCATGCAACATCTACAACAACTGATGTAACAACTAAATAAATCACACTACAAAATTACCCTATAATTTCAGGAAAACCCACTTTTAATTACAGATTTCACCATATTCAATATTAAATTAATTCTGAATAATGCTCATTTAGTAACTTATTTCATTTCACATTTAAATAGATGACTAATTTATCATTCTTATTAATTAATCTAATTACTAATGAAAATTGAATCCTATTAATATTATTTTACCAGCCCATGTCATTTTGTTTTAGCATTACAGTTTAACCCCCATCTAATCAGAAAACTAACACAACAACACTACAGAACGGTTCTCTCATACCATTGTATCATTCACAAAAAAACACATCATCCAATATATCTCATTTCACAACTATCCATCTAAAATAATATACCAAAAAAACCATTTCACCTATTCCCATATAGCATCCCATTCCCACACCATCACATCCCATCACCCACACCTCTATCTACCTTTCTATTCACCACAGTCCCTGCATGACTTCTCACATCACATAAGGAAACACAATAAGCACCAAAAAACATAAAATCACATCCTAGATTCCAAAAATTATGTTAAGGGTGATACATTACTTCACTCCATAATTTACCATGGTTTTTATCACGCAAACCAGATTTCAATTAGAAACTAAATTATTTTCCATATTTATGTTCTTATAATATTTTGTGACATTAAAAAATCTACCTAGAAAGGGTATCATAATCATATCAACTACATAAGAAGAAAGGCTCCCATCTATTATGATTTTTAATAATGGAAACAAGCATACCTAATCGCATAAAAATATCATTAAAGTTGTAAAAAAATGTCATTTCTCCCCATTCCAAACAATTTCAAGTTTATAAAATTTATTATCTTTATTAAACTAACCCTCACTATCAACCTAGTTGATTAAAAAATATTGCAATACTTATACATGATAATAAATAGAGAGATAACAAGGATCCCATACCTCAAAGAATACTTCTAGTTCACTTCTTACAGCATGGGAAATTGGGAAACAACCCATAAACCCCAACCATATTAGAAACACCATTAATTAACCCATATCACACTAAGGGATTATTAAAATGCAGCATAAGAACTCCTCAAACTACAAAAACTTCATTGTGGAATATCCTTCAAATAATAATGAAATGAAACATGTGGATAAATTGAATAACTCATTCAAAATTTCAAATGATCAACCTCTAGAAGGAAATCATTAAAGTAGGAGGAAAGGGGATGGAAGATCCTCCAAGAAACATATGGGTTAACATGAAAACATAGAGGAACAAGATCAGAATGTGGGATTTTTTTCAAACAATGTATTTATAAATTAGTTGCAACTCACTTTTTCACCTTGTGATATACATGTTCATCATGTGAATTCCTATGCATCCTGATAATTTAACATGCGAAACAGATTTAAGGCATGAATTTCTCATATCAGTTACTCGGGGAACATTTTACAAAATATTAAGAACCTCAACTAAATGAAATTCATGATATTAATACAACTTTCATGTTATGAGTTTTTTCTATTCCATGCACCTCACCCAAAACAAATTCATGAACATTGATCCACATAAGACCTCAATCATAAATGCACTTCAGTAATTCATATTTTAAGTGATGAAACACATTCTTCCATAAAATTATAGCTCCAAATACCTTAGGACCCTCCCTGAAGACTCCTCCAAACAACTCCTTCTCCCAAACTCGCAATGCAATGGGATGATAAGTCATGTACTACTACATTAGATACCTTTCAAAAACAATTATCACTATCAAGAATAAAACAAAGACCAAATGAAAGAGGGGGTATAAACCTGCTACATTATGATATTCCTTTTAGATATATAATTTCACCACAAACATTACTACTATCCAAACAAACAAATCTTAAATTACTATAAAACACCCAAAAAACTATATCCACATCCCTCACTGGGAAAAACACCACATAGTATGGAACTATACATAAGCCACCTCTGTTACATGTAACCATCTGTAATACCATACCAACCTATATAAAACCCAACACAACACCCTCCTCAACTAGAACATAATACTTCCTAGAGTACATGAATCAAGGAAACCTGCCTTCTATATCAAGATATTTTCTACTTTGGGAAACACTAACTCATATAAATGATTTGTAAATCTGTCGTAAACATAAAATATCTTGATTAAGAATGGTTTTACCCAAAATCATATATGTTATTCCATAACACACATCCCCAGTAAGGGAAAATAAGGTACATGTCAAAAGATCATCATGGTTCAAACATCACATCATCAAAGAAAATTTGAGAAATTTAAACTCAAAACAACTCCAGGTATTGGGGACACATCTGCATCTCCATATCCAAAGTATTATCCTTCATTCAACCCATAAGGATATGGCTCTCCTTTACAACATGTTCTATTAGTAATATCGGATCTATGAAATCCTCATCATCCTTGATATACAACACAACCAAGTCAATGACATGAGATTTATTATGAAGATTCTAATGAAGAAAGGATATGGGAAAGATTCCTTGGATCATGTCTTTCTTCAGTGCGAGTTCCATCAAATACAACACCATGAAAAACTCCCCAAAACATCAAAATCTCAACGAATTGTAGAGGAATATTACTCCCCTTTACAACCCTCCACTTCCCACATCAAGGGGAAACCCTTAAGAAAACTTGGTCTCTAACCTCAAACTCTATGGACCTTTGACTATGATCATAAATGTACCTCTAATAGTCTATCACCACCCACATCCTCTCTCAAACAAAATAGATCTTATCAATCCTTCTTTGTACTACATAAATACTAGGAACCACTGACTCTTTATCATCTATCGAGCACAACATAGAATGAAATGGACAACAATATAGTTACTCAAATAGTTCCATGCCAATGGATGAGTGACTGTTATTATTGTATGCGAACTCAAAAAAGGGAATGTGCTTTTACCTGAATCCTCCATAATACTGATGCATGTTTGCAACATATCATCTACTATATAGAGGGTCTTATCCATTTACCCATTAGTTTTAGGGTGGAAGGAATTGCTAATGCACAATTGGGATCCAAAGGTATACTGTGATATAATCTAGAACTATTAGGTAAAATGAGGATCTTAATCACATGTTACTATCCTTATTACAACATGAATCCTAACCACTTCACCCATATAATGCCTCTTAGAAACATCAATGGTACTTGACACTCATATCACAAGAAAATGGGTCAACATCATCTGTCGATCCAATATCGCTCAAACTACATCACATCATCCATGATCCTAGAGTAACATGATGCCAAAATCAATCAATATTTCTTCTTATTTCCACTCGATAACATTCAAGGGAGGTAAAAAAAATTTAAGAACATCATGTTTTGTTTTAACCTATTGATAAACTAGACAGATATCCACAAGCTCTATGACTGGTCATTTTATCCTAATCCACTAAATTTGTCTCCTGAAGCTACGATACATTTTTATTACACAAGGATGCACCATTAAATTTGGACTGTACAATTTTTTAATAATTTAGTCACACATTGGTAATGAAATAGACAACCTCCCCTAAAACAACTTCATGTTCCTTAAATCCTTATACCAACCCTATAGAGTATCACCATGGAAAAAATGGTCACACATTACTTCCTCCTCTAAGTCACAACACTGATACTCCTCCACATTTCCCATCAAGGATGACTCTATAGTCATTTGATGAAGACAACCTCAACCACTACTCTCCCACCATAAAACCAATCATCACTTCATGATCCTCCATCCCTATAAAAACATCAGAAAAATCAAAAACCCCATCCCCTTAGGGATTATGACTCAACTCATTGACAACAAAATTCCTATTTCTGGAGGTGTATGTTATCCCAAAATCATAATCTTGTAGAAACTCTATCCACCTATACTGGTGTAGATTCAAATCCCAATGAGAGAAAAAATATTTTAGTATCTTCTTTTCTGTGAAAACCACAAACATATCATAGATGAGGTAATTTCACAACATATTTAGTGGAAAACCAATACCCAGTAGCTCTAGATCATGGGTGGTATAGTTATTCTCAAGGGGGTGTGACTACCTAGACCCCTAATATCTAACATACATTTACTAAATCTGGACCCATATCAATCCCAAACATGAATCTTCATAGAAAAAATCAATCATCCAACCCTCCTTGGGAAACTAACGAAATATTCCATTGATCAACCTCTACTTCAGGTAACCAAAAACTACATAAAACTGAAAAATCCACAAAAAGGTATGCTTATTTCTATTCAATGTTGTATATAGGGCTCCAATTTAAGAAAAATTGAATAATAAACTCTGATAATATCCAATAAGACCATAACAATTGTGATCATATCCCATGTTATTTGTTGTTTCAAATGGAAAAACTACCTTGATCATCAATGGGTTTATATTCACACCCCAGTAAGACAAAACATACCTAAAGAAATGAACCTACCACATCTGGAAAATTCACTTGGATGGCTTCTCATATTGTTTTTCATGATGAAGTACCTACAATAATTCTCTCATATTTTTATCATACTCCCCCTTTAACATTAATTAAATTAATATATCATCAATGAACATCAAAATGAACTTTTCTGGGAACTCATGGAATATGGGTTTCATAAGTGTAACACCCTATGTTTTAATGAATTTTTTTTTCAAATAAATTAAATTTCAATGATGGATGAATTGTATGCTTCACCAAGTTATTCTTTAATTATATGTAACACAATGTTATGCTTGCAATAAAAACAATACTTATATTTTATTTTCACATCTGAGATGATATGTTTGACTTCTGTTACACACAATTTTTAGTTCCTTCATTGGCTTGTGTTATACACAATACCAAGTTTTAACAAACTACAATATAATATTATTATTATTGATAAAATATCGTTTGAGTTAAGACCTAACCATTGGAATGGATGATATTAATAAGATTGAATAAAATTTGAAACTATGTTTTAAACATATTTATAAATTTAATTCTTTGGATATTAATTAATTATAAATGAATATCAAATACCAATTGAATATAATGGTTGTGTTTTTATAAAAACCCTATTTTTATTCCTATAAAGGAATTTTATCTAAATAAATTAAATTAATAAATATTAGTTGTATATATTAATGATATTTATATATAATACATTGAAATAAATTATTTTACCATCATCTCATATGTTTTATAGGAATTAAATAAAAACAAATCATGTCTTAGGCATAAATTTTTTATTATTATAAAAGGTAAATTTACATCTTTTTAATAGAAGACATGTTTTAAAGCTAATTTTTGAATCATTGTTCATTTTTGTTGAATAAAATAAAACTAATTTATTAAATCATAATATCAAATTTTTCTTCAGCTGAATTGTTTTTATTGTTTTGAGAAGCTTCATTTTTTGATGATTAGTGAAAACCAATGAATTTTAAATGAAAACTACATTTTTTATAATTTATTTATAAAGTTAAATAACATTATAAATTATTTTTAAATTATATTTAGGTAAATTATATATATATTAATAAAAATTAGTTCATTTTAGTAAATTTGACATTAAAATTGTATACAAAAAAATTTCAAACATTTGAACATTTTAACTTTAATACCTCATTCTTTCATCGTGTTTATGGTATTTTTTAAATTAATTTATCCCACATATGTGATATGAAGTTAGAAAATTGAATAAATATTTGGATTCATAATTATTTATAATGTATGGTAAGGTCAAGTAAATGTTTTAACAAAACAATTTTAGAAAATATTTAAAATTAATTATAGTGATTTAGGAAAAAATGAGTTTACAAAGAAACTAATCGTTAACTTAAGGGGCCAAAATCACATATAACCATGTGAAAACCCAAATATATGGATATATTTCTACCATATTACATATTTTATAAATATTTTACCATTATGTTAGTCCCACGATATAAATAAGGCATCTCAATAGTATTTATCATTCTGTATTTACAAGAATGTCACTCCTCCCCGACTTTAAAAGGGAACTCACCCCCTCACTTCATCCCATCTCTCAAGAACATTATATCATTAAAAACCTACCGAAATAAGCTCCCATGTTCAATAATATCAAAATATAATCCTCAATATGTTTATAAATCAATCCAATTATGTCCTTTGGTGCAGACCAAAAAGGAGTTACCTAAAGAAGTTGTAGTGTTCTTCAATGACCTTTTTTGTTTTATTTATTTCTACACCTCTCTAGTTATAATTTTTCTATTATTATATAATAAAAACATTATCCTAAATATAATAAGCTGTTATTGTAATTTTTATGACATAAACCTTCACACACTTCCATGAAATGGGATATGCAATCAATATTCCTATGTGCAACACACTACTGCCTCACGAACCGATGTTATTTGTTCTTCCATTATCACCATTCAAGATTGGGAATATTTATGGGATTAATATTTATATAATATATATGTTTTATTCATGATTAATTTATTATTATAGAATTATTAGGTAACCAATACCATTATTCTTTAAATTTCTATGAGAATATGATAACATCGTCTATGGGCATGTGGACTACAGGCTCCTTAAAGCAATGTGATTTTTCAGCCTATATATCGAATGTATTAGTGATGGTTTAATAAAAATATGTGATATATTTGACATAATAATTATAATATAATTATAATATATATATATACATATATATTTCATTTTCTTTCTTTCTTTAAATATGGTAAGAAAACAAAAAAGTATTCTAATATACATACGACCAACCGTCTTAATGAATGGTTTGTCTCATTTTATATTTTTAATATTTTAGAGTTTATTATAAATATATATATACTTAATGTATAAGAAACTAATATATTGTTTTAATTTCTTCATATAATTAAATTATGATAGATGAAAAGGTATCTAATATAATAATTCAGAACCTATATGATAACTAAACAGATATTAATTGAAATGTAACTTTAACATTGAATTGTTAATAAATAGGTAATATAAATTCATAATAAAATAATATATGGTGCAATATAAAAGAATATGGTTCATTGGATTATTTATAATAAAATTATATTTATTGTAATGGAGTTTTAAATGTGTACTATTAAATTCAAGACTTACGTTTTGGGGATTTCGAGTCTCACTTTTATTTCTATGAGACTTATTCCATATTCAAAACTTATTTCTTTTCTATCTTGTATATATGTGCCTATTAAATATTATATAATGAATATATTTTATTTCATGATATTAAAATTATATATTCATTCTATTCTTTCGTAGATCTCATGATTCAAAAGTTACACCAGTAGTAAAGTTTTTTTATCTCATTTTTTACTATTGTGAGACACATGTCATATACACCTCCTCTTTCAGTTATGTAGTGCACATACTACCCATGAATGAATTTGATGATTCTTATAATTAAATTTTATTTGTACTTACATATACATTTGAGTATCAATCTTTCATAAGGTTTATAGTTTAAATGTTACCAAATTGTTAAGATATTTTTGTCTCAATTTTCCCTCTTTGAGGTATATGTTATGCTATGAACCTATATTATTTTATTAGGTGCATATACATTCAAATTGAGATGCTATATCATTAATATCATTGATTTAATGATATTTTAATCTTCATGTAAATTTATTATTTCATGGGTATTACGATTCAATGTTACCAAAGTGGTAGGAGTTTATTGTTATAATCTCATTGTTTATCATGATTTTTTATGATTATGAATCCATTAATAAAATATTATGATCCATCACTCATTAAATCTCATGAAATTTATTATACTATTTTTATTCAAGATATATTTATATAAGAATTCTATTTTACACTCTTTTTTACTTAATGTGATTATAAAAATAATTTTTAAAAAATATTACCTTATTTCTATCTTCGGTCAGAAATCTGTTTTCTCCCAAAACCATGTTATCTAAAAATGAATTCAAAAATTTTCATCCATGATATTTAGAAATAATGTTTTAACCATGTTTTACCATTTTTTATAATGGTTTTAAAAGCAATCTTGTAGTCAATTTCTTATCAATACCCATTTCTAAACTTATTATGGTGAAAAAGTAATGTTCATCATGTACAGATTTATCCATTGTCATCACATTTATTTCATCAAACATTCATGTACATGGTTAAAATATATTTTTAAGTAAATTTTTTTTCTAAACATTCTATAAATATTATTTTCTTAAAGTGGTTATTATGAAAAAGGTATTCAAAATGTTTTATATTATAAAAAATAGTTTTTACAAAGAAGAAAAGATATTTTCCTCGAGAAATGTTTTTGAAATACCATTAAAAATTATTTTCCATATAAGTTGAATTATTTGATATTGTTTATGATTTACTAGTGATATTATCTAAGGAAAACATTCTTATTCTTTCTTTGAATAGTTTATAGTTATAATGGCATGTTTTTTTGGAACTCATTTTTCTTATATGGGTTATACCATGGGAAAATTCTTATAAAACCTATTTATTTTCATAGGTTATGTTATGATGAAATAATTATTAAACCTATAATTTTTCATAGGTTATGGTATAATGAAATTTTTATGATACCCATTTCATTTCATGGGTTATGATATGATGAATATTTTATCATCTTATGGAACTTGTATTTGTAAATTTATTATGTGATGGGTGGGATATATATCTCCCTCCAATGTATTGGTTATGAATAAATGTTATATGATCTCAAAGGGAAACTGGGAGGGAATATAATTCCCATAATAATATGATACACCATCGGTCATCCCAAGCCCGTAACATGAGGGTACATAGGTGAACATCCCAAGCTCGCAACAATAGGGTACACTGGTGGCCATCCCATGCCTACAACAAGAGGGTATATATGTAGAAATATCAAGACCATAACAATATAGTACACATGTGGGAATCCCAATCCCACAACAATAAGGTACATTGGTATGAATTTTAAGCCAAAAAAAAGAGGGTAAACAGGATTTCATCCCAAGCTCGAAACAAAGGGGTACAAGGGAGGGAATCCCAGTCCGAAAATAAGATGGCACAAAGGAGGTCATCCAAAACCTAAAGTAGGAACACTAGGGATTAGAACAAGTCTTACACATGATGAAGGTATTTTTATGTAGAATTGATATAATATTTTCTATTCTTATGTGTATTCCACAATTCCACATCATATTCTTATGTTATGTTATCATTTCTTATGATCATGATTATGTTATTATTCATGTCTTCTAATCTAACAATATTTATGTCATTACTCTTTTGTATTGTATTGATATAAAGGGTATGATCATAAAATAATTTCTCATGTTCTCATACCATTATTTTCATGTTATTATTATGTATCTTATTTCTTTACCCTTAAAGGGAATATGTGATCACCCTTTCTTATATTTTTTCCCCATGTTTTTAAGAATGGTTTAAAGTATGAGTACAAACTGTGAATATCTTTTTAAAAAAAATTTAAGATCTTTCATCATGATAGAATAATTTGATCCATGTTTCCAAGGACCCAAAACTATTATGATCCTTTAGCATGAACTTATATAATTTTCTGGATATTCATATAAAATAATGTAATATCCATATATGTTATCTGTAGTTATCTGTAGTAGGTATCAATGAAACTTTTTATCCAACCATTGGAAACAAAGATGTGATAACTTTATTTATATACCTCTAGATATTTTTATGGATATTTCTAGGGAAGTCTCTAAGGATAAGTCCAAGAATGAGTCAATGTTTTACATAAATTCCCTAGTTTTTTGGTAAAGGATTGAGAGAGTGGTTTAAAATAAATTGTATCCCTGTCTAGATACTATAAGTTGATTTCTTAGAGTAACATAATTATTATTTGACTATATAAATAAATTTCATAAAGAAACTAACTACAAAATATATATGAAAAGTTTTTAGATAACACAATGGATTGGAATATTGGTCTCGCTAAGTTATTATCGATCATCAAATTTCTTATGTTTCGAATGTTTGTCTGTTATCAAAAAAATGTCTTATGGATAAATCTCGTGAATAAAATCAATAAGGTTGTAAGAGTAACGGTTTAGCTACTAATGATGAAGAATCCAAGAATGACACATGAAATTTTTATGTTGTTCTAATATTATTTTTTATAAGCATGATTAAATTGTGCTTGATGAATATTAATAAATGATTCGTATAAAATATTTTAAGAATGGGTGTTAAGGAATAACATGATAAATACTAAATAATGGTTTGAAAAAAATATAGGATGACTAAATTGAATAAGTATTGGAATTCAAGAATTTTGATACATGGATCTTGAAGTATATATTAATTAAAAATTGGAAACAATATACTGAATGGTATTTATAACTGATAAAGGTGATTTATTTTAATAGTGATATTATAATCAAGTGAATGTAACCCTTAAAATGGTCAAAATTTTGGGAAAACATTGTTTTTCATGGATAAAGAGATGATTAATAATGAAAAGTTAAATTGGATATTGTTTATGACCTCAGAACTCATAAAGTATTTTTTTAGAGATAGTGGTTTGTATTATCATTAATGATGTTTTTAAAAAAATTTATTTAATGAGTATATCGAATAACTTATGTTATATATAGGGAATAAAGAAGAATGTATGTTTTCAATATGTTTTTATGGTATTTATAGTTATTAATGTGTTTCAATAGAATACATGATGAAGGTATTCACATGTTTGGTATGTGACAACCATGATAAACATTATGATATATAGGGATCTATGTTAAGATGGTTTTTAGAAATTTAATTACATTATTCTAATGTTTTGAACATTAATCGTACTAAATGTTTATATGTATAACCATTTATGGAATAGTGTGACTCGAAATTTGGATGAGGTTTTGGAGATTAACATTTTACATCAATATATGAGGATTTATGTATATTGAATAACCTATGATAAGCATTTTTTATGATACCTGAAGATAGATCGAATCACATATCAGTCTATCTTTGGGTCCTATGATCTATTACTACTTTGGGGATAACATTTTCACCTTTATTTCTTTGAGTAAGAGATGAAGTGGTAAATGAACAAGAAACAACAAAAGGTGGATATTTTTCTTATGAAAGGTAATGAATTCACATAAGTATATATTCTCATGAAAATTATTCATCTTTAGTTAAAGGTTCTTGAAATAAAATGGTGTCCCGTTTATATCATTTTTTATGATATCTGTGACCTTTTTTAAGCCTCTTTGGTTAATATATTTTTGATAGTTAACATTATCCATAACATTTCTTCAATCACTCTCTATGAAAACTTGATAGATAAATTTCCCTTCCATGTACATGTTTTAAATTTACACTTATGTTCTCCAATATAGAAACCTAATTGTTAGTTACATTGGGTAATAGTTATTTTCCCACCATTCATTTTTAATGGAATTTTTAGAATAAATTATTATATATGAGGGTTTCGTAAAAAGGAACATCCAATTATTAAACAATTAATAAACCAGATGAATTTTAGGTTTAAATTCATTTTAAGGGGGTATAATTTAAAACCAAGAGTTTTTATGAACTAATTTGTTTTCATGTAAATTTAATTTCATTGTTGGATTTCATACCACACTACACTATATTCTTCTTGATTTATGTGCAACACAGATTTAGTCTTTCCATACATGAAAAAATAGATTATATTTTCATAAAATAAATACTTTTTTTTGTGTTTTACACAATGTCGAGTTCCTTAGATATCTAAAATTACACACAAGACCATGTTTTACTGAACTACAATATACTCTTAATATTATAATTATAATATTGTTATATTTATCACCTTTCTATTGGAATGGAAGATTTTAATAAGAGTAACTAAATTATGAAACTATGGTTTACACATGTTATAAAATTAATTCTTTGGTCATCAATTATTTATAAAATAAAATAAAAAACCAACTGAATGTGAAGTATGTGCTTTTAAAAAACAATTTTTATGCCCACAAAAGCGTTTTATTTTAACAAATTTAATTGATTACTATTTGAGATAAATCATAAATAATATATATATTTTAAATTCATCCATATGTTTTTTAGGTTCATCTAATAATTTTTTTGGAATAAAATAAGAACGCATCATGTTTTAGTCATAAAAAGCATTATTATTCTAAAAGATGGTTTTATCACCTTTTATTAGAAAACTTTTTTTAAAACTAATTTTTGAAAATATTATAATATTTATTTGAAAAAAATATATTTTTGAAATAGGAATATCAAATTTCTTTTTGGCTGAATATTTTGAATTTCAGTAAGAAGATTCATTTTTTGAGGAATAGTGAAAACACAAGAATTTTAATTTAAAACTTCATTTTTGTATTATTTATTTTCATTTGATAAATTATATTTTAAATTTGTTTCAATGTATATTTTAATAAATTATAAATCTATAAATCCAATTTAGTCCATTGGAATAAATTTCAAATTGAAATTTTATATAATATTTTTTATAACTTTTGACCATTTTCACTTTAAAAACTCGTTGCATCATCCCGCCTACGGGATTATTTTTTAAATAATCTCTTACAATTATGTTTTATAAATTTGTTAAAAAGGATTAAATGTTTTAAATCATCTTAATATATAATTATTAATATGGTAAAATTAATTAATGTCAAAAAATATTGCAGAAAAATGGTAAAATGAATTGCAATGATTAAGAGAAAAACAGGTTTACCAATGGACTAAACATTAAATTAAGGCTGCTAAATGACCTATATACATTTCAAAACCACATTTTATGGAAATATTTAGATCAAATAGCCTATTTTATTTAACATTGACCATTATTTGAAGCACATTAAGTAACAGAGACCTTTCAATAGAGTCGACCTCTCAACAGTGTCTACCATTATGTTTTTACAAGAATCCCACTCCACCTAGACTATAATAGGGAACTCAACCCCCTCACTTATTCACAACCCTAAATCCATTTGGTTCGTCCATAACCTGCCCAAATAATTTCCCAACTTCAATCCAATCAACTTATAATACTATGTCTTGACCGAAATCAATCCAATGAATTCTTTTGATGCAAACCAAAAAGGAGTTACCTGAAAAATATGTAACATTCTTTAACAAGCACTTTTGTTTTATTTATTTATCCACAAATTAAATTGTTATTATTACCAAAATAATATATTAACATAAGTATATTAAACATTTTTATATTTTTTTATGTTATTTTTAAAACTTAAAACCTCAATCACATCCACCAAATAGTATACACAATCATTGTTCATGTGTATGGCAGACTACCACCTCACAAAATGATTCCATTTGTTCTTCCATTTCCACATTTAAAGGTTAGTAATAATGTTCTAATTAAGATTTTATTTGAAAAGTATGATATTTAGGATATATTTATGCTTATTTAATTATTATATAACACATACCTTCATGATTTCCATTCTGTGATAATATGATAACTTCGTTTGTGGATGTGTGGATTAACGCCTCCTCAAAGTGATTTGATTTGTTCACAATTTATGTAGATTGTATTAAAGATTGTTTTAATATAAATACGTTTATTGTAATGACCCTAAATTTTGAATAAATCTTGTTTCTTAATTTTGTGTGTTATTTTATTTTTTTATACTCAAAAAAACTGTTTCATTTTATAACATGAGTATAATTAAAAGGAGAACGTTTGGTTTTGGCTGTTATATGACAACTGGTCAATATGACCGCTGGAAACTAAACATTTCGATTATTGTCTCTAAATACTAGTGATCTTGGTATTTAATATAGAAAGAAGATTCGATGGCATCACCCAGTAGTCTTGGACTGATCGAAGCCCATCTAACAGAACTTGGGAAGGAGGTAGCACCACTAGGCTTTGCTTTAGACCAAACCCATGCCGAACTTCATCGTGTGAAGCTAGAATGGAATCTCCTTCGAGAGAAGTTAGAACTGATAGAAATTGCTACTCGTGCGATGTTGGTCGAGCCTCCCTCAGATTCTCTTACCTTATCACACCTTACACTGAAGTCCTATGCTGGTGTGATAAGGGGCTATATAAGGAGACCGTAACTGCCTTGTGTAATCATTTTTTTAAATAAAAATTTTGATTTCTTCTTATGATGAAGTTTATGAATTCTCAAATGTCCGGATAAATATAGTATGCATATTTTTGGTGAATTTTAGAGAAATGATATTTTTAAAAATGTTTATGTAAACCTTAAATAATTAAAAATGTGTACTGATTTTTCAAAAAATGTTCTTCTACAATTATGTTCAGTATGAAATTTAGAGTCTAATAAGATCAACATAATTTTTTATGAATATTAAATTATGAATACTGATTTTATGCATTTGATTAGTAATGTGACCAAATGGATTATTAATCTCACTTAAAGAAAGTATTAATATAATCTAGGCACCTTGATTAAGTAATTTGATTCAATAAAATGGTTAAATAACAGTTTCATAAATTATTAGTCAAGTATTAGTTTTTTCGGGTGAATAGTTTTTTTAATTAAATATTAAATTAAAAATATTTAGAAAATTATTTTTATAAAATGGATTTCATTTTTTGAACTCAGATCATCGATATTATGTTAAGGAAATTTTTGGGGATTTTTCTGAAAAAAATGAATTTTCAGTGAATAGTGTATTTATTTAAAAATTAAATTAAAATTATTTTGAAAATTATTTTTATAAAATGGAGTTAATTTTTTAAATCAGATCATCGATATTTGGTTATGGTGAAATTTTGGGATTTTTCTGAGAAAGTTGAATTTTTTATGAATAGTGAAAATACAGTTTTTAAGTTACGGGTGTTTAATGACACCATTAAATGATGTATTAAGTATGTAATAAATTTGTTCGACTTATGAATAGTAATATAAGGTATGAGGTGTCCCAAGTGGCTAATACCATGGGAAAATACCATGGTCAAGCCCATGGTTTTTCCAAAACCACCAATGAGGTGTCTCTTGGCCATTAATGCCATGTCCCCTCACTTTGCATATAAATACCAAGCCATCCTCTGATCCATTAGACTCCCAACTCTCCCCCAACGAATCTATGGTCTCATTACCTCCCAAGGAGTCCTCCCATGTTGCCCCCAATCCCTCATGTTCCCAACCTTTTAGTTTTAAGAGTTACGTTTTAAGGTAAGGGATCCAAACTCTCTCTTTCTTTTCAAATACTCTCTTTTAAGTCATTTATTTTATGCTCCATGTTATTATGTTGGAGGATGGTATTTTATATTTCACTTACTTCCCTTTTCATTTTCATATGATTAGAGATCCCATATTACTCTCATCATTTCGTTTTATGAATGTTTAACTGGCGTCGTTAGGCTACCGAAATTTTTGTAACGGATTCTTTCACCTTTCTCATTTTTCAAAGTTCTATTTTCATGTCAAGTATTTAAAATTACTTTTTAATATGTTGGGGTATTATATCTATATCTATAATACTGATATTTTATGTTAATATTATGAGATACCCTATTTGATCTCGTCAATTGATTTTTGTTGAAGTTTAAGTGGCGTCGTTAGGCTGCCGAATTTTTCATAAGAGAAATCTTATTTCTGTCTTCCTTTCATATTATTCATTTAATATAGTATATCTTTCAAATTTCATTAATATGTTCTTAAATTCTTTATATTCTATCCCCATACTATTTTATGGATCATTTATGAGTGGGAGACCCATGTCCCCTCTCTTTTCAATGTTTTCTAAAACCCCGAAACATAGCCGTTATGCTGTAGAATTTCCATCTCAAAATGTCTGTCTCTGATCCTTAAATTCATTTTAATAAGTGAATAATCAAATATCATTATTCTAAATGGGTATTCAAATATATACCAAAATTTTCTATTTTAAAGTCTGGGATTTACATTCATGAGACCCTCATTCACTTTCCGTGGATTTAAAGTGACATAAAGATCATGTCTTTAAAGCAGTTTTTAAAACATTATGATTATGAAATGAAACCCATTTTTATGCTATATGGGTTGTTTATGAAATTATTGATGATGATATATGTGGATTAAATGATAATAAAGGAAAATTGAAGGGTTCTCCCTTATAGCGCTCCAATGCATTGGGTAAAGACTTAATCTCTAGAGATGACCATTCTTAACGACCCCTTGGTGAATAACCTTGGTAATTTTTAATGACACCTTGGGGATGGACCTTGGTGAAACGGAAATGATTGTCAATATTAAATGTTATAGCCACATATTCAAGTTATGAAATACGTTATTTTTATTATGATATGCCTCATGATTTCTTTCTCATCCCTTAATGTTATTTTTCATGACATTGTTGATCTATCTCAAGTTCACATGTTAAATGTTTCCCCTTGTTTTTCTAACTGGGCCTTCTGCTCACCCTTTCTTTTGATGTATGTCCACAGGTTATGAGATGCAGTAATGAGCCTAGGATGAACATAAAGAGAAGCCTTTCATGTGTTTAAGAATAATGTTTTATGTTTTCTTGTATTAATTTCTTGGTTTCCGAGACACTAAACCTTAAAGATCCTCGGTTTTGTAAATTCTAATGAAAGTTTATGTGATAAAAAGGTAGGATTCTATAGTTGGTATCAAAAGATGGTTTAGTAATTTATAGAAATTAGGCTATGAAATCTTTAGGAAGAAACCTATTGAAAAGTTTAAATATAGGAAATCATCCTGGTATTTTGGTGAGTATTGAGTAAGGGGTTGCCAAGAAAATACATCCTTTTTTGGATACGAGCAGGTAGAGGTGGCTCTGGCACAGAAGTACATAGGGGTAAAACCTGAAAACACCGCTTTGAGATAGACTCGAATGGGAACTGGTACACGACAACGGGCCTTGTTGCACTCCTGGTTATGACACTCCCAGGGGATATGCTTTGGTAAATTCATAAGCTTAGTATGAACCATTATTGAAGCAACAAAGATAAAATAAAATAAAGATTCACATAAGAATATATGATCATGGATAACCTAGATTGGGACCTAGGGGATCACAAGTTAGGGTATACATTTCTTCTACATGTTTATTCTTCTATGCTTTAAGTTTCCTTTTCATTATTATTGGCTAAGTATTTAAGCCCCCTAATTATACGTTCTTTTCTTAGTTAATGGCGGGGAATGGAAGAGCATGTCCCAACAACCAATGTGATAGGAAATGTGATGATTTCCCTATTAATGTGATAGAGATGACGGTAGATCAATTTGAACATATTATGATTATGCCAAACCAGCTATCAAAAATCACAATTAATAATTGTTACCTATTTGAATGCCCAAATTCATCAAGGAAGAAGAAGAAAAAGTCTCAAGGATGTTCATCGTATAAATTTGAAAAGGAAAATAAGACCCAATTTCCTTTTCGCAAAAAGTGTGGGAAGGGGAACCAAGGAGAATGTCACAAAGGAACCGGGAGATGTTTTAAGTTTGGGAAAATAGGGCATAAAGTATCCAATTACTTTAAAAAATGGATAATGTGATGAATGGAGATAAGGTTTGATCTAATGTACCTTATACATTTCTATGTTGTAAATGTGGGGAAGTTAGACATTATCCAAGGAAATGCTCTCTTGGAATGGATGAGAAGCATGATGAGAATCAACAATCTTCGAGGACAATGGAACAATGAAATTCATATGCTGAGATGGATCAGGATGATTGAAGTATATGTAACTTCTTGGCAATAATTGTCTATATCATGTTGTATTTTAGTTCGTGCTCTATGAGCATATATTTTATGTTTTCTAAGATAATCGTGTCACTACCTAAGATGATTTTATATAATTAAGGAAAACATGTATTGTTATGTACCACATGTTGATGTAGTGAAGCTATTATTCTTTAAAAAAGGGTGATTAGGGGATTAAAAGATGATTTTTATTTTGGAAGACGTTCACTATTTTGGAAACCCTATTTGATCGAGGTAAATAGATTACTATGGTATTTTCTTTGATGAGTACAGGTTGACTTATAATTTGAAGAATAGATTAATTTAAGGTGAATTTATAGTAATTTAGGTCACATATGTAAATGATTAACCTATCTTGGGGAAAATGTGATTAGGTTAGTTAATTTTGTTATAAGATGATAAGAGTGGTTGATATTGTTTGAAGATGAATGAAAAAGTCTATCTCGGAATACTATGTTAGGAGATCATTCTTATAATTGGGTTTCAATCTTAGTTTGGTTTGTTTTGAGTAATTTTAAGGACAGTTATTTATGGAATGGTCTATGATAATCTTTGGGTAGCACCATGGAACATTGATTATTTAAAAGTAGTTTCCCTTCCTATGGGATTCTTTCTTTTTGAAGAGTTGTTTTATCTTACCCTTTATATATTTGGGATAATGTATAATGATAGAAGAAAATGATAGTTAATATTTTGTGGATTATGTGACTCTCAGGAAGACGATTCTTGTGTTTTGATGAGACTAAGTGCTTTTGAATGCTCATCATGTGGAGAAAATATTAGTTTCGGTAGAAACATATTAATGGATGAAACTCTACTTGAAAGTTGGTTTATTTCCTTATGTTTTTGTTCTATGTAGTAAATAAATTCCTCAAAATTATGAAAAGGAACGTAAAAAAAACATTGTTGGTTTATGTTTCCTACTAGGTAATCAAAGACTATTCACACACATCATAAGTATGTGATTTTCTCATGGTTAACTTTCTCCTAATCATGTTTTCTATCACTCTCCCTCATAACATGACCCTTTGTTTTCCCCTCCATGTCCAAGTTTTCCTACATGGAATCCTAGTGTGGGTTAACTCGGGTGACCTTTGTACTTCCCTTTATTTCTTTTAAAGTAATAGTTTTACTGACTCCTTTTCCGATGTGGTACATTCAATGAAATTTCAAAACCCAATTTTAAAAATTGTGAGGACACAATTTCTTAAGGGGGGAAGATTGTAACGACACGAAATTTTGAATAAATCTTGTTTCCTAATTTTGTGGTTTATTTTATTTTTTTATACTCAAAAAAACTATTTCATTTTATAACATGATTATAATTAAAATGAGACCATTGGGTTTTGACTGTTATATGACCGTTGGTCAGTATGACCGCTGGGAACTAAACGTTTCCATTATTATCTCTAAATACAAGTGATCTTGGTTAATTAATATAGAAAAGAAGTTTTGATGGAATCACCCAGTAGCCTTGGACTGATCAAAGCCCATATAACAGAACTTGGGAAGGAGGTAGCACCACTGGGCTTTTCTCTAGACCAAACCCAAGCCAAACATCATCATGTGAAGCTAGAACAAATTCTCTTTCACGAGAAGTTAAAACTGATAGAAATTAATACGCGTGCGATGTTGGTCGAGCCTCCCTCAGATTCCTTCACCTTAGCACACCTTACACTTAGGCCCTTTACTGGTGTGATAAGGAGCTATGTAAGGAGACCGTAACTGCCTTGTGTAATCCTTTATTTTAAACAAAAACTTTGATTTCTTATTATGATGAAGTTTATGAATTTTCAAATGTCCGGATAAATATAGTATGCATATTTTTGGTTAATTTTAGAGAAAGGATATTTTGAAAAATGTTTATATAAACCTTAAATAATTAAAAATGTGTAATTATTTTCAAAAAATGGTCTTCTATAATTATGTTCAGTACAAAATTTAGAGTCTAATAAGATCAACATAATTTTTGATGAATAGTAAATTATGAATAGTTATTTTATGCTTAGGATTAGTAATGTGACCAAATGGATTAGTATTCTCACTTAAAGAAAGTATTAATATAATCTAGTCACCTTGATTAAGTAATGTGATTCAATAAAATGGTTAAATAACGGTTTCATAAATTAATAGTCAAGTATTAGTTTTTTCAGGTGAATAGTGATTTTTTATTAAAAATTAAATTAAAAATATTTAGCAAATTATTTTTATAAAATGGATTAATTTTTTGATGTCAGAGCATCGATATTATGTTAAGGTAATTTTTGAGGATTTTTCTGAAAAAAATGAATTTTCAGTGAAAAATGTATTTTTTTTTAAATTAAATTTAAAATTTTTAGAAATTAATTTTTATAAAATGTATTTTATTTTTAAAATCTGATCATCGATATTTGGTTTAGGTGAAATTTCGGGATTTTTCTGAGAAAGTTGAATTTTTGATGAATAGTGAAAATACAGTTTTAAGTTACCAGTGTTTAATGACATCATTAAATGATGTATTAAGTATGTAATCAATATGGTCAACATATTAATATTATGATATGGTATGAGGTGTCCCAAGTGTCCAATACCATTGGCAAATACCATTGGCAAGCCCATTGTATTTCCAAAACCACCAATGAGGTTTCCCTTGGCCATTAATGCCTTGTCCCCTCACTTTCCCTATAAATACCAAGAAATACTCTCATCCATTCGACTCCCAACTCTCTCCCAATGAATATCTGGTCTCATTACCTCCAAATTAGTCCTCCCAAGGTGCCCCCAAGACCTCAAGTTCCCAACCTTTGAGTTTTAAGAGTTATGTTTTAAGGTAAGGGATCCAAACTCTCTCTTTCTTTTCAAACACTCTCTTTTAAGTCATTTCTTTTATGTTCCATGTTCTTATGTTGGTGGATGTTCTTTTATATTCCTCTTACTGCCCTTTTAATTCTCATATGATGAGAGATCCCCTCTTACTCTCATCATTTCGTTTTACGAATGTTTAAGTGGCACCGTTAGGCCGCCAAAATTTTTGTAACGGATTCTTTCACCTTTCTCATTTTCCAAAGTTCTACTTTCACGTCAAGTCATTCATGTTCCTATTTATTATGTTGGGGTATGATCTCTATATCTATCATACTGATCGTTTATGTTCATATGATGAGAGACCCTATTTTATCTCGTCAATTCATTTTTGTTGATGTTTAAGTGGCGTCGTTAGGCTGCCGAATTTTTCATAAGAGAAATCTTATTTCTATCTTCCTTTCATGTTCTTGATTTCATATGGTATATATTTCAAATTTCATTACCATGTTCTTAAATTATTTATATTATATCCCCCTACTGTTTTATGGATCATTTTTGAATGGGTTACGCATGTCCCCTCTCTTTTCAATGTTTTCAAAAACCCCGAAACATAGTTGTTATGCTGTAGAATTTCTGTCTCCAAATGTCTCTCTCTTATCCTCAAATTCATTTTTCTAAGTGAATACTCAAAGCTCGTTATTATAAATGGGTATTCACATATATACCAAAATGTTCTATTTTTAAGTCTCGGATTTACATACATGATACCCGCTTTCCCTTTCCGTGGGTTTAAAGTGACATAAAGATCATGTCTTTAAAGCAGTTTTTAAAACGTTATGATTATGAAATGAAACACATTTCTTTTATTCTATATGGGTTTTTTATGAAATTATTGATGATGATATATGTGGTTGACATTATAATAAAGGAAAATTTAAGGGTGCACCCTGATAGCGCTCCAATGCATTGGGTAAAGACTTAATCTCTAGAGATGACAATTTTTAGCGACGCCTTGGTGAATAACTTTGGTAATTTTTAATGCCACCTTGGGGATGGACCTTGGTGAAACGGAAATTATTGTCAATATTAAATGTTTTTGCCACATCTTTACTTTATGAAATACGTTTTTTTATTATGATATGCCTCATGATTTCTTTCTTATGCCTTAATGTTCTTTTTCATGACATTGTTGATTTATCTCAGGTTCACATGTTAAATGTTTCCCCTTGTTTCCCTTTACTGGGCCTTCTGCTCACCCTTTCTTTTGATGTATGCCCCAGGTTATGAGATTCAGTAATGAACCTAGGATGAACATAAGGATAATCCTTTCAAGTGATTAAGAATAAATTTTTATGTTTTCATGTTTTAAGTTTCTAGTTTCCAAGACACTAAACCTTAAAGATCATTGGTTTTGTAAAATATAATGAATGTTTATGTGATAAAAAGGTGGGATGCTATATTTATATATATGAAATATTATTTATAATTAATGATAGTACATATATATTTATTTCATTTACATTATTCTCATCAATGCGATAAGAAACCAGAAACATCGTTCATGAATACATACGACCAGCCGTCCCCATAAATAGTTAATCTCATTTTCTATTTTGAGAATTTATAGATTATTAAAAATACATACATACTGGATATATATGATATTAATGTCATTTCTGACATTATAAAGTTAGATAAATCATGATCAATGAAAAAAGACATAAATAACAAGTCAAAACATATTCAAAAACCAAAGAGGATATTACAAAAAACATAACATTAACATGGAATTGTTAATAAATTTCTAGGATTAAGTAATCATAAAATTATATATTTTATATCATATAATAATATTTTTCATTTTTATATTTATAATAGACTGATATTTATTACACAATATGTTTGAAATTTTATGAAAAAAATCAAGACTTAATTTAAGGGGATTTCGAGTCTCGCTTTTATTTCATTGTGACATCTGCCATATTCACCACTAATTTATTTTGGTGGCATATATACTTCCCTATGAAATTTTATATCATGAATATAATTTTTTCAGGGAATTAAAATATTCAATTTATTATATTCTATCATAGATCACACAATTCAAAAGTTATTTAAATAGTAAGGGATTTTTGTCTCACTTTTTACTTTTGTGAGACACATGTCATATACACAACCTATTTATTTTTATATGGTATATACACTTACCCTTAATTTATTTTATGATGATTATCAATAAAATTATTTGTATTTAAATATCCATTTTAGGATCATTATTTCCTAGAGTTTACTTCTGAAATGTTTCCAAATTGCTAAGAAATGTTTGTCTTAATATTCCTTCTTTGAGTCATGTATTATGTTATGCACCTAAATTATTTTATGTGGTGTATATAATACCCCTTTTAAATTTTATATCATAAATATAATTATTTTCATTATATTTTATGCTTCATTTAAGTTTATTTTCTCATGGGTATTATGATTAAATGTTACAAATGTGGTATAATTTTATTTCTACAATCACATCATTTATCGGGATTATTTACAATTATGATCCAATTGATTAAATATTATGATCTATATCTCAATATATCTCATGAATTTTATTATCCACTATTTATTCAATAAATCATAATATAAAGGTACCATTTTTCACACTTTGTTACTTAAGATAATTAGGAAAATGATTTTAAAAAAATCTGTCCTTATTTCTCTCTTCGGTCAAAAAAACATTTTCTATCGAAACAATGTTTTATATAAATGTTTTTGAAAATATTAAACCATGATTTTTATTAAAAGAAATTTCTAACCATGTTCTAATTTTTTTTAAAATAATTAAGAGGAATATTTTCAACCTTTTCCAATCAATGCACTTTTAGAAAATATTTATATGGAAAAAGGAATGTTTGGCATGTATAGATTTATCTGAAGTCATTAACTTAATTTATTTTAAGCATCTATTTCTTTTTTACAAGATTTTTTAGAGAAAATTGTTTCCAAATAATTTTAAAATTTTTATTTTTAAAATAGGTTTTAAAGAAAATGGCTTTCAAATTATTTTATGTTATAAAAATATTTTTTCAAAGTAAAAACTATATTTTCCTCAATAAATATCTTTAAAATACCTTTCAAAATTAATTTCCATATAAGTAGAAAACCTTGATACAGTTTATACTATACTGGGGATATGATCCAAGGATACAATTACTTTTAATTCATTAAATGTTTTATTTTTATGATGACAAGCTTTTAATGAAACAACTTCTATTATACAGGTTATACCATAATAAAATGATTATAAAACTTCATATTTTCTTAGGTTATGTTATGATGAAAGGATTATAAAACATGTCTCTTTTCAGTATGTGTTTTAATGATGAAACATTTATGATTCCAATTTTATTTCATGGGTTATTATATGATGAATTTTTTATCATCTTGTGGCACACATATTTATGGTTTTATTATGTGACTAGTGGGATCTATATCTCCCTCTAATGCATTGGGTGATTAAAAATGTTCTATGAGGTCAAAGTGTACACAGGAGGGAAACCCATGCCCAAAGGAAGAGGGTATATGAGTGGGAATCTCATGTCTACCAAAATAGGGTACACTAATGAAAATCCCAAGCCCAGAACCAGAGGGTACGTGGGTGCGAATCACAAACCCACGACATGAGGGTACATAGGTGGAAATCCAAAACCCAACATAAAAGGATACACAGGTGGAAATCACAATCCCACAACAAGAGGGGTATATTGGTGGGAATCTGAAGCCTGTAACTATACAAAACATAATACATCATCCCAATCCCAAAATAAGAGGGTACGTGGGAGGGAATCCTAATCCCAAAACCAGACGGTAAAAAGGAGGTCATCCAAAGAATAAAGTTGGAAAACATGAAATTACCCCAAGAATAAAATGTTATGACGGTCATTTTAGGAATCTATGACATAATATTTCTGATTCATATAGGTATTCCACAATTATTCATCATTTTATTACGTAATTATCTAAGGTATTATGCTCTTGATTCCCTTGTTATTCAAGTATTATGATTTTTCAATTTTTATGCCATGACCCCTGTGTATGATCATTGATATGCAGGGTCTGATCAAAAAAATTTACGATCATGTTATCATGCCATTTTTTTATTTTATACCTATGTATCTCCTTAATTACCCTTCTTGAGAATTTTATCTCACCCTTTTTTATGTTTTTTTCACGAGTTATGAGGAATTTTTTTAAGTAGGAGTAATAAATTCAATGATCTTTCTAGGAAACATTAAATATTATTCACCATGTTAGATTTTTTTTCATATTTCCAAAGACACTAAACAATTATAGTCTTTAGACATGTACTTTTGTAATATACAAAATATAAATCTAAAATAATGTAATATCCATGTATTTAAACCTTGGTCTCTATAATGATCCCCATGAACACAGATGGTTCATTCAAGGAACCAAATTGCATGACCAAGATCTAAAAGTATGCATGATTGTAACTAATGTAATTCTTCAGGATATCCTCATCTTTCACCCTAACCTATTGATATCCATACCAGAATTAAACTTTTAAAAACCAACCTCCTCACCTTAGTTGGTTGAATATATCACTAATCTTCCAAAGGGATAAAATTTTTTAATTGTTACAAGATTCAGCATCTCATATTCTATGCATAACCTTAGCATATTGATAGCCTTCTTATAAAATAACACTAGAATTCCCCAAGGATACATAGTTAGTTAGATGAATCCCCTATAAATTAAATCATCCACCTACAACCAGAACTCATATAGCTCATCGTATTACATTGTTCAGTTTGAAGAATTCAACCATCCCATCAATATCATTGGGATAACACTCATGGATTTACAATGTGGCTACTGGTAATCAGTCTTGTGGTTAGAGAAATTGGGTCCAAAGGAAGGATATTATTTTTTTGGTTCATGAATAATAAGGATGAATCCATTTCTTTAGGGGTAATATGATGTTGAGGGATTTTTCATGACATTTGGGATTATTTTTTCTTTATTTCTATATATTTATATCAATGGAAACGCAATAAAGGATGAATTCATTGCAATGAAAACTGAAATTATCCATTGTATGTTATATAATATTTTCCTTAGAACTATTAAATAACACTCTCTCTCAATGATCAGTGTTCTTTTGGATCCCTCCAATATCCCTTGGAGCATCATTTATTTAATTAGATACAAAAAAATTATTCATCAAAATGTGGTCATTGTGCTTCCTTAATGGAGAGTAATACGACAACTGATATCCTTGATCCCAATGTTGACCAGGCAAATAGGTTGTTCCTTTTTACAAATCATGGATCATTTGCATTGGATTTTTTGGTAATTTCATATTATAATTCCCTTAAACATCATTATTTTAACACCTTGACATTGTTTTTCATTTGGTTTCCTATTTTTTAATAAAAAATTTCAATTGTCAGTCCATTAATAAGAAGCCTGTTAAATAGGAGATGTGAAGAGTTGAAACTATATCCTAAACTCAATGTCACATCGGGGGGTTAATTTCCTAACCCCATCTAAAAATATATAATTACTCCTCCACAACCATGATAACATCCTATCTTAGAGTTCCCAAAGTCATATCTACCAATAGAGATAAAAGGGGTTTCACTTTTTGGTCACCCATCTGATAACAAAACTATCTAATGAATGCCACTCATTGGCCCTCCATATTGGGAAAGGAAACCCTCATTTTAGAATATTTGATGACTAAGTGCATGGAATACATTCAATCCATTCGATGGATAACATCATATAGTTCTATCTATAGCAACAATAAATCTCCAAAAAACTAGTTTTTTCCAATCAACATCTAACATCCCTGACACCCATCAAAAAATTCATCCTAAACTCCAACCAGTATAGATAAAACCATGGAAAATAAAATTATCTCCACACCATGTCTTGAAGAACAGAATAATTATGGAGAAAAAATGAGTTTGAGGCTTCTAAATTAAACTATTAACAAACAATAGTACAATAAAAACTGATCAAACCTTTAAAAACCTTTGTATTTTCTGTCATCACTGCCTCCAACACATGAATCTGTCCATTCTTATCTCCTCTGCCTCTCTATTATCAATATCCAAAACCATGCTAAATCCTAGGTCCTTATTTATGGGAACTATAATGATTCTTCCCCTTCTAACATCATCTTACCCTAATGATGTACAAGAACCATTAGCCCTATTGTCAAAACTACCTTCGAGGTAACAACTATTACTACTTAAAAGGGATGTGAATGCACATATAAAACAGAACTCCCTATGTAGTTGAACACTATTTTTAGTAGTGACCAGTTTTACTGCAAATTATATTACAATAAATAGAATCCCATAATAGATTCTTTAAATCCACTATACCTATATAGAAGATAATGGATCTTCCATTGTATGTTCCCAATTTAACAAAACCTCGAATGTCTGAATGTCTATAGCCCACTAATTAAATATCTACTCTTTGAGACACCCTAAAAGAAACCCTATCAAGTCTCACTCCCAGGTAAACTATCCACTTCATAAACTCATCCTAATTTTACACCTTCAAGCATATAGAATTCATCGATGAGGTGACTTTATATCTAATCATTGGGTAAAAAGCATCTTACATGAATAACACTTTAGACACTTAATTTGAAATGAAATATTTGGGGAATTTAAATAGGTCATTGAACATCATCCCTATCTCCTTCACACTCATGCTCCCCTCTATAAAGGATAGAAACTCATGTATCTTCAGTTCCATTGTCTTCAATGATATGAATTATGAATGGAAATCCTTCTAAAAATATATCCACAACATATATTCCTCAATACAATCACAAATACAAAATTATCACAACTAATATTCGTATAATAATATCTAACTAACATCCAATATTACTTAGAACTCACCACATGCTCAAATATTATTGAATGTGATATCCAGATACTCCAACTAGCATTCTCTCTCTAGATCCAATATTCTCCCTCACATACTTCCCAAACCACTCCCCTAGAATATATAAAATAATGTTTTTATATCTCATCCACCTCTATCATGTCAATCATTTGATAATCAACCAGATCAGCATATTAAACCTCAACCACCTGAGTTAGTTATAGACATTAACCTGGATCTATTCTTTTAAAATAAAAAGAAAAACTAAGCCTAGTTTCATGGACTCATATCAATTTTTATTTAACTAATTATTTTAATTCCCCACAATCACAAAATTCATTCATGAATATAATCAATTATAAAGAATTTACCTCTCTTGGGTATCTACCATGCAAACAGGTCCACACCACTTTGACATTTGATAAGATCATATTCCTTACATTATATCATGGATTACCTAAAATCTCATGTCATAATTGGACACATTATCTTATGTTTCGCATAAATATTGACTAGAACTATTTTTATATGACCCCATGCAATTCTACCACACCCTGGCCCATGTGAATCTATCATTTTATTATTTTTCTACCATTAAATAATTTCTTTTGGTTTGAGTGAGTCCCAGCTGATTCTTTTTTTAGTTTATGTTAAAAAGTATGCTTTTTGAGTTGATGTCATTGGGTGCACGAGTGGAGTGTGTTTTGGAAACCCCGTGCAGCTTCGCCCGAGTAACGACACATCCCGTCCTTCATCGAAAAAAATTAAAATGATGATTTTTTTAATTAAAACAATGTTTACTATCATTTGTTATTTGGAATCTTATTATTTTTGTTATTGTAAATGAAAACATAATTTCTTATTTTTATTATTGTTTTTCTTATTATTATTATTATTATTATATAGAAATTATAGTTAGTTTTATTTTTCTATTTTATTTTAGATTAGTTTTACCTTTGTTTACTTTTTTAGGGTTTCCCAGTCATCCCCCCTTTCAATCTCCAATTAGCACCCCCACCGCCCCATTCATTATGTATGTGCGATGCGAGTAACACCTCTCCACCCTGCTCCAAACCTAAGCTCCCCCCTGTAGCTCCTCCCTGCCAGTCACAACTTCTGCATCCTCTATCCAGCACTCCATCAGTGTTGTAACTCCCGAACATCCTCCTTCTAGCCACAACCCCCCCCCCCCTTGTGTGCATGATCCATCACACTCGAACGCCGCCACCTACATTGCAGTAACTCCAACCCCCATTTTTCATAGTGCGACACCACCCCTTAGGTGGGAAACCTACTAGATAACATGAAAATATCTAGCACGACACCTGATAGTCATCATGAATCCCTCTGATGTGGCCTTCGCTGGCTGGTGCGACTTTCTCCTACCGACCACAACCCCCAACGTCCTCTTCTTCAGCCCGCACATCCCTCTGGCAGTCTGTCTCCAATCGCAACCCCCTCTTCGTTATACCATTCAGCTTATTTGATTTCATTATTGTTTTTTTACTTCATTTAAGTATTATATTTCATTAATTTTGGGTTCATTTTTTTGTATCTTTGTGTTAAATTCAGCATCTAGATCATGTGGTTGAGATGGGAACAAGATATCAGACCTGTTCTGAGTGGGTGTTGTCGATGCGCCTTGGTTCCATGGTATTAATATCCTTTCACTAACCCTTTTAATTTAAGAAACTCTAATTTCATGATTTTTTCATTTTATATACATGCTAAAAAAATTCACTACATTTTGATTAGTTTCATGGTTTTCGAATAACATTTGAATCATGTTTGATATGGTCTTGCTGTGTAATAAATTTTAAAGTAGAATTTGTATGTAAAATTATATGTGTTTTGTTGTCGAACCTCATTGTGTCTCTTGATGATGTCTTATAAATTACTCAATCAGTTATTATATTATTTTGGTTGGTGAAAAAAATGAAATGTGATGCTTCTAGAGTGCGTTTTATTTAAAAAAAAATATAGATTTTGAATGTGAGGCGTGTTTTGTCGAGTTGTACATGGTATTTTAGAAACAAGTTTTTTAATGGTTAAAATATAATTTATAAATTTAAATAAATTTATGGAATAAAAATTAATGTTTATAATTTATTATGTTCTAAATTTAAATTTATTCTATTAAATTGTTTTTGCCTTGTATTCTTTATAAAATGCATCTTTTTCTTTTAGGATTAAAGTGAGATGTTAAATGAATTATTAGAGTTTAAAAATGTATCAGCAGCATTCATAACAATGTTTTGGCTTCTTTATGTGGTTTCCCAAGTGGTTTTTCTTTTATAAAAAGTGTGTATTTTGTTTTATCATGTTTTGGCATGTTTTGGTATTTTTATTAAAAATGGTTGGGTCTTGAGTGTGTAATATGGGTATATTAAGAAGAGTTTTATCATTGTTTTTAATAGAAATGGTTTGCTTGACACCACTTTTGAAACAGTATTTTCATTTTGAGATAATGTTTTGTTTTTGAATGTTTAAGGGCCTCTTTGTCCATTTCATGAAATTTTTTAAAAGTGTTTATTATGAAAATCCTCATCGGGTGTTTCCCATGCCTTGATTGCATGAAACTAGTCAGATTTCCTTATTGGAAATTCTAGGGATCCATTGTTAGTGTTTTTCAGATGGAACTCATTATAATTGTTTTATTTTAAGGCATGGGAATTGTCCCAGAGGAGACTCAGGGTGGGACTTTTTGTGAATTATTATTATTATATATACTGTGATTGGATGATCAGTTGGAATTTTTTGGCTTGCCACCATTATAAATACATGATACATGGGAATATGGCATATTGAGAGAATATTATGATAATGATTGTCGCACTAGTAGATCATGGTACTAACCAGTAGCCCATAGTTGGTTGATGTATTCAGTTGATTGCTAGGAGATTTTCCTTTGGTATGCTTGATATAGGATGGTCGTGTGTTTTAAGAATTTTGATTTCATTGTGTGTGAAATCTCAACAAGGTTTATGTTTCATGTATTCGTGTATTCTAGATTATTCTTGACCTCCTATTTTAACCAATGACTTTTGGAGTTCAGTTGCCTGCAGTAATAAATATGGTGCTTGTGTGTATATCTACATTACCATTGTTGTGTGATTTATATTATTCATTTTTGTATATTGTTTTTCTTGGAAAGTGGTGAGAATATTTTGATTATGTTTTCTATAGATGTTTTTCAAATGAAACTATGTTATCCTCTTTGTACTAATATGGAAATGTAAACAACACATTCCCTTTGAAAATGTCATTATCGCTAATTAAAAGAATCTACATTTGAAAATGATTAAGGGAAATGGTTTTTACATTTATTTTAAGTAAAGTATATAGAAACCCTTATTTTTTATAAATTTTAGTTCAAACATAAAATTGGGTTTTTTATTTTAATGGTAGTGCAATGGGAAAGTGTAGATCTGGAAAGCCTATAATGAGTTAATACTCACGCCTATAGTTATTTTCTGTTTTTAGTTCTTGTGAAGTCTCTAGATTGGGCATTCACATCTTGGGAGACTCTTGATCATTGAGTCGGGGAGTGACCTATGGGGTCACACAGAGATAGTGTTTTCTCATTCTAGTAGATTTTATATCATTCGGTTCTTGTTTAGTCATTTTATTTCGTTTCATAATTATGATATTATCTTTACTATTTCCACAAGTTTTATATATTTTTAATAGTAAAAATAATTCCCATCATCTCTTTCAAGGCCTCAGAACTTATCGCCAACAAGGGAGGATCGAGAACACCTATCGGGCCTTGCCACAGATCGACTTGGGTGACCGGTTCAGGGTCGACCTGGGTTGGTTCATGAAAAAATGGTATTAGAGAAGGTCGAATCTTAGCAGGCCTCGATATTACAATCTCCCTTTATTATTTTGGAATATCAAGGTAAAGGGATTAGGATTTTCGGGACTCCAGGTGTAGGTTCAAGAAGATAGTCCCAAACTATTGCTTGTTCTGATCCTTGGGTTTCTAGGGGAATTCCAGTTTAACTAGTTTTTCTATGGTTTTAGGGTATGTCTTTCGATTGGGAAATGAAAAAGTGAGTTGGGATAATAGTCCTCATGGGCCGCATGTCCTGGAAAGCCATGTGGATCTAGGCTAATTGAACAAAAGGCACTACATTTCAGTTTTGTCTTTGGAATATGGATTCCAACTATATGGTCAAGTCATCCACTGACACTATTTTTTTATTTGAGTTGTTTTGGGTCTCCTATGACTTCTAAAACTTATTTGAATTAGAAAAAAAATGGTTTTTTAAAATGGTGTTTTAAATGAATTGTTTTATTTGGGGATATTTTTAAAAGAAATGGGTGAATGATTTGTTTTTGTAAGATGAAGTTGTTTTTTTTTGGGCCCTGGTTTTCCTATGGGTGATCATATGCATAGTGTTATGTTGGAATATGAACAGATGTTTGGTATAGTGGATGGATGTATAGGGTGGAAGATAAACATGCATGTGAGTGAGACTCTAATGAATACCAATGGAGAGGGTTTAACCAACCAAAATAGTTTAAAATTAATTTTGTTTTCTAAATAAAATTTTAGATATTATAATAGCTTGGTTTCTTGGGTTTAGAACTTGTCACCTATGTGGGGTTTAATCTTGAGGATTTTATTTATTGAGTTGGACTTGATTGGTTTCTTGACATTTATAGTCCAAAAGGTGCCCCCTTGATTCTTCGATGGGTGATCTTAGTGTGTTTGATCAACTTAATGATTTTATTCGTGAGTTTTGAAAGCTAGATCCAACACTTTGTTAGGTTTAAGCAGTCCCTTCCGTAGCGGAGGAGTGGATGTGAAAGATCAAAATGGACTTTAAACTTGTTGTTATTCCCAAGTTGTTAAAGGTCAAATTTTCAACCATCATGATTCAAGGATCACCATGGATTTGGTGGATGTCAATGTTTGAGAACAAGCCTCGTTATGAGATTACATTGTAGTTTTTCAAGGATTGGTTTATTCGTTTGTATTTTTCTGAGAAAGAAATAGTGAGAAAGGGAATGGAGATGAGTTGTCCGCGGTAGGGTGATCTTTACATCTTGGAGTATTTCCAGTGCATTTTGGATCTATTCCCTTGTGATTCAGGGTATTCCACATATTACTCCATGAATGCTTATCATTTTGGGGCAGGCCTCCATCCTGATATACAATCAAAGGTTTCATCATCCAACCTAACATTGTTTTCCGACGTGGTTAAGAAATCCCTTCATGTTGATACCATGTTGGAAGGATTGCACTAGGTAGTCCTCCCTCCATCAATTCCTATGAGCAGTTGGGATACTTCCAACAAGAATATGAGTAAGATATCAAAAGTCATTGGAGCATGTTGTAGAATCAAAAGGCATTGGAATCATTCATCAACCTCTTCACAGTAAGAGATCCCTCTGTGTTATCAGTGTGGATAGAAGAGTCAAAAGTGGTTGTCGTGTTTATGTACTCATAAGATCTATCATTTTTCTGGATTTTTGGGTCAGTTACAACAATTTTGTCAAGGAATTTCTAAAAATCATCATTAAAGAAGTTCTGAGTGGTGATTTGTTTTTGGGTTTTTGTTTAATGTTTTTGTGTAATTTTCCTTTCAGTGTAAGGGATCTATTTCCATGGAAGTTATACGGATTATTTTTTTGGGGTTTTAAATGGATGGGAATGTAGTGGGTATTTTGATTAACTCTGGCTTTCAATGATAGTGTGGTTTTTATTTTAAAATTTTGTCCTTTTATTTGACAAATCAAGGGATGCATGTTTACTATTAAGACTATCATAACCAAAATGAGAGGAAGTAGACGCATCATTCATAGAGATCCTGAAAATAGGACTTTGAGTGAATTTGGTGCGTAGTCAGGAACCCCAGAGGGCTCCAAATAGTTTGGTTAAGGTTTTTCCTCAATCGTTGTGGTGAGAAAGTTTTAGATTTTCTATTGTGGTTTCTCCATTGTTGTGAATTTCCTCGGGTCGCAAAGAGTATGATAGAATTATCCCTCATAAAAGGTCATTAATTGTTCCTTTTTGGATGAGACTTATCGGTCAGTGTTCTAGAATGGATGGAACATGTGAATCATGTGAGGTCTTGGTTTTTATTCATCCATTGGAAAAAAGGTAGTTGATGTTTTAAGTGTTCATGTTGTATTCCTTTTATCTTGGGTGAGGCCCGGTTCGATTTCAAGTTGGATTTACGTTTGGCTACATTAAGGTTGCTTCTTAATGGTGGGGAGACCCACTGTGAGTCTCTTTGGGTTTTCTTTTAAGACATTATTGGGTGATAGTTGAATTCTTATAGTGGGGAGTCCGTTCAAAAATCACCCCTACTGGTGATCTATTTCGGGAAATGAGGTTGACTCCCATTGTTAGTCGATGTAATGTCGTTGGATTAAGAGGTTGGATCATTTTTATGTGGAATACATAGGCATTGATCGATTGGCTGGATGGTGTTGTTGCTTTCTAAGGGTGAAAAGTGTTATAGTGGGAGCAATTGTCGCACCCTGACCTATGTGAGTCTTTTACTTTATAATTTTTCCACTATTAAATAACTTTTTTATGGTTCAGGTGTGACCCAAATAATTTTTAATGATTTTATGTTAAAAATTATGCTTTTTTACTTGACTTCATAGGGCTCCCAAGAGGAGTGCATTTTGGAAACCCTGCGCGGATCTTCCCAGGTAAAGGCGCATCCCGTCCGTCATTGAAAAAAATTAAGACGAGTAGTTTTTTTAATTAAGAAAATATTGAGTATCATTGGTGATTATGAGTTTTAATAATTTTATTTTTTAAACTGAAAATTCAACTGTTAATTTTATTATTATTTTTATTTTTATGATATTAGTAATATAATTGGTTTTTTTCTTCTTTTTTAGATTATTTTTCCCTTTGTTTACATTTTTATGGTTTCCTAGATGGCTCCCCTTTCACTCCCCAACCCCCCCCCCCCCCACACACATTTCCGGGGTATGTGTGGGGTGAGAAACGCCTCTCCAGCCCTCTCTGGCCCTCAGCTCCCCCATGTAGCACCACCCCACTAGTCATGACTGCCCCCTCCTCCGGCCGGCTCTCCACCAGCCCTGCAACTCCTAGATAGGCTGCTTCTAACCACAACCCATCAACCCTTGTGAGTGGCGTGATCCAGTACACCCATACATCGCCTCCTCATTTGTAGCGACTCTGACCATCCCCCTACTTCTTAGGACAACATCACCACTCTAGAATAGCCCCTACTGTCCAGCACGACATTCTCTAATGCAGCCCCTTCTGGCTTGCACGACACCCTCTGGTGCGACCTCTACTGGCCAGCAAGACTTTCTCCAGCTGACCCACAACCCCCAGTTCCCTCTCCTCCAGCAGCAACAGCCCTACAGTGGTCTGTCTCCAGTCATTACCCTCTCGTCAGTATACATTTCTTTGCAATTTATTTTATTCGTCTTTTTTTATTTGTTTAGGATAGATATTTTATTCATTTTGGGTTAGTTGGGGTAGCATTGGGTTGGATTCAGATTCTAGAGCAAGATGATGAGGTGAAAATGAGACATCACACTAGTTCCGAGTTGGCTTTATCGTCACTCCTTGGTTCTAGTGTAGTAATTCCCTTTCATGGAATCTTTTAATTTAAGAAACTCTAATTTCACGATTTCTGCACTATAAATACATGCTAAAAAAATTTCACAACCTTTTTATTGGTTTATGGGTATGAGAATAATGTTTTAATCAAGTCATATATGGTCTTGTTATGAAAAAAAAATTAATGTAGCATTGTTTTGTAAACTTTGATCTTTTTTGGTGTGGAATCTCATTGTGTCTCTTGACAGTGTTTGAAAAATTACTCAAAAATATATTAAATTATTTGGGTTGTCCAAGACATGAGAAGAGGTTTTTTTGGAGTGTATTTTGAATTTTTTAAAATATATTTTGAATGTGTGGTGTTTTTTGTTGAATTATAAACACCTAATATTTTACGTACATGGTGTGTAATGTTTAAAACAAAAATTTTAAATTTAAATAAAATTATGGCAGGAAAATTGATGTTTATAATTTGTTGATTGAAAAATTGAAATTTATTTTATTAAACATTGCATGCCCTGTGTTCATTAAAAAATTCATCATTGTCTTTTATGAGTAAATCATGATGTGATATTAATTTTTGGGGTTTAGAAATTTATCAGAATCATGTAGAATAATATTTTGGGTTCTTTTTGTAGTTTCCCAAGTGTTTTGATTTTTATATAAAGTGTGTATTTTGTTTTAGCATGTTTTAGAATTTTTATTAAAAATGGTCGGTTCATGAGTGTGCAATCTGGGTATATTAAGAAGAGATTTATCAATGTTTTTTAGTGGAAATTGTGTTCTTGAAACAACTTTTGAAAAAAGTGTTTACATTTTTATATAAGGTTTTGTTTGTTAATGTTTAAGGACCTGTTGGAAAATTTATTGAAATTTTTGAAAATTATTTCTTATGAAAAACATTGTTGGTTGTTTTTCAGGCCTTGATTGCATGAAATTGGTGGGAGGCCCTTGTTGGGTATTCTCGAGATCCACTATTAGGGTTCTTTAGTTGGAAATCTTTATAATTGTTTTATTTTAAGGCATGAGAATGGTCACAGGGGAGACTTGGAGAGAGACATGTTGTGCATTATTATTATTATTATTATTATTATTATTATATTATTATTATTATTATTATTATCATTATTATTATTATTATTATTTGATGCTCGGTTGGAATCGGTTGGCTTATCCCCTTTCTAAATACTTGAGACATGGGAATCTGGAATATTGAGAGAATATTTTTAGAATTATTGCCACACTGGTAGGTTGTGGTACTTACTATTGGCCCATAGTTGGTGGATGTATTAGGTTTATTGTTAAAGGGTTTTTCCTCTGTCTTCTTGAGAAAGGATGGGAGAGCATTTTGAGAGTTTTTATTTCATTGTGTGTGACATGTTAATGAGGATGGGGTCACATATATTGGTGTCTTCTAGGTTATTCTTAATCTCATAGGTTCACCCATGTCTTTTTCCCTTCAGTTATCTACCGTGATGGATATGGTTCTTGTATATATATATACATTTTCCTTGTTATGTAATTTCTATTTTTTATTTTTTGTATTGTTTTTCTTGGAAAGTGGTGACCTGGTTTTGATTAGGTTTTCTAGAAATGGTTTTCAAATGAATGTTTGTTTTCCTCTTTCGAAAAATACGGAAATATAAAAATCACTTTCCCTTTGAAAATTTCATTACCAATAATGAAAACAATCTATATTTGAAAATATTTAATGGAAATGTTTCGTACTTTTGATTTATGTAATGTTTTTAGAAAAACCACTTTTTATAAATTGTAGTTCAAAATTGGAATGATGTTTCTTTTATTTTAAAGGTAGTGCATTAGGAAATAGTAGATCGGGCTAGCCTACTGATCTTTAAAACTCACACCTATAGTTATTTTTTGTTTTTAATTCTTGTACATGCTCTAGCTTGGGTGCGATCTTCTTGAGAAATTCTTGATCGTTGAGTTGGGGAGTGACCCGTGGGGTCACAAAAAGGTAGTGTTTTTCCACTCTATTTGTTTTTATTTCCTTTAGTTCATGATTAGTCATTTTATTTGGTTTATAAATTCTGATATTCTCATTATTATTTCCTCTACCATTATTTATTTTTATTGAAAAAATTCATTCACATCATCTCTGTCGATGCCATGGTGTTGTCTCCAACCTATGAGGATTGGGAATGCCTCTCTGTCCATTCCACGGATCGGCTCGAGTGACCAGTTCAAGGTTGATCTGGGTCAGTTCGTGAAAAATCCTCCTAGTTCCTGACATTAAAATTCATCCTATCTTATAACCAAAACCACTTATACCACTAATTCATGTCCCCCTCTATATAGAGAAGCCCCTATTGGGATTTCAATAAAAGAAGATAGATAATGACTCATAAACCATGCCTCTAGTAGAACCTAGGTTTGGGAAAAGCATTGAGTATATAAAAAACATCACATGTGGAAGGGATTACCCTCTATAATAAATTAATATTAAGAGATATGACAAAAACCCCACCAAGAAACTCCTACATATAAAATAAAATTAAACCCAAACTATTCCACAATTTATGAATGGTATCAATAGATATTAGAAAATATCTGTATAAATACCGAAAGGCAAGTCCTATAGAAGTGACTCAATAATAACTCCAAATCCAAATCTAGTAATGTCTAGTTCAGTATCCAATTTCCTCCTAGAATCCTAAAAATAGTTTATATGTATTTAATGATAATAACATCTATATTTAGTAGGATTATTCCCACGATCTCTAATGAACATGTGAAAAGAGCATAATAATGTTGTAATGAATAAACAGAAGATCTAACAAGAAACAAAATATGTCAACTAACCAATCCCATCTTCACCATGGATATCTCACCAAATTAAAAATATAATATAGTAACATTGTATCCAAAACATTACAAAAGAACCTCATTGTTGCTTCCCTACTAATTTGTCTCCCTCGTACAACAAAATTAAACATCATATGCTCCCATCCCTACCGTAAAAGTCACAATTCATAACCATTTATCTCATATGTGGTTCGAGATGCATCCCTATATACCACACCTTCCTAAATTCTTGCAACTGGAGCTCATGTCAGTCATCACCACATCACATCATCGCCTCATCACATCTAAACACATTCTCAACACATCACATCGCATCCTCATCATGTAACTTGTGTATTATGGTATCATGAAAATGATGGACATCAACCTAATTCCCTCCTCATAACACACATGACCCCCACCACATATCACATCCTAATCAATATTGGTTAATCTCCAACAAAAAATTGTATGATCACTAATGATAGAAGAGCAAGGAAGAGGGGCTAACCGTCTATTAGTATCACCACTATCCAAGGTGTTGGGGAAAACACCAGGAACCAAAAACCATTCGGTGTTGTTTAGTTTATCCATGTTTGGTAGGGATATTATATAAATAACACAAAATACAAGATTGATAGATAACACACAACACCTATGTTATGGGTTGACATCTACTACACTAGAATACACCACACCAAAAGTAATACACCAAAAAATACTTTTTAAAACCACTTCCAATACTAAATTCATCACCCCACATAACTAACCCATAGATTCATGAAACCTAACATTCAATTACATATTTCACCATTATCCATATTTAAGGAGTTACCTCTAACTCCCTTTTACTAATCAGTTTTATTTCACAATTACCGAACCCCGTAATTTTTCATTTAGATTAATTAAGGAAACTACCACATGATATTTCTAACCCATTATTATTAATTTAAAACCCATTTCATTTTGTTTCTACATTAATGTGTATCCCATAAATAATCATGAAACTAACACAACCATACCATAAAACAAATTTTCTCATCTTATATAATTTTTCACCATAACAACATATTATCAAATTCATCTCATCAAAAAAACCAACCATATTAACCATCCTACCACATAAACAGATCAAAATTTGACACATTTCTTCCCATGCCAACACCATCACCTCACTGCCCGACACATCTCACAAAATTTATCATCATGAATGCCACTAAATAGAAATCTCACATCACATTAGGAAACAAAAAAATCCCAACCACACATAAAATCTCATCCAAGATTCCATAGATTAGGTTCAAGGGATTAAATTAATTCACTTTATTATTTATAATTTTTATTATCTAACAAACTATAATTTTATGGGTAACCAATTCATTATCATTATAAATTCTTAGAAATTTCATTCCGGGTGGCATTAAGAAAACAACATAGAATGGGTCTGTCAATAATATCAACAACTATACAACCAAGGTTCCCGAAAACTATTATTTTCATTAATATAAATAATAATACATAATTTCCTCCGCAACATTATAAAATCAAGAAAAACATGTCATTTCTCCACATTCCCAAAAAATCTTTTTTAACCAATTAATTACATTTACTAACATGAACATTACTATCCACCCAGTGGAAGGAAAATAATCATAAAATACCCATATATGCACATATATAGGGAGAGAAAAAGGATCCTATACTTTAAATAGGTTTTCTCATTCAATAAACTAAATATAGTGAAAGGGAAAAAACCAAGAAACCATAATCATATGTGGAAAACCATGAATCAACCAAGATAAAGCCAAGGAACCATCAAAACACTCCCTAAGCTAGGATAACATAACCATTATGAATCATTATAAAAATAATGAAATGAAATAAATAGATAAATGGAGTAGCTCACCTCATATATGAAATGATCAAACATCAAAAGATAAGGATCAAATTAGGAGGAAAGGGGATAAAAGGTAATCAAAAACACCTAATGATTCCACAAAATCCAAGATGAATGAGAGTTGAATGGGAGAAATTTTTTGAACATTATATTTATAAGTAGGCTACAAAAGATCCCATTGACATCGTGAATTACATATTTGTGATGTGTATTCTTGTGTGGCCTAAAAATTATATCTTTGAAACAAACTTTATTATGAATTTATCGCATAAAAAATATAGTAATCTTCCACATAAATTCATGGAACCTTATCCTGGTTGAATTCATGTTTCGAATCTTCCTGTCACATCCTGATATTGTTTTTTCTTGAAATATTATCCCATACACAATCAATGAACCACGATTCACACATGTTTTCAATCATAATATCTCATCAGGAATTATTCTTCCACATTATGAACCATATAAAACAAAAAAATAGTATATCCAACCACCTGAGAACCCTCCTTGAGTCTCTTTCAAACACCTCTAACTCTAAAAATTTTAAATTAATTGTCTAAGAAGGAAAGAACATTTACACAAGTGATGGGTACCATGTCAGATGGAAGTGGTTTTTGTATGAGAGAAGAAGGGTTTCTATTTTTTTATGTTGTTTTCATTATAAAAAATCAATTCACTTTGTAATTATTTGTGATTGGGAAAAGTAGTATCGAACTAATTTGATCAAATGAAATTTTTTTAATGTGTTCCATCTATTTCATTTTTCTAATAGGTATATGTTTCCTATGTGAAGTTTCTTTTTGGACTCTCACTGTTTATGTAAATAATAGTTTTATCGTTGTTAGGACATGTATCAGACCCAAAATTTATATATAGATATTTAGCAATAAATCTAACGATTTTGATCTACTTTTTTTCTTAATATTATAAGTTTTTCATAAAATGTATGGTATAATTTTTTTAAAATAATGTGGTATAAAAGGTTTTCTATGTTAGATGATGTTATGATGAGATCATTCTTGTTAAAAATTATAAATAATTCATGACATAAAAAATATTTTATAGAAGAAAATACAATGTGAAGTCAAATTCCTCTAATAATAGCTCATTGGAGTGAGTTATACTAGATGAATTGGTTTACAAGTGTCCAATATTTCTAATTGGAAAAGTAATATGATTTTAAATATGTCTTGATTGACTGATCCACAAAACGAACTGACTCGTTAGATGAATTGTTTCTTCTAATTCACCATTAGTTTTTGAGGTTAAGAAATAATTCATTATAGTTGCTGGTCCATTGGACACATTGTACCACTGATCCATCAGATGAATGATGACATGAATAATACGTCGGATGAAGAAATTCATTAGAGTAAAAGTAGATTTCTTGAGTGAGACATTATAGTTAATTTTCTAGTATTGATTAATTACAAGGGTTTCATAGACTAATCAATCATATTATGTAAAATAATGTAGTATATCATTTTAAAGGAATCATAAAAAATGAGGTATCAAAGTTGTTTTGGTTGGTTGAAATAGAGGTCATGTTTTTTTATTTGTTCAAAAATAATTGTACAAGTCCTGACACAAATCAATATGATGGGATAAGATACTAATCAATCTGAAAATCCTAAATAATGTAGTCAACCATTTTCATTGAGAAAAAGATATGATTTTTTTCAATTAGTTCATGAATCATCTGACAACATTTGACAAAGATAAACCATTTGAGCTTTATTTTCATCATAGGCAGTCTCATCAGTCTGATGAATTGACAATAAAATTTATAAATAGGATTAAATGAAGAAAATGGTGAAATGTTTTGAGGTTCATACTGAAGTTATATCAAAGGGTTTCAATGTATTTAGAATTAAAAATGATGTTTATTGAATCAAATGATCAACTAGAGCAAAGAAATAATAAGTATTCTGTTTTACATATATTTAATTGGAGTAAAAGAAGTATTAGAATGAAAAATCATATTATACTGATGAAAATTTTGTTAATTTTAAGGAGGGTAAATTTGTTAGAATATTTGAGAAATTTTGAGAAGAACCCAAAATATCTGAGAAGAGGTTATGTCTTCTAAGATGAAGATTAAATTAAATTCAAATTCAGGAATCTAAAATTTGATTGAGAATGAAAATAAAATTTTTTCCGTACAAATTCCATTTTTATTACACCTTTAAATATAGGTCTGTGTAAAATTTACTATTAAAACATTCATTTGTAGGATATTGCGAGAGCGTTGATGTTTTTTAGGTAGATTTGGAAAAGGAAATATTTTGAATTAATTTTTTTGAGAAACATTTTTGGGTAGAAGATGTTTCAGGAATAAGTAGTGGTCATGGTATTTTAGATCATATCGAATAATCAGGAAGATAATTTCAAGAGGAGAAAGAATTGATTTAGAATTGTTTCTAGACTATCTTTTAAGACATGCTTTCTGACTGAAGAATCTGAGTGAGATATTGGATTGATTTTTTATACAAATTCTAGAGAATTTTTTTCAACTTTTTTTTTGGTAAAAAAGTGGATAATTTTTTTAATAATAAAAAATGTAGGAGTGTTTAAGATGTACAGTGAAATGTTTAGAACCAACTATTTAAGGTTTCTAAACAAGTTACAAATCATATTTTACATAATTCATGATATAAGATGCTCATGAACTATTGTATTGATCATAATGCTACACAATAGTTAGGGTATTTATTTTTTTTATCAACAAAAAAGGATGGTATTCTAGTGAATTGTGTGCTATTAGATTATTACTAAACCTCTCCATGGACTAGCTACTATTATTGAGTAGTGAACCCTATAAATTCTTATGTTCATATAGACATGTGAATGTTTTTTTAGAAAATTGAAAAATCATTAAGAGGAGGTGAAGAATTTTATTTAAGAAAGATAACATAACAGAAAATGTTATCATTGATTCAAACCTTCACCCTTTAGTGATTTCATTAATACTATTTGGAAATTTTCAATTGGTATTAGAGGGAAAGGCCCCTTCATTTATTTTTTTTATTTTTTTAATAGATGTTACTGTAGAAAATTTGAGTTGTATTAATAGTAATGAGATTCCAATTTTCAATGGAAATAACTAACATATATATAATGATAGAATATTTTCATATCGTATATCTCTGGGATATTATGTTTTAGAAATTTCTATAGATGGATTTACTCCTCTTGTTGAAAATTTTCCTTTTACATATGTGGAAAATAAAAATCTATAGAATAATAGATGCGCTAATAATTCCTTGATCTAGTCTCTTTTTCCATGTGGATCTATTAGAGGTAACAGATTTTCTACTTCTAAATGTGCCTGAGAAAAGTTAAAAATATTTATGAAGAGAATATAAAGGAGAAGAATGAAAACCTACAAAGCTAATGGTTGAAGTACGAAGAGCTCAAAATGGGTGAGTATGAATCTGTTTGTGACTTCTTTAAAATATTAAATGATATTTTTAGTACCATAATATATATTTTGGAGAATCTAGATGATTAAACTATTATTGAAAATATCATGATAATTATTCCTGATAGTATTGATGCTAATGTTTCATATTTGGAATATGGATATCCTAAAAGTCTATCATTAGATGACAATTATATTACACTCCATACTTATAAAAATATAAGCGATGGATTTATGAAAAAAATTTGATCGACAAATTTCCTTCAAGGTTTCCAAAAAAGGAAAATATAAGAAGAATTTCCATGATATAGAATTTATTATTAATGAATTCAAAAATGAGGTTAGTATCAATACTGATGAATTATTATCCTTGTTTTCTAAGTATTCGAAAAGAGAACCAAAAATTAGGAAGGGACTCTACCCCAAAAATGATTTCAATGTGGATCTATTGGTAACTTTGTTGAAAACTTCCCTCAAATAAAGAATGAAGTTTAAGGTGATGAAGATGATAAATGTCCAAGAACCTCTTGGAAGAAACATGTTGAAGAATAAAAATACATTATTCCAAGATAATATAAAAAATTCACCAAATCCTAAAGGATAATTGTTTTTTCTAGATATGATGAAGATAAAGACAATGAAGTTAAAGCTTAAAAATTATTTTATATTTATATAGAATGTATCTTTATTTGGATAGTTAATGATTAAATATTTGAAATTAGTTGTTTTGAATAAAATAAAGAGACTGAGTTAGAATTTATTTTGAAAATAGAATTTAAAGAATTTCTTATAAAGATATTAAGATTTAAAACAAAAATTTAAAATTTAAAAAGGAATGTACTATAGAAAACAATCAATAGTATTTTATTAATTAAAAATCTAAGTTACAGTAAGATATTGACTACTTGAAGAAATATCTGGAAAAAAAATAATTATAATGAACATATTGATATGAAGATAAAAACATAACAAGATTGGGAACTTGTCCAATAAAATTTTTCTAGAGCTGATAAGGAAGTTACAAGATTCCAAAAATAGTTTTCTAATGTTTTTGGAAGTTCTCAAGAGTGTGAACCAAATAAATATGAAAATATGTTATATTAAATATTGAAAATAAATTTGAAGATGTTCCTAAGAAAAATAAATATGATAATGTTATGTATCTTTCCAAAACAAAAAATAAACAGAGAATTATAATGTTTCTAAATTTTCAGAGTTTGAGGAAAATTTTTATACAACTTCTAATTATGATAATGTTGGAAAAATCAAAATTAACAAAGAAGATTATGGGTGATTATAATATGTTTTGGACTCCAAAAATCTCTAATGTGGATGATAAGAAAGTTACTGAAAAACAAGTTTACAATTTGAAAATTTAATATTGTTATATAAGAAAGTATTATTAATATGAGTACTACTATTATTGTGGTGGATTTGGGAATATAGGTAATATATGTTGGTTTAATAAACAACAATACATGTTTTCCAAGAGTTATAAGAATAAATGTTCTAGGAGGATTCAATACTCTCAACGAAATAATTATGAGAATGTTTTTAAGAAATTTGAAATTAAATTCTGACCTCTAGATATTATATGTGAAAGATGAGAATAAATTATACATCTTGATAAAGGATGTCTTGTTTTGTCACCAGAACAATAATATGTTCATAAAATTTTTCAAATGATGAATGTGAAGGAATACAAAGGGAAAAAAATATTGTTGTTGAGACTATTCTCAAAGCTACAAAAGGAGAATGACACTATATTTTGGATAGTTGGTGATCCTCACACATGATAAGAGATTCAATATAGTAATTTATTTTAAATACTTCATCAAATGAATATTAATGTTTGTCAATAATATTTATCTTTTAATTAATGGTTTTTTTAATTGATATTTTTTGAGAAGAAAAACAGAAACCTAATAAGGATGTATTTGTTTATGGATAAATCACCATCTGTTACATGTTTCATAAATCATTGATGATGGTAATATTGTTTTCAAAAATATGGTTTTTTATGAAAATATTTTATTATAGAAATTTTTTTAGAAGAGGTAAATGTACAAAGGGAACACCTTTAATGTTTGAGAAGTAAATAATTAATGTTACCTAAGTTTGATAGATGAAAATTAGTTCTTTCATAAAATCTAGGGACACACATGTTAAAGAAATATACATATGTTATCAAATAGAATTATTGTTCATGATGTACCTAATTTTATTAGAATAACAGATTTATGTTGTTGAATTTTCATGAAAGAGAGGATTAAAATCTTTATGAACCAGAAAGTTGATATTCATTAAACTCATCCCCTAGATCTGATTCACTGCGATATTTTTTGTCCAATGATTAAACAATAAACATTAGGAGATAAGAAATTCATTTCATTCCTTGATGATTTTACTCTCATTACATATGTTGTTTATTTCAAACATAAATAAAAAACTATAAATATGATTAATATTTTCAAGATAAGATCTAAAAAGAAATTTTGGTATTCTGTGAAGAATTTTTTAACTGATAATTGTTGTTAAAAATATAATAAATTGTTCATTTGTAATCTTAAAATCATGGAATTTTTCATGAGTTAATTACACCATACACACCATGGAAAAATGTTATTTCTAAAATAAAGAATATAAGTTTAGTAGGGATGGGGAATTAAATTTGAATGAGAATGGTATTTCTCCCTACTTATGGGGGAATGAAGTGATCACAATAGTTTATATTCAGAATCAGGTTCCTAGAGGAAATGTTCTGGTATGACTCTTTATAAAATGGTCTATGATAAAACTCTATGTTTGAAATAGTTAATAGTTTTTTGGAGTCCATGAATCATAAAGAGTAAAGGCTGAAATATTGTAATGTTTTAGAATAGAGTAATGGATGGATTGTTTATTGGATATGCTACATATAGTAGAGGATATACATATTTCAACAAAGGAATAGAAATGATATTTGATTCCATTGATGTAAAATTTATCCAAATAGCAAAAAATGAGGTTTTGAAAACACATAAATATGAGGAATAATATAAAGTTGAAAGCTTTGTTTTTTAGAATCATGAAAATAAAAAATATTTTCGTAATTCCATATAGATGGAATAATTGGACTCATCTATTTCTGTTGATGAGGAAGAACTTCATACATCTAATCTTAGGATGGGGAAATAGGTGTAAGATCAAGATATAATTGGTGATCCAAAAATAAAAAAGTTTCTAATAATAAACACATAAAAGGTTATCGAACATTCATATTTTTTTCAAAATTTGATCCAAGAGATTTTAATGATGCTTTAAAACATTAGAAATGGGTTCATTCTATGAATGAACAGTTGGATCATATTGAAAAAAAAAAACGATAATTTGGAATTCATACATAAAGAAAATGAAAATATTTTTTTGGCATGATGTGGGTGTTATGAACCAAGTTGAAAAAAATATTTTGTTAAGTGATAATAAAGAAAGAAAAATTTCTTATAAATGGATAATAATAAATATAAGGCATTGATTTTTATGACACCCTTCTTTACTATCAAGATTAGGAAAAATTCTAATTTTTCTTGAAATATTTGAAAAATAATGTTACAAATTTTTTAGATGGATGTTATGTTAGCTTTTTTGAATTGATAACTTGATGAGGAAGTTTATATTGAACAACCATGGGGCTTTATATTTGGAAAATATAAAAGTTATGTGTGCAGGTTGAAGAAGGATTTTTATGGGATAAAAAAGCTATGATATATTGGTATTCTAAAATGGGTTCCTACATTAAGAAATTTGAATTTCAAGTAGGGAAAAGTTGAAAATTAATTTGTATATCAAACACAATCAATATATTTATCTCATTGTTATTGTGTATGTATATGATATAATCTTTTCTAGAAATTAATAAATAAATTTTGAATTTTTTTTAAAGATATGAATAAGTTGTTTGAAATGACCATTCTTCGTGAAATGAAATACTTTCATTTATTTAAAATGTCACAAAATAAGAAATAAAATTTTCTTTTTCAAGATAAGTATTTTAATTAACTTCATAAGATGTTTGGAATGGATAATTAAAAACATTTTTTCACATCAGTTTTATTGGGAACCAAGTTGTCTAGATATAGAGAAGTAAAGGAAGTTGATTCTAAAGTGTTTCAATAGTTGATTAAAAGTTTCCTTATATCTTCATAATTCATAACTAGATATTTTTCAATTCATTACCATATATTCATGGTTCTAAAGTTCTCTAATGTAATCAAACATCTTGGTTGAGAAAATAATTCTCAGATATATAAAAGGCACAAAAAATTTTAAAATCAAATATAACAGCTTAGGAAGAATTCATTTTTTCGTATAAAGATGCAGATTGGGTAGGAAGTATAGATGCTAAATGATATAAATTTAGTGTATCATCATTTATAGTGGAAATTGTTATAAGTTATTATACTAGAAAATGTAATTTTTAACACTTAGAAAAGATAAAGCTATATATTTTGTCTCCACTCAAGGTGCAATACAACATATGTAAATTATGACTCCATTAGAAGAATTTATTATTGAAGTGAAGTTATCTCAACTAGTAGGATGTGATAAATAGAGTAATAAAACATAAAAAAATAAATTACAACATTTTCATTCAAAACATATTGAAATCAAGTATCACTTCATCAAAGAGTATGTGGATAATAATGAACTCTAGCAGTTCCATGTTCCTATAATGTAACAGGTTGCTAACATCTTCACAAAACAATTACCAAAGGAATAATCTTTCAAACTAAGGATGAAAATGTGTTTCCAACCAATTTCAATCCATGGTGGAGGTGTGTTCTTGTATCCTATCTTCTATCTATTCTATGGATAGTGTTTTAAGGGGTAGAAAAATTATGTTTCATAAATATATCCATTGGTATATGTTAATTATTTTAAGGAAGCATATATTTTGGGGGAGTTATGTGTAATATGTGATCTAATAATATAATTTTTGTAAATTATTCTAATAGTTTGTTTATGTGTTTGTATGAAAATTAATTTAGAAATAAATAATAGGTGGAATGCATGATGTTCAATAATATGTTTTGTAAGTCACTACTTATGAAAAATATGGTTTTTTATCAATGATTATTGTTTTAAACAATTATTTGGTCACATAGTATTAGAATTATTGATTAGTAATCCATAGATCGAGTTAGAAATCATCAATGATTATTAAGCCTTGGTTGAAAAAAATCCAAATGGGGAGATTATTTGGACCATGTTGGATGGAAGTGGCTTTTACATGTTGTAATATTTTTTTCCTATTTTTTGGTATTTTTATCATTAAAGAAAATTAATTAACTTTTAAAGTGTTAGTGATTAGGTAAAAAGAGTATTGGTTATAGTTTATTAAGTGAAATGTTCTTAAAAAAATGCCTTCATTTTCCAATTTCTATTCAATAGATGTTTTCTACCTGAATTTGTTTTTTAGAATCTCATTATCTCTAGAATTTTGTTTTCGATTGGAGTGAGTATTGGATCTATATTTTATTTTAATATATTTGATTCTAAATTTGATAATTATTTTCTATTTTTTGTGTATTTAATATCTTATGTTATTTAAAAAAAATTGATCCATGATTTTTGAAATAAATGTAGGGGTTGTTTTTTAATTCATATGATTATATGAAGAGATCAATGTTATTTAACATCATTAATAATTCATGATACAAACAAGAGAATGTAGAATAAAAAGACAATAAGAAGTCGAATTCTCCTAGTCATAGGTCATCAGTGTGAGTTGTACTGGATGTAGAAGATATTTTTTGTATTCTAGTTTGATATGGATGAGGTTAGATAACTTTAAGATGGGATAAACAATCGATCCATCATAATTTCTAACCCATCAGATGAATCATTTCTTTAAATTCACCATTAGATTTTGAGGTTAATAAATAATTCATTTTTGATGTTGGTCCATAATACTTGTCATTCCACTGATCCATCAAATGAATAATTCCACCAATAATATATCAGATGAAGAATTCATCTGAGGCATAACATAGTTGATGAGTTAGAAAATATAGGGAATTTGACGGTATCGATGAATCAGAAGGGTTTTATAGACTAATCAATATTTTTATTTACATCAACGTAGTCATCCAATTTCAATAAAACATTATATTGTGGTATCAATTTTGTTTTGGATGGCTAAAAATAGAGTTTTTGTTTTTTAATTGAATCCAAAATCATCAAATCTGATTGAAAATGATCCATCAGATGGGATCAGATATTGATCAATCAGATGAAGCCAAAATGTATTCAATCATTTTTATAGATAAAAAGTTATGAATTCTTTCAATTGTGTCAAGACTCATCAGACAATAATTTACACAGATAAATTATCATATTCCAATCTTTATTTGATGAACTCTCATCATTATAAGGATTTTATGATCAAATGTAGTATGTGGTTGAAATGAATAAAATGGTGAAATGTTTTGATGTTGATACTATAGTGTTTTCAAAATATTTTTAAGTATTTTTAAGTTTCAATGATTTTTATGGATGAACATGTTCATTTGGATCTTATGAATTAGAATTCATTTGTTTTACATATGTTCAATCGTAGTGAAAAATAGTATCAAAATTACAAATTATAATAGACTGAAGAACATTTTTTTAATTAGAATAAGTAATATGTTTTGTGAAGATTCCATTAATTTTTATAGGAATTTAGAAGACATTAAAAGTGGTCAAGTGGTAAAATTTGACGTTTAAATGGAAGTTAAATTTGATATTATATAATTTTATTCAATGGAAAAATTAAAAAAAAATCATCCCATTCCATTTCAATAGAACCCATATATAGAGGATGAAGTACAGCGTACTATGACACTATTCATATATTGGAGAGAGTGAGAGAAATAATGTTTTTTAGGAATATGTTATATAGAAATGTTTCCAAATATATTTTTCTTAGTAAAAATTTTCATATAGAAGACGTGTGATAAAGAATTAGTGTATAGGGATTCCCAGATCAGATCGATCATTTGAACTAATGATTTTAAGAAAAAATAATGGTTTTCATAGTTTTTTTATATTATCTATTTGGAATTGATTCTAGACTATGGAATCAGATTAAATAATCAGAGTGACCTATCAGACTAAGATTTCTAACTAAATATATAGAAGTTCATTCTACTTGATACTGGGAGGATAATTTAATATTTTATTTCTAAGAATTATAATAGTGTATGTGGTTGAAGAAGCACAAATACACGTTCAATACCATTTGCTGATTGTTTTTAAACATTTTTCAAAACATATTTTATATCCTTTATACTAGAAGAATAACATGATCTTTAGTATTGTTCATAGTGATTCACAAGTTTAACGGTATTTCCTACTTGTTTTATCTAGAAAAAAAGGTTTTTTTTCTAGTGGATTATGTGATATTGGATTACATTCAAACCATGCTAAGGACTAGATACTCTTATTAAGTAATGGAACTTATAAATTCATGATTTTGTAAGAGTGTGTGAATATTTTGTTTTGAGTAAACTGATAAATATTTAAAAAGAGGTGAAGGTTGTTATACAAGAAAGATAACATATAATTAAATATATCTCTCACTCACTCCATCCCCCTCTCAATGAATTTATTGACCCTAGTAGTTCCATTTCAAAAGCTATAAAAAATAATCGTAATTTTATATTTACGCATGATTCTCTATTTCAATCATATTGATGTTAGGGGAAAGGGTTTTTAGTTATTTTTTCTTCATTTATTAAGAAACATTCAATCCCGAGAAACCAAAAAGTGGTATTGGATTATTTTTCATATTTTTTAAATCTAGAATAAAATTTAAAACGAATGAATTTTATATCATATTTATATTAAATTATCAATCATTAAAATGATAGACGTTTTTAAGAGAAACTATTTATAGTACATGAGATATCATAATTTATGATGGCTTCTCTAGATAATATATATATACTAAAATAGGAGGTAAAATAGAAATCAGTTGGCTTTCAATAAATTTTATTGTACAATATGTAGAAATTGTATTATCTGAAAGCACAGATCTATGATTTAAAATAGTGAAACTTATCATAAATTTGATATCAAATCTAATCATATAAAAATATTACTACACATCATATTTTAATACTTTATATGTCTCCATTGTAATGACCCAAATTTATTCAATGGAAATTCACTTATTATATTTATAAAATCACATTAAAGCACAACATAATGAACTACTAAGTGATAAGTGACCTTTAAACGTAAGTTTGTCACTTCTGTGTTTGGAATTTCAAAAATCTGGCATACACAGTTCTGTTCAAGAAGTTTTTTGGAGTCTAATAAAACAAAAATAAATTTTGGTGAATAATAACCTACCCTAATGATTAGTAACATACCCTTATGAATAGTTATATACCCTAATGATTAGTAACCTCACCTATGGTGGTATAAAAAAAATATTTAAGTTTTAAGTACGATATACCTATAGTTTAGAATGGGTTAATGAATGTTTTAAAAAAGGGTTTGATAATAAATTATTATTTTAATTAAATAATAATATAATCAAATTTAGAATATTATTTTTGAAAAATGGACTCCATTTTTGGATTATACACGTTGAAAAATGGTTGGGGTAAATATTTGGGATTTTTCTAAAATACTTTTTTTTGACGAATAAAAGAATCCGATAATTCACAATAAATTCTAAATAATGGATAAATTGAGTCATCAATGATGTTCTTCTGATGTAATCCCACTTGTTTCGAATTCACTTGACCCATTAACTATTCTTGGTCATGGAATACTTACTATTCTTTGTCTTGTGAAGAAATAATAAATTAAGGATTATAATATCATAAAATCCCTCCTCTCCTCCACTATAAAAAACCCCCCTTCACTCCCTCTTCTATCCACTCCTCTCAAGCTCCAAGAATTCTCTAAATTCAGCCCAAATATCTCTCCAAGGTCCTCCCCCACGCCCAAAATCTCTCAGACTCCTCAAAGTACCGAAACATCTCCCTTTAAGAGGCTCTTAAAGGAGGAAGTCTCAAGAGGTAAAATTCCTCTTCCCAATTTCTTCTTTTCTTTTAAGTTCTTTTCTTTTTATTTCATTCCTCACCTCCCTTCACCATAATAGTATGATAAATCCAGTAACATACATTTAATGTAATGTTTTTAGGACAATGGTATATTTCATTTTCTTCTATTTTTTACCATCCCTTTTATTTGAAAGAAATTAAAGCACTATTTAAGATGTGCTAATTTAGCATATTCAAGGACAATGATTTATCAATTTCTAGCGTTATCTTTAATTATGGTCATGAAACCATCTGTGCTATGGTTAAACCATATTGTTAACATGTAATATATCCTATTTTTGGTTATGAAATACTAAATTACAAATGGTATTAAATCATAAATCAAAACATGTTCTTCGTAATTAAATCCATCGTTTAACAAAAATGGTTATCACTAAGGTTATATATGTAATAATTCAACATCACTCTAGTTAACCTAATTAAAATTAAAACCATGTAATCTAATGGATATTAACCAAAGAATGTAACTTTAATTCTAGACAACCACTTTTATCTTGCATATAATCCAAAGATGAATATAAGTGAACTGATCTTTTAAAGCCAAGTAAACAAACGAGCCCGAACAATCAAATTGATCCTTATAACTAATCAAAAAGGATTTTAATGAACTAAAAAGGGTAATAATAAATAAATTAAATATATAATAGGTTCTGAAATTATGAATTAATAATCCTATTTTTTTTCTGGTCATTAATAACAAGCGAAGAACACCAATGGATTTACGGTAAGGGATCCTCTCCCTTTCTCTCTTAATCAAGATTGTCTTCTATATTATTCCATTATATGTGTACTAGAAAATGATGGGGTATTATTAAGAAAATCCCCCATACTTCATTCTATATTTATAAGTGATGATAAACCCCATTTCTATCTCATCAATCCCTCTTTTTCACACGAGATACCATGCCGATAAAATCGTAACGAATTCTACCTGAACCTTCTTTGTTCTTTCAGGTTACCTTATCATTCTTTCAAAATGTTGTTATCTTATATATTTATGTGAGTATTATGAAATACGGTTATTTTTACAAGATTATTATATCAAGACCCTTCCTTCACATTCTTTTGTGGATATACATGATTTTGAAAGATTCTCTCCTTAGAACCTTCCGATAAGCAAACCTGTTTTAAGTGGACTTCCCAAATTTTTACCCAAATTTCAAGTGCACTCTATCCTATGTTTTAAAACACCATTGTATTTATAAAATAATTATTTCTATTATTAAAACCTTCTTAGTTCAATTCTGGTTCTGTATAAAATAATGTACTCTTTTCTATTTAGAAATCTCTAGAGTGTTTTCCTTAAAACCGCACCAAAATGTTTTAATGTTAATGTTTCTAAAATAAATTTTTATATGTTGTCACTTATATTTGACACCACTTAACATTATATGTGCCTATTTTACCATATGAATATCCATGAATGTTCTAATCCTATATTTTCATGGACACTTTCATGATACACCCATTGGATATGTTTTATGTCATGATTGGGGTACCCAATTCATTCCATGGGTACCCTTATGTTTATGTATGGTTGCTTATGTATGATTATTTATGTGGTAATAATATTTATGTGGAAAGAATATTCATGAAAATTTTGATACGGGTGCGCCCAGATAGCGCTCCAATGAATTGGTTAAGGATACGTCTCATGAGATGCAATGTGAAATGGTATTAGCGGTTAGCCTTGACCCGTACTAAAATGGGAAACGAGATTGGTGGTTAGCCTTGACCCGTACTAAAGATATGATTTATGATTCTACCACATTTATATGATTCCATGTTTATTTGATCCCATGATTATATTAAATTATTTTATAAATTTCTTTCTTTGGATATCATTATGTCATGCCTTTTAACAAATGTTTTGAGACGTATCCTTTTGTTCATTAATTTATTAGGATTTTAGCTCATCCCTTTGTTCATCTGTTCCCCAGGGTACCCTATGCAGATATAAGTGCTCAAGGGAAGTTAGAAGCTCTTTATGGAGATTAAATAAATATTTTTTTAGTCCCATTTTTTATGTTATATGTACTAAGTCTTCAAAGACAATAGACTTAATGATCCTTGGCTTGTACTCTGATGATTAATAATGCTTAAAATCATGAAATGTTTTATATAAAAGGGTAGGGTCGCTATAGTTGTTATCATAGGATGGTCTATTTATTTATGTAGATTAGGAATAGAGAACCTTAGTGAGAACCTTAATAATGAGTCTAAGTATAAAGAATCAGTCCTAAATTTTGGTGAGTATAGAGTAAGTGTTTTATCAATAAAATACATCCCTCTTTAGATATGAGCAGGTAGAGACGGCTCTGGAACAGATGTATCTAGGGGTAAAATCCAAAAACACTACTTTGAGCTAGAATCGAACGGGAACTGGTGAATGATAACAGGCCTTCCTGCACTCTTGGTTAACAAACTCCCATGAGATATGCTTTGGTAGATTCACGAGCATAGTACAAACCATTATTAAGGGAAGAAAAATCCCATAAGAATGTAGGTTATGAAATATATTGAGGATAACCTAGATATAAACCTAAGGAATCACAAGTTAGGATGTGCTTCTTTATAAGTTTATCCTTTAATGTTCAAAGTTTCCTTTTATTCTAAATATCTAAGTATTCAAGACCTCTAATTATACGTTCTTTTTCTTAGTTAATGGATTGAAATAGAAGAACACGTTCCAACAACCAATGTGATAGGAAATGTGATGATTTCCCTAATGACATGCCTGATGTGATGGAAGCTGGTGCTCAAAACTTCACGGTAGTACTTTCTCAGCTAGCTCGAGTTATGAATAATAACTTGAATTAGGTGGAATGTCCCCCTCCTCCAAGTAAAGAGAAAGTTGTTGTAGAATCCTTCATGCGGAAAAGGCCTCCAATGATTAGCGGGTCTTCTGATCCCCTCCTTGTAGAACAATGTATTAACTCCATTGAAAAGATATTCGATGTCCTCCAGTGCTCGAAAGAAGAGAAGGTGGTACTGGTGGTCTATCTTTTTGATGGGGAAGCTGATCAGTGGTGGACACTGATCAAGAATACAAAGTCCCAAGAGGAAATTTATTCCATAAATTGGGAGGAATTCAAGATGATGTTTTTCAACATATATTTTCCTCGAAGCCTCCATCTCAAGATGGAAAGAGATTTCCTTGGACTCAAGCAGAAGAAAGATGAGTCCATTATGGTGTATGAATTAAGCATTAATAGTCTTGGAAGCTATGCCTCTGGATTTGTCATGAACACCAAAATCAAGGTGGATCGCTTCTTTAGCGGACTAAAGCCGAGTCTACGAAAATCGTTGGTGATTCGAGACTTTGACAGTTATGAGGATATTTTCTTTTGTTCCCTCAAGGATGAAATGGAGATTGGATAATCTCACTGGTCTCATGGTCCTAGTGAAAAGAAGCAGAAAATGGAGAACAACATGGGTGGTTCATTAAACAACACCCATGATGGAAAGAAGCCTTACTTTTCCCTTTCCAAGAATTGTGGGAAGAAGAAACTTGGTGAATGTCTCAAAGGGACTAGGAATTTATTCAAATGCGGAAATTTTGGTCATCTTTCCATGAATTGACGAAGGGATATGAGAAATCCCACTAATATTGAAGAAGAACAGAAGGTTCAATTCAACACTCAGCCTGCAGTGCAGTGTTTTAACTGCAAGGAGCTTGGTAATTATGCGAACAATTTCCCTAAGACGAGGGTTTTCGGAGCCAATCAGCAAAAACCTCCAAGGCAACAAGGAAGGGAATATGCTATTACTAATGCTAAGGTGGATACAGAAAACGATGTGCTGACAGGTACGCAAGTTATTCATTCATGAATAGAGAACGTACTATTTGATTCTGGTTCTACACATTCTTTTATATCTTGCAAGTTTAGTATAACAATTCAAACACCACCTCAAAATTTGGAGGAAAAGTTATCTGTGAAAACAGTAAATGGGACAGTCGATGCGTCCATGGTTTATAACTCCTCCCCAATTAATGTTTGTGGACTGAACCTCCCAGAAAATCTTGTCATACTTCTATTGGTGGAGTTTGATGTTATCTTAGGTATGGATTGGTTGTCTTTATACAAAGAAAATATCGACTGCCGGGAAAGGTAGATTACTCTTCACATCCCGAAGCATCCTCCGATTCTTTACAAGTGCAAGGTAGAAGATGAGTCTCCATTAGAATCTTTATCTCATGTTTGGATATTTCTTCCTTATGAGCATGCATATCTAGATCAAATAATTGATACAAAAGAGAGAATCATTCTTGAAGTCATGCCCATCGTGAGGGATTACACTGATGTATTCCCCGAAGAGTTACCTGGTCTTCCTCCTGACTGAGAGGTTGAGTTCTCAATTGAACATGTCCCTAGATCTCTGCCAATCTCAAACAAACCTTACAAAATGGCCATTATAGAGATGGAAGAGCTGAAGAAGTAGTTACAGGAGGATATGGAGAAGGATTTTATACGCCCGAGCGCCTCACCATGGAGTGCTCCAGTCCTCTTCATAAAAATAAGTGTGGATCAATGCGCCTCTGCATTTATTATCATGATCTCAATGAAATCCCGATAAAGAACAAGTATCCCCTTCCATGGATATATGACTTGTTCGATCAGCTTTGTGGGCCTAGTTATTTCTTTAAGGTGGACCTTCGGTCGAGATATAACCAACTAAATGTGACGAAGGAAGATATTCCCAAGACTACCTTTCGAACGAGGTATGGACACTATGAGTTCATAGTTATTCCCTTTGGACTCACTAATGTCCCAGTAATTGTCATGGATTTAGTGAATAGAGTATTTAGAGATTACCTCGACAAATTTTTCGTGGTATTTATTGATGATATTCTGATATACTCGAAGAGAATGGAGGAACTTGAGGAGCATTTAGAAACTGTGTCAAATACTTTATGAAGGAAAAGTTGTATGAAAAGTACAGTAAATGAGAGTTTTGGATGGATGAAGTTTCATTCTTGGGGTATGTTATCACAAGGAAAAGGATATCTATGGACCCTTCCAAGACGAAGGTAATTGAAGAGTGGTTGAGGCCAACTTCTGTAACGGAGATACACATATTTTTAGGTCTATCTGGGTATTATCAATGATTCGTGAAGAACTTTTCACGATTGTCATACCCAATGACCAAGATGACACGGAAGGGAGTAAATTTCTTTTGGATAGCAGAATGTGAAAACTATTTCAAGGAGTTGAAAAAGAGTCTTATCAATACGCTGGTACTCACACTCCCTTCAAGTGGAGAGCTCTTTATGGTGTATAGTGATGCTTCTAAGAAAGGATTAGGCTGTGTGATAATGAAAAATTATAATGTGATAGCCTATGCCTCAAGGAATCTAAAAATCCATGAGCAAAACTACCCCATGCATGATCTGGAGTTGGAGATTGTGATCTTTGCGTTGAAAATCTTGCGTCATTATCCCTATGGGGAAAATGTGAGATATATAATGACCACAAGAGTATCAAATATTTATTCACACAGAATGAGCTTAATATGCGCCAGTGATGATGGATAGAGCTCATCAGGGATTATGACTACTCAACCCACAACCATCCCAGTAAGGCAAATAAGGTAGCAGATGCTCTATGTAGAAAAAATCCTGCATCTTTATCAATGATGAGAATTGAAAAGGATACGATCTTCTTAGATTTACAAAGGATGGACATGGGAATCATTAAGGTAGGAACATCATCAATCCTTTCTCAAATTATTGCTCAACCATCCCTCTTTGTGAAAATAAAGGTTTCTGAAAGAAATGATGTGGAAATTTAGAAAACAGTGGAAGCTACTAAAAATGGTAAATCCTCCGATTTCAAAATTGAAGAGGAAGGAGCTGTAAGATTTGGGACACAATTATGTGTACCATCTAATCCAGAGATAAAGAAGGATCTATTGAATGATGCACATAGCTTTACCTTCTCTATCCATCATGGGAGTACCAAAATGTACTGTGATCTCCAAGAACATTTCTGGTGTGATAACATGAAGAAGTATATTGCAGAATATATATCAAGGTGTTTGGTATGTCAACAATTTAAAGCAGAGCGACAAAAGTCCAAAGGTATGATGCAGCCATTGCTTATAACCATGTGTAAATGGAAAAATGTTATAATGGACTTTGTCACGGGTCTCCCAAAGACGTCAAAGAAAAATAATGTGATATGGGTTGTGGTTGACTGACTCACCAAGACATCCCATTTCATCGCTATTCGGGAAGATCTCTCGCTTGAACAACTTGCAAAGTTATATGTGAAGGAAGTGGTGAGACTGTATAGGTTTCCACTCTCAATTGTATCTGACCGTGATCCAAAGTTCACATCTAAATTCTGGAGGAGCCTTCAACATTCTTTGAGTTCTGAATTAAATTTCAGCATGACCTATCACCCCCAAACAGATGGCCAGTCTGAAAGAACTATTTAGATGCCTGAAGATTTTCTTAGAGCCTGATCTCTAGAATTCAAAGGTGGGTGGGATTAGCATATCCCATTGGTTGAGTTCTCATACAACAATATCATCCACTCGAGTATATAGATGGCTCCATATGAAGTTCTGTATGTAATGTGATGTAGAACTCTAACCTATTGGGATGAAGTTGGAGAAAGAATGTTACTTGGACCCGATCTTGTTCAAGAGATGACAGAGAAGGTTCAAGTCATCCAGAAACACATCAAAGATGCTCAAAGTTGGAAAAAGAGCTATGCTGACTACTGTCAAAGGGACATGGATTTCAACGTTGGAGATAAAGTCTTCCTTTGAATATCTCCATGTAAGAGAGTCATGCGATTCAGGAATAAAGGGAAGCTAAGCCCAAGGTATATTGGCCCCTTGGAGATCCTTGACTGCATAGGAGTCATGGCCTATCGGCTCGAACTTCCACCAAATATGGATCGAGTTCATGATGTTTTTCACATATCACTCTTGAGGATGTACATACCTGATCCCTCACATGTACTAAACTCATAGGTGGTGCAGCTGGAAGATGATCTCTCCTATGCGGCGAAGCCAATAAAGATTCTAGATCAAAGAGATAAGGTTCTATGCAACAAGACAACCAATCTTATCAATGTTTTGTAGAGGAACCATAAGTTTGAGGAAGAAACATGGGAATTGGAGGAAGCAATGAAGGAAATGTACCCACACCTGTTTTTTTCTTAGAATGTAAAACAAAATTTCGAGGGCGAAATTTCATATGGGGGAAGAATTTAACAACCCAAAGTTATTCAATATAAATTCCCTTCTTATATTTATAAAATCACATGAAAGCACAAAAAATTGAACTACTAAGTGATAAGTGACCTTTAAACATAATTTTTTCACTTCTGTGTTTGTAATTTCATAAATTCGGCATACACGGTTCTATTCAAGATGTTTTTTGGAGTCTAATAAAACAAAAATAACTTTTGGTGAATAGTAACCTACCCTAATGAATAGTAAAATACCCGTATGAATAGTGATATACCCTAATTAATAGTAACCTCAACTATGGTGGTATAAAAATAATATTCAAGTTGGAAATATGGTATACCTATAGTTTAGAATGTGTTAATGAATGTTTTAAAACTGGTTTTGATAATAAATTATCACTTTAATCAAATATTAAAATAATAAAATTTAGAATATTATTTTTGGAAAATTGACTTCATTTTTGGATTCTACAGGTCAAAAAATTGTTTGGGTAAATTTTTGGGATTTTTCTGAAATACTTGAATTTTTTATGAATAGTAGAATCCGATAATTAACAATAAATGCTAAATAATGGATTAATTGAGTCATGGATGATGTTATGCTAATATAAGCCCACTTGGTTCGAATTCACATGACCCATTTACTATTTTTGGTCAAGGAATACTTAGTATTCTTTGTCTTGTGAATAAATAATAAATTTAGGATTATAATATCATGAAATCCCTCCTCTCCTCCATTATAACCCCCCCCCCCAATCCCTCTTCAATCCACTCCTCTCAAGCTCCAATACTTATCTAAATTTTTCCAAAATCTCTCCCCAATGTCCTCCCCCGGGTACCAAAGCTCTCAGCCTCCTCAAAATACCAAAACATTTCCCCTTATGAGGTTCTCAAAGGAGGAAGTCTCAAGAGGTAAAATTCATCTTCCCGATTTCTTCTTTTCTTTTAAGTTCTTTTCATTTTATTTCTTTCCACACCTCCCTTCACCATAATAGTATGATAAATATAGTAACATACATGTAATGGATTTTTTTAATTGTAATGTTATATTTCATTATCTTATCTCCTTTCCCAACCCTTTTATTTGAAAGAAATGAAAGCACCGCTTGAGATGTGCTAATTTAGCACATTAAAGGACAACAGTTTATCAATTTCTAACGTCATATTTAATTCTGGTCATGAAACCATTTGTGCTATGGTTGAACCATATTTTTATACATGTAATATATCATATTTTTAGTTCTGTAATCCTTTTTTAAAAATGGTATTAAATTATAAAGAAAAACATGTTCTCTGTAATCAAATCCATCATTTAACAAAAATGGTTATAACTAAGGTTATATATGTAATAATTCAACATCACTCTAAGTAACCTAACTAAAATTAAAACCATGTAATTTAATGGATATGTGCCAAATAATTTAACTTCAATTATGGAAAACAACTTCCATCTTGCATATAATCCAAACATGAATATAAGTGAAGCGATCTTTTAAAGCCATGTAAACAAACTAGCCCGAACAATGAAATTGAACCTTATAACTAATAAAAAATGATTTTAATGAAATAAAAATGGTTATAAAAAATAAATTAAATATAGAATACTTTCTGGAATTATTAATTAATAATCCTAATTTGTTTGTTTGGGTCATTAATAACAAGTGAAGAACACCACCAGATTTAAGGTAAGGGGTCCTCTCCTTTTCTCTCTTAATCAAGATTGTCCTCTATACTATGCCTTTATATGTGTACTAGATAATGATGTGGTATGCTTAATAGCCTCCCCCATACTTCCTTATCTATTTATATGTGATGATAAACCCCATTTCTCTCTCATCAATCCCTCTTGGTCACACCCGACACCATGCCGATAAAATCGTAAAGAATTATACCTGAACCATCTTTGTTCTTTCGGGTTGCCTTATCTCTCATTAAAAATGGTGTTATCTTATCTATATATTTTAGTCTTATGAATTCGGGTTATTTGTAAAAGATTTTTATATCAATTCAATTCCATCACAATCTTTCTAGGATATACATGATTTTGAAATATTCCCTCCTTAGAACTTTCTGGTAAGCAAACCTGTTTTATGGGGACTTCCCAAATTTTTACCCAAATTTCAAGTGAAATATTTCATATGTATTAAAACACCATTGTATTTATAAAATCAGTATTTTTTTATGAAAACCTTCTTGGTTCAATTCTGGTTTTATATAAAAGAATGTCATCTTTTCTATTTGAAAAACTCTAGAGTGTTTTCCTTAAAACCGCACAAAAATGTTTCAATGATAATGTTTCTAAAATACATTTTTTTATATGTTGTCACTTATATTTAACACCACATTCCATGTTATGTGCTTATTTTACCATCTTAATGTCCATGTATGTTCTAATACCTTCCTTTAATGGACACTTTCGTGATATGGCCATTGGATATGTTTTATGTCATGATTGTGGTACCCAATTCTTTCCATGGGTACCCTTATGTTTATGTATGGTTGATTATATATGATTATTTATGTGTTAAGAATATTTATGTGGAAATAATATTCATGAAAATGTTTAGATGGGTGTGCCCAAATAGTGCTCCAATGCATTGGGTAAGGATAAGTCTCATGAGATGCGATGTGAAACGGGATTGGTGGTTAGCCTTGACCCGTACTAAAATGGGAAACAGGATTGTCAGTTAGCCTTGACCCATAATAAATTAATGATTTATGATTCTACCACATTTATATGATTTCATGTTTATATGATCCCATGCTTATATTAAATTATTTTATAAGATTCATGCTTTGGATATTATTATGTCATTCCACCTAACAAGTTTTCTTGAGAAGTCTCTATATGTTCATTCCTTTACTGGGATTTTAGCTCATCCATTTATTCATGTGTTCCCCAGGATACTCTTTGTTGATGTAAGAGCTCAAGGGAAGTTATAATCTCTCTATGGTGATTAAATAAAGAAGTTTTTTTAGTCTCATGTTTTATGTTATATGTACCTTGTCTTCCAAGACACTAGACTTAACGAACCTTGGCTTGTACTCTGATGATTAATTTTCTTAAAATAATGAAATGTTTTATGTAAAAGGCTTGGGTTTCTATATCCAAGGTTTTTGATAGGAATTGTGTATGATAATTATTAAATTATTGTTATGAAAGTCTTATCATAAAGTGATATATGGGTGTGTGAGTAAGGTTAATAATATGTATTTCTTCTTGTGTGTTGTTTAATATTACAAGGAACCTATATCATAGGTTATTCCTGGTATGTTTCATATGAGGTATTCTTACATAAGCCATCATCAATGGGGTTAATGTTATGATTGATATGTCGACCACTGTAGGTTAAGGTTTCATAATGGCATATCGTAAGCTGTCATAGAAAGGTGCCCTTTGTTTTTTGTGTGAAAACACAATAAACCCCCACTTTATCTATCAAATAATATGATAAATTTAACTTGTATGTCAAATGTCACACCTTACTATCTATATATATCATTGAATATTATATTGGAGAATGTTTTTATCTATATTATTTTCAATTAGAAATTGTATCTATAATTTATATACTCTTTATAAATTATAGATATGTTATTTTGGAATATTTCTTCAATTTATATAGTTTTTTATAAAATAATTTATTAATAATTTAATAATAATTAATTAAATTCTTATGGAACATTTTTTAAATAATTTTATATAATAATATTTATTAAAATTTTATTTTATTTTTCAAATTATATGGCATTAATTATAGTATATATATACATTGTTAACATTTAAATTATAAGGATATTTTATAAATAAATATAAAAAAAATAATGCAAAATATAAAGGTATTTGGTCTAAAATAATGGATTTTCATAGTTACATAATTTGAGTTTTTCAAAATAAAGGCCTTATTTGAGAAATTAATTAAACCATATCAAAATGAATTCTGATAATTGAAATAACCATACTTTAAATAATATTATATATTATATTTTTAGATTGTGTGAATTGTTTGCATAATATATTTGGAATATAAAATTTTTATATTTCATTTAAAATCTTAGATTTAAATTCAATTACATATAATTAAAAATATGAACTATTTTTATATTTCATATAAATATAAAATGATAATTTTCATTAAATTATTTAATGGATATAATATATTTTTAAATTATAAAGTGTTTGTTATTTTTTATTTATGAATTGCTCATAAGTGGTGTATCTCATGTTTAAATATTTGAATTGTACCTATATTTATTATATTCCATGAATTAGTCGTAAGTATAATATTTATATTTTGAATTATGATGTTTGTTTTTATCTAAATGTTAAAATGCTTCTATAAAATATTTTACATACATATAAGGAGGTACATACATGGTATAACATTGGATTTAGTATTCTTATAAATTCACATTTACTTTTACTAGGTTATGAGAGTTAATTAAAATTTAATTGGAATTTATAAATATTATGTGTTTGAATATTTTTTAGAATGAATTCTATCTAGAGTAAAATATCTATTTGTGAAGGAACATTGGGTCAAACAACTTGTTGGCCTAGAAAAATATGTCATGTCTAGAAAAGTGGGGGTTGGCTACCTATCTCCCAAATTTTATTCTTGTATATTTTATTGAATTAAAATATGTAAAGTCATTATTTTGAAGGCTTTCATATGCATTATTAGTTAGATTTATTTTTACATGTCTGAATATAGTTGACTTTTAATTTTGGTTAGTAACATAGGATATGAATTATGTTACGAATTATAGATCAATAAGGTTTGAACATATTGTTTTGGTGGAAGTAATATGATCCGAAACATAATCATTTGAAGAATTTATAAATATTACATTAATAATTATGGTGATATTAAATCCAAATGAAAAATAGTATGTGTAAAATATCCTCTAAAGATGTAATATGTAAATACATCAAACATTCAACTAGGAAGGTTCTTCAAAGGCACAGTGCTTATGGACTATCTTGTGTTAGTCATGGTGGAAATGGATAATCCTATGATTTATGTTACCAAAACTTATTGTGATCATTGTGTTGCACAAGTTTTGGAGACCCTAATAGTTATGATACTTTAGTAATAGTTTTTATTTTATCGATATGATGGGTTTGACAATGATATTTCCTTTAAACCATCCAAGAGTTTTATATGTTACAGTTTGGATGTACTATACCAAAATAACTATGTGGTGAGTTGAATTCCTAAGTGGTATAATTGTTTTCTTAAATAAGGATCTTGTACCACTAAATTATATGATGTGTTTAAAACGGTTTGACAATTTAGTTGGAATAAATTTAATAAAAAATGAATTAAATGTTTGTAAAAAACAATACTCCTATGATAAAAACATATTTTTAAAATAAATGGGAATGGTAACCATAAAACATAAACTTGAAATCAATAACTGAAAAGAAAAATCATAATATAAGTAACTCTTATTTTCTGTATTTTACAAAAAAAACATAAAAAAGTGAAATTCCATGTGTTATATAAACACCTACATAACTTACTAACTATTGATGTTTTTAAAAAATAGATCTAGACCCTATTAAGAAGAATATAATGACCCAATAAAGGTTTCATTTATACTTGTTCCACCAATTGAATTCATTTAGTTTTTTTAAGGAATTGTTATGACAATTTGAATGTGTTTAGAAAAAATTGTAGCCCTTTTTCCCATCATTTTGAGAATAGATAAACTAATGCATGGGATTTCCGAGTTCTATTATTTTATTTACAATACATGTGGATTAAATTTCAAACCTAAATAATAATGGCTAATGGGAATGTCCTAAATTAATTCATAAATAATCCTTGTATGGTCATTAAAATATATAATTACTAAGAAGGAGGAGTAAATATTCCATGGGTTGGAATTATTGGGATACCTAAAAGAGTTTTAAAAACACTATGTTATGTTCATGTTATGTGTTGAAGTTTTAGAAATAAATTATTTGGTTTTGATGGAATATGGTACTATATGTTTTCTTTTACAATGATATTAAATATGGAGGCATTTCTTATCAAGGTAATAATTAAATGATCTTTTACCTTGAATTCAAAGGATAAAATAAATGATTGTTGAATCATGTATTTGAATTTAAAGTAATTTTTCAATATCATATGAAAAATTATGAAGGATTTTTATGGTTATATCATTTCTCAAATATAATAATAGAAATATATTTTAAATAAGGAGCTGTTATAAACAATAGGATATGTTACACATGGTTTATGATTCATAATAATCTACAATATGAATGAAAATAATCTAATTTTAAATGTGTTTCATATAGGATAATGATTTTATTCTAGATGTTTTTTGAAATATGAGGGATTTTTTCCCACCCACCTTTAGTGATATATTTTAAACAATAATGTATTATTTTTAGTATAATGCTCCAAACATATATAATACTATATTTGGTATGGGAACATTTTTTTTAAATATTCCACAAATATATATATTTTTTATTTCTAACACAAAAGTGGATTTTGTATATTATCATGATATTTTGAAAAGAATATATTGTCTAAGAAGATTTTGGGGGTATGATTAGACAATGAGAATTTAAAATATAAATAAGGGATTATTCTTGTCAATGTAGAAGGGTTGAAACTTCAACAGATTCATTAATGACAGACCATTCCCTACAACTCCATGGAATATTTTTATTGAGAGATAAATATATAATATGATTTATAATCAATATTTTATTCAAGAAAATTATTCAATTTATCCCACAAGGAAATTTAAGTCTACCTTTTCGTTTTCTCGAAATATTTCTCCCAGATGTATACATTTTCACTAGAATGAATTATGTCATCAACATAATCAATGTAAAACAATGTACATATGGATAAATCATTGACATAGAAGTTTTGTTACACATTTACTTTTTTGGATTTATTTATATCAAATAGAATAATAATTTCATTAACAATAAATATTATATTGTTTTAATCCATATAATTTTTTTTTATAATTGTCACACTATGATTCGATTAACATCAATAATAAAACCCTCAGGTTTATCAATAAACTGTTTTCCTTATAATCCCCATTTTTTAATTCTTATTTTAAATATATTTGATAAAATTTGTAGAAATTTTATATAGTCCCCACTAAAACATCATAATTGTTTTGACCAATCCAACTCAAGAAAGTGATTCTTTAATTCATATTCATTTCTTTTAAAAATACCCTTTATATGAAACCCTATTCATGTTTCTTTTTACATAACCTTTCTCATTAATTTTATTTTTGAACACCCGGCTTCTATCAACCACATTTATATCTTTGGATATTGGTACTAAAAACTAGGTTGAGTTATTTTAAATTTATTTGATCTCATCATTCATTTATTGAACCTATTCACCTTGATTAATAGATTCATCCATTATATTTTGGTCAATTTTTGATATTATATTTATTTAGTGTTCTATTATTATTCTTCTTTTGGTATGGACTGGTGCCTAATAGATTCCTAGTATATTCTCTATATAAATATAATTTATCTATATTTTATGTCTCAAACCCTAGTTAATAGTAGTGCCATCATCAGATGCTTTATATGAGTTAATATCCACAACATTATAATAAAATAATACATTTTTTTAAAGTTAAAGGGACAATCCCCATTTATTGATCGAAAAATAAATCATACCCTCTTCATAGTACTAAGTGAATAGGGAAAACCTTACATGAAAAGATACCATTTTCCTTAAAAAACATGACTCAATGACCAAAACCTGGACCTAAATGTCAAAATGAAAGCATACTTCAATACAAGAACTTTTGTTACCTAATCGTAATCCTCAATAAACACTGCTAATATATGATAATTTCTAATTGTTTTAACATCAAAACATTAAACAAGTGTTTTCAACAATGTTCAGTGCTTTTACAAACTTTCATAAGATAAGTACCCCATAAAAATATATTCATCAACATTATCTTTAAAATTTCCCATCATACTATTTTGAATCTTTATATATAAAGGAACTATAAAAACATTGAATTAATTAAAAGATGGATCTATCTTACACCAAATCTAAAAAGTAATGTAGCATGTATCATGTCTCAAAATACATCAATTCTAAATGTGTACATCAGAATATAAATCTTTTCTATGAATTTTTTTTGATGCTTTAATTTCATCTAGAATTCATATACTCATTTAAATAATTATTCTATTAATCACATTTGAAACTCTATTATGTTGGGGATTATATGATGTATTTAATTTATTTTTATTCTATGTTTTTATAGAAAGTCTTCAAATGCATCACATATATATTATTTTCCATTATCGGATATCAATTTTTTAATGCAGAGTCCCAACATTTTTTCAACATGTCTCTTGAAAATTTTAAACATATCAATAGATTATTATTGTTGTGTGATGTACATAAAAAGGTTCATTTTATGGGTAGTAATTAATGAATATAATGAAATAAAAATCACATATTATAGATTTTTCCCTCATGTCAATTCATTAATCTGTTTGAATGAGTTCTAGTGCATGATTGGAAATAATTTCAACCTTCTTATAAGAGCAATGAATCAAATTCCCCATATAACATGTTTCCAAAACAACATTATTTTTTATTTTCATATTAATGGTATCTCTCCAAACATCATGATTTCTAATTTTTCTTTGTATTATTTTTCTAAGATTACCGTGATTCATGATCCAAATCATACTCTAAACCATTTCACCCAAAAAAACATGAATTAGTATAATCACCATTTAAAAATAGATTTCCACTTTTATTTTTCCTTCAGATATGATCTATTAATCTTTCAATAAATTAATGATACATGGTTATTTCTTGAAACTAACCTCATTATAATCATAACATAGATGACTAATATACAAAATATTATTCTTGATCCCTTATATATACAAAACCTCATTATATATAATATTTTGAGTTTTAATATAATTAAATACAATTCCCTTAATTTTTAGATAATGATCATTATAAAGTTTGATTCTCCTCCCTAATATTTCCCATTATTATATAGAATATTTAGGTAACTTTCCATATGGGAAGATCTGCTACTATCAAGAACCCTTGAAATTATTCTTTTTCTATCTTACAATGATATTTTGTGAAAAATGATTTTTTTTCATCGAATTCTGAATAACATTAAATTTCTATAAAAATTCATCTTATCCATGATTTCTTTCTAAACACTTAATTGGAAAACAACTAAACTACTCACACCTACCACACACTTTATAATATACACATTGTAACAACTCATCCTTTTAGAAATTAAATTCCCTTATGAATGAATAAATTCATTATTAGGAAATACAGTTATAAAAAACACATGGAGCAATTTGGTTATTTTATACTAATTATAAAATATAGAAATTATTATTTACAAGATCATTATAAATATTAACCATTGATAATATATCCATCATATGGTGAAAACTAATATTACAATATAATGAGGGTTATAATAAATTCCAATTGACACATACAGAAGAATTGATGGCCTCAAAAAGTAGGATCATACCCAATGAAGCCCATATATTAGAAATTTTCAGAGAGAAGGAATAATTGGGATTTTACCTTGACAGAAAATAATCCAATATTCTACAAAAAAGATTGATTGAAATATTTTACTAGATAAGTTATAGCTTATCAAGATCATAGTCCAAACCATGTTTTATTAACAACCCTATAAAAGACCCACCATTGCACACCTTACCCTTAGGAAATATGCTAGTACATTAAAGAGAATATTTATACACCCAAGTAAAATGAATTTTAGTTTTTTTTTAATAAAATAATTAATATATTTATCCCTTATTATTTAATTATAAATAATTATATATTAAGTTTGATAAAAATTGATTTTAACATAAAGAAATAATAATTGAATTTTTGGAAATATATAGTTTCAATTAATAAACTCCTTTTATAAATTAATAATTTTAAAAATAAATTATAATTTAATAAAATATTTTTTTAGATAATAATTATTTAAATATAAATGATAATATAATTTAATAAAATCCATTATATTTCTTATAAGGTAAAAGAATTTATTAATATCGTAAAACCTAGGATTTTCCCTTAAATAGGTATTTTTATTTAAAATTCAAATTATAATATTTAAAAAAATATTTTCAGAAATTAAATTTTATTTTTTAGATAATCATATTGTTATTATCTGATGGTGAATTTTTTATAATTTTCTAAGACAATAGAAATTTTAGTAAAAATTAAATATGTTATAGATATACAACCTATATTATGACTACATAAGGTCCAAAATGTGATGTAACAAATTCCATAAAAGGAACCATAACAAATATATATTTATAATTGAAATATAATTTAATTTTTATTTGATTTTATTAATTTTATAAACCCTTAATGAATCCACCAAACCAAAAATTATATTTTAAGGTTTTAAAATAAATTATTTCTAAACATGACTCACTTTCACGTCACTAAGGGTATTATTATAATATTGTAGGTTCATATAATTATAAAAAAATCTAATCAACACCTATTTGGATGAAAAAATGGTAAAAACCCTGGTAAGGTTTATTGTGTTGATCATTCCATTATAATAATTACAACACCTCAATACAAAAATTAATAAACAATTGACCATTATTTTTCTATAAATCCACACTGATCTTCACTAAAAAACTATTTATCATGAATTTACTCACCCAATAAATACATAGAGTACTCTCACATTTTTTCAAATCTCTCAATAAGATCCTCTGAATATTTTAGAAGCATCATCTCAAGGTTAGGGATCTCTCCCTCTATATCTCCATTCAAGTGCCTTCATTATGTTTATCCTTTGACTATTTATTTATTATGTTGTAATGTATTTATAAATGTCAATTTAATTTTATTTTATCTTATAAGAATGAGATTTGTTTTCACAAATATTTATAACCTTCAACTAAGTCGTTACTATGATGAAGTAAGGGATTCTCTTATTCTCATGTTTATTGATGCAGTTTCTTTAGTCATGCCTTTTGATTTTCAATTTTTCATGTTGGAATATTTGTTTATACAACAATTTAACTATCCTTAAGATTTACATGAAATTATAGAACCCATTTCCCTCTCATTAAATCCTTCCATGAATATTTATGTACACATATTATAATATGTAAATTATCCTATTATTTTCCTTAACAATCAGTTTTTAGTGAATACCCATCCCCATTTCCACTCAAGGGCATTCAACAAGATATTATTGTCTGACCTTTTTTGGGAAAATAAATGAGTGTAACCCATATTACTTAATTTTGTGATTGAAGGAGATTGAAATCATTCTTATGTTTTATGATATATGTGACACACATATGAGTATACATGATATGAATTTGACAGGTGGGCCGGAAATTATATAGCCCTCCATTATATTAGGTTTGGTTTTTATCATATAAGATCTATGTATGGTACACATGATGTTATCTCAAGAACACTATGATATTATTTATAATTGAATATCCTTGACATAAGATTATGATGACATGTTTTATGTGGTTTCTACATTACAATATATCCTTGATGTTATCAACATATATCATGCTTCGATGTTATTTTTTATGATTCTCACCAATTTTTTGTGTAAAACCCTATAATTTTAAAATGGAAACATCATGTTTGACGATTTATGTCACATTAAAAATAAATATTATAATATTATATAATATAACACCTAATGACATTAGGATAAATTGCTTTTACTATAAATTTAATCGTTTCAATTGGTTGTGTTTCACACAACAACAGGTTTAAAAAAATGTGATTCTCTATTAAAATATTATTTAAACATGAGAATGAAAGCCTATAATTTAAATTATAAGATATTGATAAAACAAATTAAAATATTAAAAATATATAGTTGTCCCATGTACTATTTTAATTAATTGATTATAAATAAAAAAGGGTCAATTGGAATAAAAAATGTTTTCTAAAAAATAGTCTTTTTTCAAAAAGGTTTTTAAGTTTCACTATGCACACATAATTTAAATTTGATTTTTAAAACTACTATAAAATATATTTACCAAAATAAACATTATTTTTTAAAAAATCATATCAAAATTATCTTAGGGGTGAATGTTTGTATTATTCTGAAATGTTTCATTTTATGAAGAATAGTGAAAAATTCTGAGTTTTAATTAAAAAATTATTTTGTTTAAATTATTTATAAAGTCAAATTATATTTATTATTGTTTATAAAGTATTATTAGTTAAATATATATCTTTTAATCCCATTTTTTTCATTTTAAACATTTTCATATTGAACTTTTATCTAAATAATTTATAAACTTTTGAACATTTCTTTTTTAAAACCCACATTCTCATCACGTCTATAGGATAAATTTGGAATTAAATTTCTTGACATCTATGAAATTAATTTCTAAAAATTAATTCCATACATATAATAATAATAATTTATAGTATCTAGTGAGTTGAATAAAATTATTTATAAAAAATGAATAGTGAAAACATTAAAATATATTTACTATGGTTAAGGTAATAATGGGCTCACCCATGGCTAAGCATAAAATATAAGGGATAGAATTACCAATAAATTTATATAAAATATTTTTTTTATATTTTCACAATATCATGACAGCTTCTTGATAATAATCTATTTTGGACCCTCCTGGAATGTGAAAAACGTGGGTACATATTTTTATTTTAAAAAAATACAAGTCTTCCACTCACATCAATTTTAAATGTTCACAAAATAACCTCTATTATTCACACATTCAAACCCTTTTTTCCAGAAATATATTCTAGTAGTACATTATTTACAATCCTAAAATTGTGGTACGAGAAGAGGTAAAATTCATAACTATGTTTTTTAGTTTTATTTCTTCTTCCAACTCCTTAAAATATTCTTAGTTTAGGATTAAATAATAAAAATATTATATACGATATAAATATATTTTATTATGTTAATTTCATGACCTATATTTGTATCCTCTTCCCTAAAATGGGAAATGATAACGTCTCTTTTGTGTGTGATAGAACACCACCTCACGAACCTATGTGACACATTTTCTAACAAAACCCCTCACAGTTTCATATGATGATTGATATAATGTATATTTTTTATATTTATAACATAATTATACCTCTAGAGTAGTTATATAATATATTTATTTTTAATTTCCATTTCATAGGGCATACGATAATGTCTCTAATGTGCACGATGGACTACCGTCTAACAAGATGATGTGATTTTTTTTTCCTAACACTTTACATAGAAGGTAATAAAGATAATGTTAATGAGTATATGTGATTTAAATGAAATAATTATTATTATAATGACATATTTATTATTATGATAATATAATGAATCATTTTCTCTCCAACCTTTTCACTCACTGAAGGATGATAACATTGTTCGTGTACGTGTAGAGTAAAGAATTCACAAAGCGATTTAATGCAATTTTCATCACTACACCACATGGATTGTATATATAAGTTGATTTATTATATTATAACTATTATTTAAGGATAAAGTATTACTTACCTCATTTCCATAATGATCTATAAAAAATGGAATCTTTACTCATGTGTACGTATGGCATACCATCTTCTTGATCGTAACGTACTTCATTTCTCATAAGAATAATCCATGATTAGTTTTATAAGTAAAATTAATGTATAAATATAATAATTATGTCGTGATTATTATTCTTTAAATGATAAAATAACAAACTCTTTGACCATATTCAACCTTCCAAAGTCATTTTTGACACATAATCCAAATATCGTTGAAGCATCCAATGTAAACATAATTGATTAAGTAATTGTATATAGTTTTGTAATAAGTGAAATAAAAGGAATAAAAAATATGAAAATAGTTTTTAGGAAATAAAATTATTAATATAGTTTTATTATTCAGGATGATAAATAAAATATGTGATGAGTCAGACTCAAGGTAAAGGACTTCGTCTAAATATCCCTTCATTGAGGAAAATTGTAATGTTATGCACCTATTTTATTTTATATGGTATATATAATACCCATTTTAAATGTAATACCATAATTCCATAGTAATTAATTATATTTTAATCATTAATTCAAATTATTTCATCCATTTTTATTCCCATGAAATTTTAATGAATAGAAAGAAAGTCCTCTGACCAAGACAATGTTATAAGATCAAACGTCTTATACTGAAAAGTCTTATAAAGATTGAGTTATGTAAAGATAAGTGTTTTTCACTATTTAATTGGATTATCAATTGATTTATTAATATTTAAATATTCTATGTAAATCCTACACCTACTATCATTTTTATCAAAATTAGTGACGTCAAAGGATGAAAGGGGTATTTTAATATTATTTTTATTTCCAAGAACACTTATAGTTCCAAGAGAGACCAATGTTTTAGTTGAGGACTACTTCTTTCTTTTCTATTTATGGAAAATAACACCTTGTGTAGATAATAGATCTAAATTTTCTAATTATTATATTCCCTCGATTTTTTCTATGTTGAGAAGTTTCAATTCAAATATAAGTATTTTTTATTAAAGAAAAAACTCCTGTGAGAACCACATACTCTATTTTACAAGATGTTATTACTGTAAAACTAAAATAAAACAACTATAGTTGTTTTGTAATTAAGATTATTTTCTATGTATATAGAAACTATAGAGCTACTCTTTTGAATTAATATTCTATTTATATCGACATTATTCAACATTTATTAGTTTCTTCTTACAAATATGTGTTGAACCTCCAAAGATCATTATCCTATTCTATTTATAATGTATAAAATTGATGTGGTGTGTGTATGAAGACCATGGAAAGGTCCTATAAAATAGAGATTCGTGATAAATCTATTTATAAATTTGGAAAAAAATTTAAAATTATCAAATTCAACTATCAAGGTTTTATAGAAGAGGGACCTACATATTAAAAATAACTAAACATAAATATAGATAATTGGTGGAATAGATTATGTGGTATTTATGATCAGAACAACTATAAACCTCTTGTTTCACGATTCTTATAAAGTTTTATTTCCACAACATAAATATTTAGGAATATTGGGAAATTTATATTAAGTTTTTAAGTGGGTTATTTTTATGTCGGTAAATATTTTATAATACTTCACTAACTCCCCTCCCACCTCATGAATCATTTTGTATCCCTCCTATAAAAAATTATTATTTGAGATTATAAATTTAGAGTTCTCAACCATTAATATTTTATATATAAGGTTCAATTTCCAAATGTTTACAGTGGTTTAATCTAAGTAAAGGATGACTTTGATTAGAGTATTATTCTTCAATGGAGAAAATTATAGATTTTATAAACCATTCATTACTATCTACTTGAATAAACATTCATTACAGACATAAATAAATCCATAAATCTATACAAAATTACTAGGAATGAAAACTAGACTTGGATTCTTTAGTAAAATCATAATATGATCTTAACTCCAAATATATGAATGAAAGTATAGGTAGACTAGGTTATGATGATTTAAAATGATTTTTACAGTTTAATGAAACTTATGAAATATGTAACACCATTTCAATTGATTATGATAGAACTGAATTTGTCTAGGAACTAAGGTACAACACTTTGATGCTTAAATTTAACACCATAATAAAGATAAATTGTGTGATAATAAATATAATGAATTATAGACACATGAAAATTTTCAATGATGTTGATTGTTTTGGGACACCTATTCTTGAACATGTTCAAGAAATGAAAATTTTAATAGTTTTTCCATCAAATTGTAGTGGATTCTCTAATTCCCTCGGAAAAATGTCACCTATCAAGAATCTGAAGATAAAATAACATATTGGCCCTCTCGTGATGTATGAGTTAGTGATGCAGTTAAAAGATAATGATCTTAATATGATAAAATATTATATAATTTTATTAAACTTTTATACTTATACTACTAATAATGATTCTAAATAAAGAGTATTATCAGACTATTTAGATGATGAAAAATCAATAATCTATGATTCTTATGGAGAACATTATCATTTTTAATGGTATTTCAAGAAAATTTACAATAATAGATGATGATTTAAAAAATTTCTAATTAATAATTTATTATACGTTGAGGGTATGATAGGAAACCAAACAATACACACCAAGGAACACAAGTAGTTCAAGCTTCATCCATCCACACAAGGAATAAAAAGAATCCATTGAACCTGTTTTATTAAAATACTTGTTATTAAGTCCTAGAGGAATTGAAATCATAATAAATAGACCTATGTTATTGTATTTAATTAGAGTGAATTGGGAATTCACCATTTTCCTACATCATCAATCATGCATCTCCCTTTTTTCCATCACCTCATGCATGTATCTCTTCACATAAATTGTCCAAGGGGATATCAGGAATCAAAAACAGGTATTTTGGTTCTGGATTCTATTGTGTGATTAATGTAAATAAAAAGGAATTAAAATGTTATGAAAATAATAATCTATGGCATATTAATCCCAATTGTCCTTAGTTGAAAGATAAAATGAAATCTGATCAAATTTTCTCAAGAAAATATGTAATAAATGGAAAGGGAAAATGGATATGATGTCCACATGAAATGATTTTTATGACTCAAGTGGTGATTTAATTTCTTTATTGAATCTACTATATGAACTCAAAAGGCTAATATGTACTTCATGACTTTTGGGGAAGTGGTATAAACAGTCTATTATTCTTCTTCTAAATCTGAAACTAAATCTAAAAAATATCATATGATTAATTAAATGAATATTTAAATACATTTAAATAATAACATTAATACCATTAAATTATGAATAATACTCATAAAAATACATTTAATCTCTATCTTATGGAAAATAATATTTATCTCAGAAAATATTAGAATTGAAATATAATTTTTCAAAAATATCCATAAATTATTCAAACCATACTAATAATATAAAAGAATTATTTTATGATTTAAAAGATTTAATGTATGATTAAAGTGTCTCTACTAAGGTTGGGGTATTATCTCAATCAAATTCACAGTAATAATAAATCATATAAATTTAAACAAGGAATGATACGTAATAAGTAAAACCCCTTATTGTATAAGAATTATTTTGTTCCTTCTTCCAAAAATAGAATCATTTCTAATTATTTTTTTCCTAATTCCAAGAATCATAAATAATTTTTTTTCATTAAATTTTTGAAAAAATCGATAAATTTTGATTCCCAATCATTTCAAGCTACCACTGATAGAACCAAGAGAATTTTGATACCAAAAAAACTTCTCATGTGGTGTGTTTTTGTAAGAAAAGATTCATATAAACAATAACACAAAATAATTTATGGATAGTGTCTATTAAAAACACATGAGTATATATTTTCCAAACATCCAAGCACTCTCAATGATTGATGGAGGTTATTTCACATTAGGTTTCAAATCAAAATGAATGATTATTTCATTATGATGTATTGGTGATTGACATTCATTACTCATTAGTAAATTTATTTATGTTTATGTCTTAATGTAAAAAAATTAATTTATTTATCATCTTTTTGATTATATATTGTCAATTTATTTTTCAAATAATTATTATTCTATTTCTAAATATAAATTGACTAATTTTATTGCACCATGATCTGATAATTTTTACATGTTTAATATTCATTCTCTTTGTAAGAGAAATTAAAATTGTTTGATTGCTATAGTTAATGAATATTTTATTTTTCATAGAAGGCTTATACATTATAATATTTATTCATTAATGAAATTATATAATGATATTTTTATTTCCCATTTACATAAACATAATCTATATATCTTCTAAACATGGCATTTTTCCGCTAACGTGTCACCACCAGAGGAAGCCATGTCTCCCGATACCTGTCTTCATTTCTCACGTATCTCTCGCGACCCCGACTGCCTCGATACACTGATTACATTTGGCCTCCAACTCTTATAGGGTTCCACCGCTCGCCTTCTTCCTCTCCTTCTCGCATCTTCCTTCCAAAGCTACGTCCATAATCTTTAGCTCCATCCACCTCGCCTACTCCATCCTCTCCACCTACGACCCTGTCGCGACTACCCTCTCCCTAATCTCTGGTTTCTGCTACTCCAATATTGCTTCGTCATTGTCAAATTATCTCCCTCTGCATGCTCGATCTTCAGTTCCTCCTCATTCAGTTCCTCCACCTTCATCTCCTCCAACTGAGGCGCGAAATTCCCCAGTTTCCTCTTCCATAATCCGCAAATCCAACCCCCGACACTCATGCCTATCCACTGCCCATCGCTTTGCTCCATCGTATGCAGGTGGCCGTCATTTAGGGTTTCTCCTCCTCCGCAAAAACCCACCTCCTGCATTTCTGTGGCTACCCCCGACACTCCTGCGTATCCACTCCCCTTCGATTACCTCTGGCGTATCCAGTGCCCGGTGAATAGGGTTTCAGATCATCCATCAAAATCCAGCTTCTTCATATCTATGGATACCTCTACCTCGATGGTATGATCTAAACTATATCCCATCGGTTCTGATCATTTGTTTCTACCTACGATTAGTATATTCAAAATGTTGGTCACATTTTCAGCAGGTGGAAAGCTACATCCCGCATCGTCCTCCTGTACTACGCACAGACGACGTATTCTATATTCCCTTGTTGGTTAACCCGTCAAAAAGCTACGGTTTGAATTTATTTTATGTATCTCCATTTTCACTGCTTAGAAAATCATCGGCCTGGCAGCTGATTCTGATAATTTCTATGTATACCTTAGTATACACAACGGAATGTTTAATTTCTCCTAGAACATTGATTATTTTTTAAACCCATTACAATTGTTTCCCATCTATTGCGAATTACTCTTTCCTAACCATTCTGCAATATTCTCTGTTTATGGAGTCATATTTCTCTACTGTAATTAATGTTATAATTTCTATGTAATTAGTTATTTATTGGACCTTACATTTCTTCTAACCATCACAAAAACACAACTATGACATTAGCTTTCTTTGTATGCAAATGAGGATGCCATTGCATTACTGATATGTCTGCGTTCATATATTTACTAGAAAAAATTCATTCGGCTACACAAGTAATGGTAAGCCTGATAAAGTACTCTGCTCCTTTAAGCCGGTTAATCCTTTGGAATGTGTACTAATATAAATGGAAAAATTACTCAGGCTGTCATTGGTTCAACAACTTTGGTACCTACTGCAAGGTCTATTATCTAAGCCCATTATGATATCTATCTATTAAATACTATATTATATTGGTAACAGGTTTACATTAATTTACTAAACTATCATAGTACTTAATCCTAATTCAATAGGATTAAGTCTTGTTTTTTTAAGGCATCTATATTCTTATATTCTAAATATGTGAGTAAAACTGTTCAACTAACCGGTACACTTACTAGAGCACAATCTAAGTATTACTTGACTGCTGATTTTTAAATGAACTATTCTATATGAAAATTAGAACAACTAATTATACAGAAATAGTAGTACCGACGATTATTTATTTGAAAAATTGTTACAGTAATGGTATACATTATATTTCTCGTATTATACTTATTCTGTTAGAGATGACAACACTGTATATCATGGTTACACGGACCTATTCAGTTTCTTAACATGCAAATAAATAGATAAACTAAACAAATATGCACTCACCGTCAAGATATAAAGACGCACGATTTCAACAAAGATTACTATGACAGCAACATCAATCAGGTTGTCTTCTAAATACTTTCCACTACTAAAATAGTTTCTTTATGTAAGAATCAATAACTTACATGTTTACAGTATTACCAAATCGACAGGTAAAATGACCACTGAAAACATTACTGCACCTGAACCTCTAACGCCATATGAGCGGAAACAAACAGAAAGTGGTATGTCTTCATTTTCCATGACTTTTTCAACTCTGATCAATATAGCCAAACATTATCTTCAAACTGTTTAAACAAGTTCAATGATGTCTGGCAGGGTATAATCTTACAGTAATGACAGTTTTATGTTAATAATGCCTATATGAAATTGTTTTACACCAGAACTGGTCACACCAGCTACTGACAGTGTATTACGTCGCCACATTCCTTTATCATATATATCCATCAACGGTTAGTTCTGCTTACTATCTCCCATTGAATTATTTATGATTAATATCTGAAAATATACTAACCATGTATTTGTACAAATATGTCATTCCATGTTCCACAGTCCCTCGAGAGTATTCAGAGCTATCAACGACATATGGCGGCTCAAAGAACAAAAAAAAATGAACAAACATCACGATACGACATGGGCTTCCTTTCAGTAAACATCTCTTCATTTAGACTTATGTTACATTTATTGTGAATACTATACATTATAGTTTCACAACTTACAGCCCTAATACCAATCTTACAAGGTACAGATTCTATTTGATGTACTATTAGGGGGTCCAATGATGCATACTCATCATAGTAAGCACCAAACAACCCACTATGTGTAGTCTTCTATACGGTAAAATATTCACTCTTACGAATACTTATACATTTTCAAACAGTGATAATTATACTACAACTGAAAACTGTATACATCTGTCATCCACAGGTATGTTTCACATTACAAATTTTGTCTCACATTTATAGCGTCTAACATCTTGACATATCGTTTCTTCCAAAGGAGATATTACCAACCATGCAGGACTCACAGAAACAACTGGTGAACAAGTTTCAATGATAGGTACATACATGGATACTACTCCTTCAACGACGTGTGAGATATATCCTGCAATCAACAATGAAGGTATGTCATCCTGGACATACTATTAACAATATTCCACTTTTTAACTCTTTATAATAATACTAAATATTCACCAGTAGCAACTAACAAGATGATTAATGATGCAGCTATGCCAATACATCATCAAACTACTGAACAAACAGGTGGTTTACATTAACTAAAATCATTAATTACTACACATAGTCCTTGTGGGATTTAAAGTTAAACAGAATCTATATTTTTCATTTCATATTATCTATTCCAATCCTTTTCTCTTCAGAATATTTCAACTGCGGAGACCCTTGGAACATATGCGAAAAATGCGGTTCTACCTTCTGGATTGAAGAGAAGAATAAAAAATATAGCCATAAACATGTCCCTCGTTACTCAATATGTTTCTCACTAGGAAAAATATCTTTACATCCTTTTCATGCATGTCCCCTATACCTTAGAACTTTGCTATTCAGTAAAATCTATCCAAATTATAAATCATTCCAAGATCACATGCACATATACAACTCTATGTTTGCATTCACATCATTGGGAGGTAAGGTAGACAAATATATGAACTGTGGTGGGTCTCCAAATATTTTTAGATTAACCGGAAAAAACTACCATCACATTGGTAGTTTGTGTCTTTCCGAGGGATAACCACCCATGTTTTCTCAACTCTATGTATATGATACTGCAAATGAAGCTCAGAATAGAGTACGGGCAATCAGGTATGTAATTATGTATATAGTAATACATAAACATTGTCTCTTGCATTTCTCACCACTACTTGACACTATCTTATGCAGTTTTGATGACAAAAACATAGAGTCTATTATTGATGTCAATATGGTTCAAAAGCTACAGAATATGCTTCATCAACATAACAGTTTATCACATTATTTCAGAACAATAAGGGATATTATTGAGATGCAGGGAATTTCAAATTTAAAAATGCGACTACTTAGAATAAGAGGAAGGGATGCACAAACATACAACTTACCAACTACTTCTGAGATTGCAATGCTCATTGTCGGCGGCATTGAAGATCTAAATAATGAAAGAGATATCATCATTCAAGGAAAAGATGGAGGCTATCAGCGAATTGATGCGCTTCACCCACTATACCTTCCTCTTCAATATCCATTGATTTTCATGAGTGGAGAGGATGGATATGTTGACAATATATCCCATCGCACTACACCATTTAATGACAACGAAAAAGTCAAGAATGTTACAATGCGAGAGTATTTCTCATATCACCTTCATTCCCGTTCCAATGATTCTTCTAGCCTTCTATTCTCTAGGAGGCTTCTTTAGCAGTTTATTGTAGATGCATACACAATGATTGAGTCTCATAGATTATCTTTTATTCGCTACAGCCAGAAGCTCTTAAGGGAAGAACTATACAATGGGTTGCAAGATGCTTTCCTTAGGGGTGATCGGGATGGTTCCTTATGTGGGAAGCGTATCATTTTACCTTCAACATTTTTAGGCGTCCCAATATATATGATTCAGAATTACCAAGATGCAATTTCATTCTGTAATTGGGCAGGTTGTCCCGATCTTTTCTTAACATTTACATGTAATCCAGTGTGGCCTGAAGTTTATCGATATGTTAAAGTAAACAACATGCGCCCATCAGACTGTCCTCAAATACTATCGCGAATTTTCAACATAAAGTTCCAACAACTCATGAAAGATTTATGAGAAGGATCCTTCTTCGGAAATTCTCGAGCAGATGTGTAACTACGTCACTAAGCTATTCGTGTTTTTTTATTACTACCTCAACCAGAATTTTTAGATGTTTTTTAAATTGTCTTATTTTGTTTAATTTTCAATGTAGTTTTTCATACAGTAGAGTTTCAAAAAAGAGGACTGCCGCTTGTGCACATTCTACTATTTCTTAGTCAGGAAAGCAAGGTCGTCACTCCAGCAGACATTAACAGAATTGTTTCAGCAGAAATACCAAAAAAATATGACATCCCAAAACTACATGCAGCGGTTGGAAATTTTATGATCCATGGACCTAGTGGTGACGCCAACCGTCACTCGCCTTGTATGGGGAGTGGAAAATGCTCAAAGCATTGTCCAAAGAAATTTTCTCCCCAGACAACTTCAGATGATGATGGTTATGTCGTCTATCAGAGAAGAAATACAGGTTGTACTATTCTCAAAAATGGTTTAGCATTAGACAATAGGTTTGTGGTGCCGTACAATCCTACTTTTCTCTTAAAATATAAAGCTCATCTGAATATCGAAGTTTGCAATCAATCTTCCTCTATAAAATACCTTTTTAAATATATTAGCAAGGGGCATGATCGTGTTACCACAACACTCTTTGACAGCAGCAATAAAGATCTTCAGGACAAGGGTGTCGATGAGATAAAAATGTATTATGACTGCTGGTACATCTCACCTTGTGAAGCTTCTTGGAGGATTTTTTCTTATGATATCCACTATAGATATACTCCAGTTGATAGACTGCAATTTCATTTATAAGGAGAAAACAATGTCACATATGTAGACTGTGATAAAATTGAAGATATCTTGAATAAGTCCAACATTTCTGATACCATGTTCACAGCATGTTTTAGTGCAAATAAATTGTATCCAGAGGGCATAAATCTTACTTACGTAGAATTTCCAAAACGGATTTTCTACCACTGTAGTGAAAAGAAATGGTACCCGCGCAAACAGGGTTTCATTATTGGGAGACTTTACTATGTGGCACCACCTTCTCGGGAACAACATTACTTGAGTATTCTATTAACAAAGGTCATAGGATCAACTTCGTATGAATCTATCAGAACAGTGAACAAGTATCTGATGGAAACTTTTGTTGCCAAAGTTGTAAGAAAACACCAGCCTTCATGACTCCCAGGTATTCATCTACTTTCTACCATATTTTCTAACTATTTATTCATTAGTATGGTTCTTATACGGAAGAAGTTGTAAAGAGAGTACACATATATAAATATATCAGGATTAGAGTCCAACTGCTGATTAAAGATGACATAGACTCGCTATCAATTGTTCTATTTGATAAGCAAGTCATGCAGTTTATAAGAAAATCAGCTTCACAGTTGAGAGATGATATGATACAAGTAAGCTTCTTCACATTTCTGTTTTTTTCATGTAAATAATGTTATTTAACTCACTTTACCATCTTTCTATAACATATGACCTTGATGAGTTTGGTTCCCCCCTGAGCTAAATGTTTTCAAATCAAAGAATGTTTTTCTGTCACTTGACGTGACAGAGTACAACATTCAAAATCGAAAACGCAGTTCTGAACAGAACACATACACGGTGCTCTTCATCAGTGATAATGAAGATTTTATCATGAACTATAATCAGAGTTCTGTACACAACCAGGTATACAGTCTCAAACTTCCATAAAAATCTCGAGGTATCATGCTGAAGATTACATAACAACAATGTTTCTATACTTACTTTTTTACAATTCAATTATTTAACAAAACATAGACCACATACTTGAAATGTTCTAACCTATTTTAACTATCTTTATTAAGAACATCAAAGCTCTTCTTCTTCAGGACTCAGATCGAACATATCTGCTGCTGTTGATATAAGCACTACTTCTGTCTCTTCATCCCAGGTATAAATTTTCAAAATTCTAACTCTGTAGCACTGATGTTGTACATCTTCAATACAGTAAAGTATCTTTCTTCATATTTGTTTCCCATTACCTATAATCTTCATAACACTCTATTTTTAGTGATTTTCCATCTGTTAAAAAATAATATGATGTTACAATGGTATTATTAATACGTATTGGCTTCTTCTCATTCGTTATAATTGAACCATAATGTAGAAAAAATTGATGACTGACTTCGATGATGAAGCTACTGTGGAAGGCTGCTTGTCTCCAGACACGAAGCCTGCATTATCTTTTGACAATGAACATCATCTCAAAATAGTGGAAATGAGAAACAAAAAAATAGAAAAAATATACTAAATGTATGTATGCCTAACCCAAGGTAGTTTTTACAACTAACTCTATCTAATTGTTTGAAATTTCCATTACAAATCTAACTCCATACATAATTAATGCGAAGTCTCTAAACTGTATTAAGGTTGTGTTTGTAAACCTTTTATCAGTAAGTGTTCCTTGTTAGTTTGTTTGTTTTTCATATCTCAAAAGTGCAATAACTATTGTATTCTGTACTATGTAATTGGTTTACTTATGTTTAGTTTGTCTCATTCATTAGCATTGTTGTGTGATGTAGCATGTTTTCTGCTATATTAATTAGGTTTTATTCATTCTTGAGATATGAAGAATGTTGATTTTTTATTACTTTTTATCATTTCCAGCTATCTTTATTTATTTATATTGCAATGCTTGCTGTTTTTCTTTGGTGATTAATTGGGTCTGTGCATTGCAGTGTGAATTTGCCTCTTCATATGGATGTCTACCAATGTCATTCGACAACTTCTCCCTGAAGCCTCTTCAAGGAACTTTCTGTTCAGCATATTAAGTTGAAAAATTACGATCTAGTCTTTTTTTGGATACATGACTGTTATGTAATCTAGATACATTATCGTATCAGTTTTCAAGGATCTTTATGGATATGTTTCCCTATTTATGTTTTCAATTTCTGTTTGGATGATAGTCAAAATTAATTATGGTTTATTTTTCAAGGTGCATTCCATCATATTCTTCTAAGGTCAAAACATGTTTTCCGAATACTAAATCATTTGGATACCTTGTATTTTGCCATTTTTTTCACAGGGCTCTTGCATTGAGGTACTATAAACAACCTTATTTGGAGACAGCTGTAATTTTTCAACTATTCTGGTACAACTTATGTTGGTGCTATGAACGTCGAAAGTGCATTGTCAAACTGTAATCTCACTTCTAGTTTCCATTTTTAGGCAAAAAACAGGACTGGAGGTACTGATTCTTATAATACCTTTCTTTCATTTTCCTTGTTTTGAATTTTTCCTATGTAAAAATGTGTTCCTCGAATTGTTTTCAGCTCATGTATGATTACAGAGATAGTGTACACACTGAACTTTTATAATTTTCATTTTTGAAACAGATTTCTATAAATGATTTTTATGAATTTCTATCACTGCTTACAGTACATAGTGATGTATACACTGTGAACTTTTATAATTTTTGAAGTTATATATATGAATACAGTACATATAGCAGGTTGTATGTGTCCTGGTTTTATATAGTACATATACAGTGCTGTATACACATAACTTTTGTAATGTTCATTTTTTCAACAGATTTATATAAATATACCCATATTTTTCTATAAATACATACATTAAATAGTGTTGTATGCACAAAACTTGAAGAATTTTTGAATATCTATAAATGCATAGAGTACATATAGCTGGTTGTATATGACCTTCTTGTATACATTGCATATAGAGTGCTGTATACTATTCATTTCATTTCAATTCTTTTTTTGAACCATCAGTCACTGCATATTATGGTTGACAGAAGAAGGTTTTATATAGAGTGCACATTTCATATTTCATAGCCATTCCATGTTCCCAATCATGGTTTGAACAACATGTTTCTCACCCTGTAACAAGTATGTCTTTCTATTCACTATCTAAATATTGTACTCACTATTTGTCAGTTCATTAATAATATGGTGTGTTTCTACCACATAAGTTTTTATATCTTTAAATGTGTTCTAATAGTTTGTGCCCATAGTATATGATTTTTTCAATGTATTTTCACACATAGTATAGATCCACTATTTCTCTAACTACCTTAAATTTTTAATTGTGTTTTTATATACAAATTTGTATGACCTAAATTAATGTCTATGACTCATCCATTTTTCTTTACAGTAACAGATAAGATGAAGTGTATTAATTTCAATTGAGACTGCTTTGGGGTGATAAAAGAGATCGTATACCATACTATCTCTCAAGTCACATGAATTATACGAAGCACATAGACTCCATTATATCGTTGTTGTTTATTATACATGCATAAGTTAGGCTAAAGGGTTTTATTTTTTATTTTATGGAAATGTAATGTCAAATGATGTATTTAATTTAAGTTGCTTAATTTTCTTATTTGATTTCATAACATGTATTGTATATAAGGTTTTATATTACTATATTTATCTATATTAGTTTTTATGGTTTATTTATTTTATTTTATCATTTTAAATTGAATATGAATTCTGTCAACTTATCTGATTTGAAGTAACATTACATCTCCATGTGTTTATATGGTAACCACGTTGGAATTTTTACCCCACTATTGTTATATTCCAATGAATAAAAGGTTTTAGTACGAACTACACTATCCCACTAAAGTGAAATTTGAGAAAAATCACTGATTTTTGTAGCTATAATTGCAAGTTAATATGATAGTTTGATTGCTTCATATATTTTCATATTTTATTTCAACAATATTTTTTATAGTAATCACTGTATTAGACTATGCCCTTTACATATGGGTTAATTGATTATGTTTACCCTATTTTTTGAATGAGCCTCTTGCTTGGATACTGCAAAACATATGTTCCATGTTTATGTGTTTCCTATTGTAATAGAATTTTATTTTCTCACATACATGACATCTCAACTGCATATATATCAGTTCATCATGTTTCTGTTTCTATTATAGCAGAATTTTATTTTTTGATTGTAGGCCATAGCCATGCCATGCTCCCATACTATTAGAGTATTAAAATTAAGTATTAAGTTGCAAGTGGTATTTTCAAATTTTTCCTTTTACTTTTCATTATTGTTCCCTGTGAATATGATGTAATTGGTTGCAGTTTGGAAAGGAGTCTATTACTATGTGTACTTAGATGGAGTTTGAATGGTTTTTCAAAGCTCTGATTGTCTTGCATGAGCTACCAATTATTCTGAACCAATTTTATCTTAAACTTTTAGTTTGTAGGCCCAGTTAGCTGATTTCCTGGCAGAAACATGATAATAAAGATTTCCATGTTTGTGATCTGATTCTATCGTTGAATAATTTATTTTCTTCTCTTTTGGCCCGTGAGGTTCATTAGGTATCACAAACCCAAGAGGTGCATTATGTATCACTGACAGTCAACCAGCTGAGGGCATGCATAGAAGGAGCACACTGGTTTTCATTGTCGGCTTCGAAAGGTAAATTGTGACTTCTTTTATTTTGATTTCTAATTATTACATTTATGTAATCGTTTTTTTATTCTAAAAATTCAGGTGTTCTTATTGTAAGGATTTTTTTTCTATGTAGAAATGTTTTTCAGGCATTTGAAGTTGGATATTTTTACACTGTGAAATAGTTTCTCAATGACATAAAGACTTCTGATGTATGTCTTCAAATGTAATTGTCCATTTGAATGATCTTTTCATTCATGTTCATTGGAATATTGTGTTGTTTATAGAATTAGAGTATAATAATTCTTTAATGTACTTGTCATAAAATCTCAGTGACATTAATACTTATTTAATTTCATTCATGTTCGTTTTTTAGTGTACTTTTCTAATTACTGTCTATTTCTTCTTTTTATTCATGTATTTGAAAATTGATACGTCTGTTTTTTTTCTACATCGTGAGCTATTTACTTTTCCTTATTCATTAATGTTTTCATGCATATTCATTTCATTTTTTTCAAAATTGTTTTTCTTTTCAATTGAATGTTATCCACTATTTTCTGTATTATGTTTTATATGTTTTAAAATAATTTTACTTCCATTATATATTCTACTATATTATTTCCTTATATTCTCACCCATGCATTTGTATGGTTGATTTTGTAGAGTGATGGTATGATTATGTTTTTATTATGTATTATCATATATTCTCTAATATATTTTCAATATTATCCTACATATTCTTCTATATTATTTTTTTTTTTTTGATTTTCTAATGTTTTTAATTCTATATATTATATCCTTTTACAATTCAATATTAATTATCACTATTTTTTTAATATATACAGTATTTATGTTCTTTATTAATATTGAAGTACAATTTTGTCTTCTTGAAATTAAGCATCGAACGTATTGTCATGTGAATGCATGGGTAATTACTAGTTTGGATAAAAATAAGCTATGTGATGAAAACCAAATGGGAATGAAATCCAACTCCTCATTTAAACCAATTAAAGAAATTTGGACTATTGGAACATATCCTCACAAATCTTTTTGGAACATCTAAAACTACAAGCCTAGGTGTAATATTATTTATATATATTATGGTCGATAAGTTCTATAGATTTAAATGATTCTATTTTTTAACACTTACTAGTGAATCTTTTTATATTTTTATTAACATCTATAAGAAATAAATATATAAAAAAGTGTTTCATTGAAATGTGGTAATGGGGGAGTGTTTTAAAATCCTTAATCAAATTATTTTTCTACAAAACATGGCATTAAACATACTTTTTATTCCCCAAGAACACTCGTAGAATGCTTCGTCTTAGGTAAATAACCATTTATTTATGTACATTGAACATAAAAAAGGACATGGGTTAGGTTTAAGGAGTTTGTATAAAGGTTAAACATGTGTTTTTGTAGGTGAAATATTTTTACACGATTAGTAGAAATTATAAACCACATCCAAGAAATAGTGAAACATATTATGGGAGTAACTGGGAAGGTAGATAATTGGCTCATGTTTTGGTCAAGCCATATGAGTGTCTAGGAGAAAGCATAAAACATAAAATTTAGGGAAACACAAGTTTGGAACATATTTTTTATAAACATGTGATCCTGCCATGTAGTTTTTGTCCATGGGATAATAGCATTGCACTATTGAAAGATGGTTTTATATACCATATTGCATAACTGTGTGGTGTATGGTTGGAACTACGAAAGTTTTTCATCTAATCACAAATAATCCACATAAGACTCTTTAGTTGACTAATTCTTTAGGATCTAAAATTCTTCACACTCCCAATGCCTGAGATATATTTCCCTTTGATCTGAAAAAAACATTTAAGTGAACTGAAGTGAGTTGGAGATCAAGAATCATCAATAATTACATGATCTACCTTATTCTTTCTATATCAATTCTTATTATCTCCCTCCTCGAAGAATATATCTAGTCTATTATGGATTGATCTATGTAGTTTTTATTCTTTATAATAACTATTGATTCAATTTAATTGAAGAATATGTAATCCCAGATATAGATTTTTGTAGTACCATTAATTGTTTTTTTCCAACAATTTAGTTATAGGTGGATTCTCTCTCATATCTACTAAACATAGAACATAAATGATTAGTTTTGAATAAATTTTTTTCTTGAAAAAAAATCAAACCATGTATGATTTTTTATTGAAATATTATTTTTAGTATGGCATAGAAAGTGGAAAATTTGGTGGATTATAAAAGAACACTATGTTTATAATTTTAAAATTATTGTTTTAATATTATGGTATGGTTTTGATGAGAACAAGTTGTTTGATTAAATGAATTCAAGATAGATTTTTTTAATGTGAAATTTTATGGATATGGGATTTGGAATACATGGTTGGTTTGAGTTTATAATTCTGACGTGACCCTCAGTAAGGTTCATCTACCATTGGTGTATAAGGATGTGACATAAGATATGTGGAGTCTCTATTAGGTCACAATGATATTGGAAACCTTGTGAAAACAGGGTGGATTAATGAGTGACTACACATGATTATGTAATTTTCATATGGAATGCATGTGTGTGTTTATGGAAACAAGGAATGGGTATTCTAAGAAAATGATACACATATTAATAATTTTTATGGTATTATAAAAAATGTTTTTATTGTTTTGATATAAATTGGTTAAATATATTTTAAACAGTTTTATATAAATATAAAAAAAATGCTTTATCAAAATGACTTGACTTAAGAAGTCATTAGATAAATCATATTGAGTTTATTCTCATCCCATACTTGGTCACTTTGGTTCCTTCTTAGATGTCATATATTAGTATAAAAGTAAAAAAATGTATCATATTTCCCTATGATTTTTTTAGATAATGTTTTCATAGAAAGAGGTGTTCGATCTTGGAGTTTGGTTGGGGTTACTTTGTATTATATTTTATGGGTGTCTTTGGTTGTTTGTGTATCTATTTACTTTTCTTATTTATTTTTTCACATTATTTATCTAGTATTTTAACTTACTATTTGGTATAAGTTTGGTTGTATTTTTATTCATTAAACATATGAATGATTGGTTGTTTATTGTTTATGCTTATCTCAATGTTTTATTTGAAGGGAAAATTGTTACCCAATTCCCTTTGAATATCGTGGAATTTAATTCTAGAATTTGGTGACCTGGGGATGTCACATAAGGCTAGAAACTCCCCCATTACTTCTCAAGCCAATGAGGATGGGTGATATTTTACAAATGGTTTCAAGTTTATTTGGTACATGAGTTGGAAATTGTATCATTATTGTTCAGTCCTTGAGTTGGGTTCGTAAGAGGGATATATATATTTTGTAACATGATATGTATAGAATAAAAATACATATATGGCCTTTTTTTATTAAACTTTATGTTTATAGGCTGTTCGGATATAATTTGTTTTTACAAACATCATTGTGATTCATTATCCAAACAATATGGTTTTAACTGATGAGGATTTTATATCATGAATTGATAGTAAAGACTTAAAACTTGAACTCCATTTTTCGTTTTGAGTTTCATGATTTATGGAATATTGAAAAAAGTTTCTAATTTTGAAAATGGTTAAGATGGTATGAGTTTAAAGAGAATGGTTGTGGTATTTTGAAAAATGATTAAAAATGTTTATAATTGTTGGTTTTTGTAAATGTATGTTTCTAATATGTTTGCATATAGTAAATTGGAATTAAACAGACATTGGTATCAAGGGAGTGATGCCAAATGGTTTTTTTATATATAGAAAATGGAATCAAGTATACATCATCAGAATCAACTGGAAGAAGCTGCTGAGAATGTGATTTCACCAGAGTCACTAGTGAAACAGTAGCTGGTCCAAAGCACTTTCCTAGATTTTAATGACATATATAGGGGAGAGAAATTATGATCCTTGGAAAGTGTATAATTTAATTTAATTACAAATGTAGATCATAACCACCCTTCAGGGGGATTCTGAACTAGAAAAAAAAATTTATGGTTGAAACAGATGAAACAACTCTTTGATTCCCTTGGAACACCAAATGAGCTAAAAGTCTAGTTGGCAGTATGCATTCATGATAATCTTTTATTCCAATGGTATGAAATAGTAGTTTAGTCTAAATATTACTAAGTACTTTTTATGAGAGTATTTTGATGAATATTTTAATAAAAAATTCTCTCCTTACACATTTCATATTTTGAGAGCAATATACCTTTTCAGTTTGAAGTAAGAGAATATCTCAATAAAATATTATGCAAATAAACTTATTATTTTAGTCAAATTTTCCATGGAATTTTCTTTATGTTCATACTTGAAGGAACTCATTTTTGAATTGATGTTCACACTAGAAATTTCTACATTGATTCTCATTTTTTATATTAAGAACTCTATAGATGTGGAAAATAGATAAAAGTTGATAGAAGCATATATCTCTAGAATTACAGTAATAGGGATAATTTTTATTCCTATAGGAACAAGTGGGAACTATAATTCTAGGAATATTCAGAAGTAGGACACCTAATCCTAAAGTAGGGGTCACCTAATAATAAAACCATGTGATCATTATACATTCCCCCGCGACCGAAATGTAATCTTAGATTTTTTTTAAAAAATATTTATTTCAAGCATATCAAATGATATTGTATGTCACCACCTAGAACATGTCATGTTTTCAATCATATGGTATATATTCAGTGTTATTTTCACATTTCTACAAGGTCTAATTCTATAAATACATATCATGTTTCTCAAACATTATATTCTTTGACAAGATGAGCTAAACTGAATAACTCTAATCATCATAACTAAGAGAGAAAAGTTTATTTTGGGAACACCATGACTCATAAACCTATGAAATCTCAATAAAATAACGAATAGTAATGTGTAGAAATTAAGAAATTGTATTGAGATAAGAAAGTGATCAAGAATGATCAATCGTGTACTTTGATGATGAGAGGTATGATTCATTTTAATTTAATAATTATACAAATTTTTAATTCTTGTTCTACAACTATAAATGTGGATGAGTTTCTTTGGGATTTATCTATTCTTGATATGGATATTTATAGATTTTTTATGGGAATGTATTGGTTGACTTTTTAGGGGGCACATTGATTATTCTTCCTGAAAAGGTTTTTAACATATCGTGATGGAATCAATCATATATATAAGATATTGGTATGTAAATGCAAGTATAATAAGTATTTTGGAACCTATGGTTACAATAATATATTATTATTTGTTAGTTATTACCTTCTCATCTATAGATGAGATCTGAAAAAAATATTTTACAAATATAATTGACTAATTCAATTATGTTTTTCCTAATAATTTCTTAGGGTTTCCAAAAAAATGTGAAGTGGGGTTTAGGATTGATCACCTATCGAGTAAATATCTTATTTCCCTTCTATAATAGAGGATGGAACCAATGAAATGATTAAATTTAATATTTATTTAGAAAAGATGGAATGTCAAATGTTTATTTCAATGAGAACATATATGAGGGAAACACCAGTTATTTCTATGAAGAATGAATTTAAAAATATTAGTATTTTTTGTAAAATTATAATATTAACCAAGTCATGATATAGAATTGGTATCCAATTCAATAAATTGATGAAATTTTTGTTGAATTGAGGATATCTTAGTGGTTATCTAAAATTTATTTACATTCAAGATATCACTAATTATGAGTTTAGAATGAGGATATATTGAAGTTATATTTTAGAAGTTGATATTAAAATTATCAATTTTTCATATTTTCTTTTGGCATTACAAATGCACCATCCATATGTATGACAATGATGGATCATATATTTCAAGGTATCCGTATTTGTTTATTATGGTGTTTTTTGATGCTATTATGATGTATTATTGGATGAAATTGGATCATTTGAAACACTTGACTATAGTATTGGGTATCCTGTGATAGCACATCCTTTATTATATGTTATATATGTGTGATTTTTATATGTAATATTTATTTTTCATTGGCCATTTAATTTCAGAAAAATTGGTTTATTTGTATCCAAAAACGTTCTACGTTATTATCTCGTGGAAACCACCAAAAATATCTTTGAGATACATAATTTCTTAGAATTATTGGGATATTATAGAGGCATTATTAGTTATTTTTAACATATGGTCTTACCAATGTAATATTTGATGAGTAAAGGTTTTCCTTTCCAATGGAATGATGAATGCTAGAAGTCATTATAGGAACATAAAGTTAGAATTACATAAACACATATCCTCACATTTCAAGAGTCTTTAGAAGGATATGTTCCCTATTATGTTGGAATGGGATCTATGTCGGGATGTGTTTTCATGTAGTTAGATCATGTTGTTTCATATGGTTCATAGTGGTTATGGATGCATGAGAAAAACTATCCATCAAATGATTTGGAGTTAGATTTTATAGTGCATCCCTAAAATACAAGAAATCACAGTATTTTTTGTGATAAATTTATAGTGTATACAGATCATAAAATATCGAGGAACCTTTTATCAAATATAGATTTGTATCGAGGGAAAATAATATGGATAGAATATATTAAAATGATTGAATTAAATTTATTTTAAACATCAGGTAAAGTTATGTTTTTTGAAAATTAATTTGATTAGAAGTCATGTTCTTAGTTGGATAAATAGTATTCATATAAATGGAATATTTTTTTATTCATAGATGATATAACTCTATATTATGTAGAATTGGTTAATGTTGTGGTTTTCATTCTAGTTTCTATTGTACCTGATTTGGTTGAGAATTCTATAAATGCCCAAACATCTAATCATAAATTTGTTGCGATAGGTCAAAACATAAGGGTGTGGGTACCATTGATGGATAGATTATATATGGTATTTTAATGTTATATTTAACATATTGGTTGGTTGTACCTGTTATTAAATAGGAATGAATTCTTAGAGGCTACCACCATTAGAGGTGGGTTTTTTATCCTAGGATTCACAAAATATAAAAACATTGAAATCAATGTTTTTATGGGCTGGAATAAAGATAGTTGTACTGGATTGTGTCTTCAGATGTCTCACATGTTAGCATGTCAAGGTATATAATCAATGGACATTTTGTATGTTTTAATGTTTTATGATTCCAAATTGAAAATAGGAGAAAATATCCTTGGGATTTGTAATGATTCTACCTAGGACAATTGGAAACATGATTCCATATGGGTGATAGTGGATCTTCCCAAAAATCCATCTCACTTTATCCCTATTTTTGGTAATAATAATGTGGATGGATTTAACAAACTCTACATTCAGAAAATACTGAAAATTCATGGATTTCTAGTCATGGTTGTATCTGAACAAGACCTTTTGTTTACTTCTAATTTTTGGAAATCCTTACTGTAAGACCATGGAAGTCTAATAACCATCAACATGACTTATTTTCCTAAAATGGATAAAAAATACAAAAGGATGATGTAAATGTTATAGGATATAATTTAGACTTGTGGATGGGATTTTCAAGTCTCGTGGGTGGAGAATATATCATTAGTGGAGTTTTCATACAATAACTTCTATCAGTACTTGATACATATGGATTATTTTTAATAATTGAATTATTATCTATGTATTCCTCCACTTTGGTAGGTGGAAACATGTGAGAATTAAATTCTCAAACATACTATTTTCCATGAAACAATAGATAAAAATCACATGATCAAAAAAATAATTCTGATATTTCAATGTCATTAGAAATCACATTTCAATCACCATTGATGATTGTTACCATTTTATGTAGCTGGTCATGTTTTCTAGAGAATATCTCTAAGGCCGGGAATCATACTTTCAGTATGTAGGGAGTGTTTTTCCCATGATATTTTGTCCCTTTTGAGATACATGAACATTTTGGTGATTTTCCTTATTTGTTAGATTAACCTCTAAGGTTTAGTTCAGTTCATATAATGTATTGTGTATCTCAAATAAAAAATTACCAGTGTAATCCTGACCATGTGATATGATGGGGCCATGTTGATCTTTTACTGGATAATGTTTATTCATGTTCTAGTATGGATTATAGAGAGGTAAGTGAATCACATACATATTAAAAGAATAATTTTAGTTCAAATTTTATAGGAACATGGTTGGATTCAAAAAGAGACAAAAGATCATGAAAATAAAATGTTGGAGAAATGGCCTAAACAATATTTGGTCAATACTGGTTTACACATTATATGGATGGAAAATCAAATGGTGGGGAGAATGTAGCACCCATAGTTTTATGTACATGACACATTATATTTTTATTTTGATCTCACCAATATCTTAGGTTATGTTTCGGGATTTTTTAGATGTTTTAGACATGATTTGGAAGTATTTGTAGAGGTGTAATGTTTTAGAATTGTTAGAAGAAACCATTCACCACCTCCAGGAAACTTTGAAACTTCTTTTCAGAGTAATTGGGTAAGAGCATATTTGGTGCACGGTTTGGAAAAACTATGCGAGTGCCCATGGGAAACCATGGAACTTGAAATATGGGGAAAGGCATAATTGGTGCACTTTTTTCCAACTGTGAAAGGAAACTATGTGAGGTGTGGCCTTAAGATAATAGAACCTTATGATTGGTGCATGTTTTTCCAAACTGTGTGGCATAAACATGCTGTGTATAGTTATTACTCTAAAAATTTTGGATCTGATTCCAATTTAGCCATATAAGCCTCTTTAGTTGCCTAATTCTCTATGATCTCAAATTTATCTCCCTCCCAATGATTGAGATGCCTTTACCTTCAATACTAAAGTGAATTTTAGAAGAATTAAATAATGTTGGAGATCCATATTCTTTGATAAGTAATTGTTCTTCCTTGTTCTTCATATAAAATTTTTTCTTCTATCTCTCCTAACCAAAGATCTAGTCTTTTATGAACAGATCATGGTTTTTTATGTTAATCTTTATAATATATATTTAATATAATTAAGCGAAAATATCTATGACCAAATCTAGAGTTTTTGAGTTCCATGATTCATTTTCACCAACCATTGTGATATATTCAGATTCTCTCTCTTCTCTACTTGTCTTAGATCTAAAAGTAATAGTTTTTATTAAATGTTTTTCTAGAAAGTTTGGTTCTAACCTTGTGTGATTCTGGATAGAAATCTGGATTTGGTTATGGAATGAAAATTGTGAAATTTGATGGATTTCAAAAAAAATCATTGTTTATAATTTTAAAATAACAGTTCTAAAATTATTGGATGGTTTTTATGAAAGAAAGTTGATTGATGAAATTCATTTAAGTGAGATTTGGTTTTTATGAGAAATGGTTTGGTTAGGAATTTGGAATACATGGTTGGTGGGAGTTTATGATTTTAAATGACCCTGAATAAGGGGCATGTTCTCTTGGGGTAAAAGGGTATGACCCAAGATATGGGGCATGATCCATTGAGGGATAAGGTGAGTATACACCTAGTGATGACTTGGTAGATGGATGAGAGACCACTCATGAGTATATAACTATCACCTATAATGGATGTGTTTGTTCATGGAAACATGGAATGGTTATACCAAATCATTAGGAATGTTTTTAAGGTATTGTTTATTGTTTTAAATGGAAATTATTTATAGTTTTTTTATAATTTATTTAAAAAAAATTAAACGATTTTATATAAATTAAGATAATATGATTTTCCAAGTGGTGTGAATTATGATTTCATTTTGGGAATTTAACTTTTTTTATAGTCAAAACATGTTTGGGAATTTAAGCATGTTTGAAGATGCAATCGATCATGGATTAGGTAAATGGAAGGTACCATATTTCTCCACTAATTCATCCAAATACCATGGGAATATCTCATGGAATTTGAGGTTTCATATGTGTTGGGTTTTATTTGGAATTAATTATTCAGTGTATCTTTGGGTCTTGGAGTCTCTCTGTTCTTTTTTGGTTATTTTATTTTTCTTCTATTAGTAATTTGATATGGTTGTTTACAATTGGTTATGACATTGGTTGTATTTTTTTCATGCATTATATATAGGATTTGGTGTTTAATTTTTCTGTTTTTTTAGATTTTTTAAAATAAAATCACCTTTCAACGTCCTTTAATTCCATTAGTATTTATTTCCATCCTTTGTTGTCTTGGGGATTTCACCAAATTCTACTAACTACCCCGTCAATGGCATAAAGTACATGAAATTGGGGTGGGGGTTGTTGTGGAATTTAATTTATGATTATTCTAGCAGAATCAACAATGTTAACCAATGGCTCAACTAAGATCTATCTAGAATCAAATGAAATCCATATTATCACAACCAATACCCACCAAAACCTCCTTTCTAGAAGTATAGATATCAAAACCTACCACTCATTCAAAAATCCTTTCAACCACCACCATTCAAGTATAAATCATAAAAGCATCCCTCGACTAGTGCACCATCAATGGATGATCAATAGCTATTGACCAAAGTTATATTATTTGATTAAAATATTGATATGCTAAAACCCAGCTAAAAAGGATTGTGGACTTCATGAAAAAAAACATGGAATGATACCATCCTTGAAAATATCAAATCTCAGAAAAACTCACATCATTATCAAGACTCAAATTGAGAATGAGTTTCCACCACCTGAATAAAGAAACACTGATTCTTCTAATAAAAATTCTGAATATCCACTCACCCATACAAGATAATAGGATTATCGTTAAGAAAATGTAAAGACCCAATTCATAAAATAAAAGAAATAAATTCCCTTAAAATGTATCAAAGGGAAAATAATGTTATATAAACACCATTTCATTTTTCATTTTTTCAGTCGAAGAGGGTTATAGAGTATTGAATTTAAAAATATATTCAGGAGACCATTCAATATGTTGAAATAAATATCCCATTGATATAAGAAATATGAAAAATCCAGAAGTATGAAAAATTTATGAAGTAATTATCCATAAATGTAAGATTAATGGATAGAAATGAATGGATCATCTTAGGCAGAAGTATCTCAACAATTTTCACACACCCAATGCCCCAAATATTTATAGATCCTGTGACATTCTCTATTCTATACACGATTTGATCATTATATTTTATTGAAACTTTATGTGATCTAGGTACTTAAATAAATTTTATTCCTAAATCGGTATTTCATTATTATCGATAGGATAATTGATGCCAAACAAAGTGTTCGTACTAGTAAAAAATAGATCAATAGTTTTTGAATCTTGAGTTATATAAGATGTACTTGCGGGTGTAAGATGACTAATCATTCTGATGGACTTTTATGTTCTTTTTATAGAAGAAGATGGATAACCATGACACTCTCTGTCATCATGGGTATACAATTCATTATGGCAGTGAGGGCCATAATCTATGTTCATGAAATAACACTCACAGTGGAACTTGAATATAGTACAACAAACTTCAAAATTCATGATTCGATGAAACACCCTTCTAGTAATCACTCTCTTTATATGATCTCCCATGAACAAGTTTCAGATCTAATTGATGATTTAGATATTCCTTCAGAATTCTTAGCTTTAGGAGAACAATTATTGTTTGAAATTACCAGTACCAGAGAATATAAACCATATATATTTAAATTATAATAAGATGTTGTTATTTTTTTGGATGATTTATTAAGAGAATATGATATGAAATAATAGTTCCAAGCTTTAGAATCAGGTATCATGAATTAAATATAATCCCTCAAACAACCCCCAAGTTTGGAGCTAAAATCTATTTACAATTGACTTGAAGTATGATTACCTTATAGAATGATAGAAATTGTCAAAAATAATTTTCAACAACCCATCCCATTCATAAGAAGAAAATATAATATAAACTTCACAAAAGAAATTTCCAAGACATAGATTAGTCTTTAGGTGATATACCCAGAATCAACCCCAAATTATCATCTCAAAGAATCTTTTTATAAAGAGATTAACATCCAATTAATATATCACACAGAATATTGATTCCCACCATCAATGAGGATTTTTATAAAGATATATAAAATTTCTATATCTGTCCTAATTTACCTGATAATTGATTTATAGTGGGTCATCCCCATTTATAAGATCCCAAAGAAAATCAGTCTGACCACTATTAATAATTAATAAAATGAACTCATACCCATGAGACTGTAAAATGGATTTGGAGTTTGTATAGATTATAGAAATATAAATCATTTTAGTCAGAATGACCACCTACCCATTACATTCAGTAATCAAATGAAAGAAATATTATCTATAAAGTCTCATTATTTATTTTTTGTTGTTTTTTCAGGACACTCCCAAGTATCAATTACAGAAAATGGCCCAGAGAAGATAACCTTCATCCATCCTTTTTTTAACTTTCACATAAAAGAGGATGCTTTTTCTATGAAAATCCCCAAGTACATTTCAATGGATTATGCTAAGTATTTAATTAGATCATAATAAGGAATTACTTGACGTTTATATTAAATATTTCACTATTTTCAGTAATTCATTCGACAATTTATTTGGGAATTTGAAAAACGTTTCAAAAACATGCATTTAGAAAAATATTTTCATAAACTTAGAAAAATTACATTTCTTTATTGAAAATAGAATCATTTTAGGCCACATAATGTCATTTAAATTAATTTATGTAGATAAGTAAATGGTTAATGTAAAAACTCATTTCCATATCTGACTTGTCTTTAGAATGTTATATCATTTTTAGGCCATACAGGTTTCTACCAAATATTTATCATATATTTCAGTAAAATTTCTCTCCCTATGTTGATATTACTGTTAAAAGAATATTATTTTTATAGTTATTATCAGTATAGGAATGATTTTTATGAGTTGAAATAAAGGTTGATTACACCACCAATATTGAAACCACTAAACTAGGACCATACTTTCAAGCTACTCTATAACACACAAAATCATGTTATGGGAGGTGGACTCTCTCAAATAATTGACATAAAACCTCAAGTCATCACTTATTAATTAAGGATAATGGATTACACTCAGATCAGATACATGTATATATAAAATGAGTTCCATGTAGTCATCTTCGATCTAAATAGATATTGATCATACATATAGAAAACTAAAGTTGTAATTTTTTCTAAACTTGTTGATCTCAAGTATCTAATGAAGAAGGTTTATGCTAAGTTGTGACTGGTGAGAAGGATTATTCGCTTTTATTAATTCTACCTTGAGGTAAAAGAAAAATATTTTATCAATAATCATTTGTCTAATCATCTCATCAGACAACCTTACATTGATGAAGTATAAATTTCATGTCAGAACCCACTCAATGATTAACTCCTAGGTGAAAAACTATACGTCATATAGGTATAATAACCATGGTATGAAAAAATTTCTAATTATTTAGTTTCATATTAGGTACCATCTTGTTTAAAATCTCATCATTAGAAAAAACATAATTCTGAATTTATGTTTTATATTAGGGACAACCCATTCCTCTAGAAAATATACACTAATCATATAATTATAATATATCATATAGATAGTGAAATTGAATCAATTTTTAAATTATATAATACAATACATTTTGGGGTCCATTTTGTATGACTAAGTAAAACATAGAAAATATAAAAATATTGAATTTATTAGCCCAAATTATTTAATGATTCATAGGAGTTTTGTAAAAAAAGTGAGAAATTTTATTTCTATGAAACCATCTAAAAAATAAATTAAATTTCCCAAAAATCACTTACACTCTATGAGATTTTTGAAGTGTGGGATATTGTATTTATGAGAACATTCCCTTTTTCATTTTTTTAATATTATATTCTACTCACTGTAGACTATGTTTCAAAATGGATGGATGAAAAAATACGCTATGATAGATGATGATAGTTGTTTCTTTGATTTGGTTAGGAATAATGTCTTTTGTATGTTTGGAGTTCCATAAACCCTTTTTCGTTACCAATGGACCCATATATGCAACAAGAAAATGGAGGAATTACTGAAACAATATGGGTTTAACCATAAAACATCAACCTCATATCATCCATTGACAATTTTCCATGAAAAACTTTCTAATGGAGAAAAAAATAGAATTAGGGAAATGATGGTAAAACCCAACACCATGGACTAGATCCAAATGGTGGATGGTACCCAATGTGTTATAGGACATCATTTAAGAAACCCCTAAGAATGATCCCCTATAATTTAATTTATTAGAATAAATTCTACCTCATGAATTAATTGGAACACAAATCCTACTGATCCATGAGACAAATGAATATAGACCATAATAAAGCTAGGAAAGAGAATAGATTATAACTGAATGAGTTTGGATAATTTAAGGGATAAGATTTTTAAAATACAAAAAAAATACAATTAGTTAACAAGTATATCGCATGAAAAAATAATTTATGTAAGAACATTCAACCCTAAAGACCAAAGGTTATTATATAACATAACTCTCAAACTGATAATTTGTAACTTTTGTTTCAGATGGGAAGGAAATTTTTATATCATTCTTGTATACCCTTTTGGTATAGTGAAGATAAAAAAGGAAATATTATGAAATCAATTCAATATTAATGGGAAGAGGGTGAATAAATACCATGGTAGCATACCTCAATAACCAATTGAGGGTATTACCCTAATTCTCCCTAATTACCAACGAAGACCAGCCAGACTGTTTATTCCCTTTAAATTTGATTAAATGTAGTAATTTCATATTAATTATATATATAATAAAAAATTATTATAATTAATTAATAAAATATCATCAATTAAATATAGGGGAGTTAATATTGTATTGTAGTATTTTAAAAAACTCTTTTTTAATTCAATCCAACGACATTAAACAAAAGAACTTCGGATTTGTAACATGAATTTTTTCAATAGCCCAATCTTCCCGTAGTCATATTATAGAATGATTGAATAGAAATGCACTATCATTTTTTTATTCATATTTTTAAGGGACATAAACGAAGACTATGTGAGAATGGGGAAACTAAAAAAATACACATTGTAAATCGAAAACACGTCATGAATGTGCTGCAGAAGAGAAGTGAAGGAATTTGACCTATGCAACCTAACTGAAGAACCATTTCAAATGTGATTTTTATTTTAAAATACTTATATATTAAGTTATATATGTATTTTTTAAAATATTTTATTGAATATTCAATGAAAATTTCATGATCATAATTATGTTTCTTTCTTTACTTGACTGGTCTAGGAGACATGAATTTATTAGGAATCCCATGATACCATGTTATAAATTTTTATGATAATGATATTGAATGATTAAAATGGGGAATTTGATACTTATAATAAAGAATGTATATTGGATTTATGAATCATTATTTTATGGAATGTATTGAGTTAGGTAAAAGAAACTTCCCTACAATTTTTTCACATTGAATTTCTAAATTTTATTTAGATTGATTTGTTATTGTTATTTTCTCTCTTGAGTGATTTTCCCCCAATTACATGTTTCATTAATGAGAGTATTCCTAAAGCAAATAATTCCTATTTACATCTTGAGAATATTAATTGAGTGATCCTGGGACATTACACATACTAGAACATCCACATGAACTTTTTGAAGATATAACGTTGAAAATAACATTTGATGTGATTGAGAAATTTTTTTATTAATCACATATCCATGGGAACACCATGAAATTAATCTGTGTTTATACCATAGAATTTATAAATTATATCACAATAAATCATCCACATTACAATCCATATTTATCTATTCCAACCCTAGTCTATTTATTTTGCATAATATTTTTTAGCTCAAGTGTGGGGTTATGGGAGGTCCAAGAAGATTGGATATATTCTGTTATATGTTAAAATTTTAGGAGTTCTATTTTGGGTATTGAGAAGGTATCATGTTTCATCTATTGAACTTATTTTTTACGTTATTTAAAAAAGATGAAAAAAAGGTTATTTTTTTTTGGGAAAATCAAAAATCCCCATTACTAGACTGACAATATATCAATCCTATGTGGTTATTTGGTGGATGTTATATTTATTCTATGTATGATTCTTAAAAAATTAAAAACAAAATTAAAAAAAGTGAAACACATTCATTATACTTACACTGGTCATGACCATACTTTAATTTTTTAGGATAGGGAATTTTCATTTTATAGGGGATATTTTCATTTCACTTTACATTTGATATCATGTAGTATGATTTAGAGATAACCCTCCTTTTTTAGCCTTGATATTTTGATCACCAATACTAACAACCTGAATCTTAAGATTTATTAGAGCCTTTATTGAAAATACCACCTGATTTTTTGTGAATTATTTCTTTACTCAATGGCTAAATTATTTCCTTTTAAAGTATATAGAAAAGAATTATGCACTCATGATAATATAATAAATATACTTGAATTTTTATCATGAGTGATGGGATAAAATAATCCTTTGTGAGGTAAATCATGACATCGCATGTGTGATAATAATTAATTGTGATATATTAATGAATGAGAGTGTAATATCAACTAGTTCTCAATGGGAAAAAAATACATGGGTTTATTATTTAATTTAAATACTGGGAAGTTGAATTGATATTTTTTGCAAATCTTGAATGGTTAACCCCCAATTGATAATCATTTGATTTAATATCATGGGAATTTAAAAATTAGTAACATGTTGTTCCTCTTTTATTTATTTTAATATTACATGATTGAGGATGTGAATGTTATAGCTCTAGGGTAATTGAATAGAGGATTCACTGGCATGAAATGAAACAATCTAACATAACCAAAAACTATAGTTTTTATGGGAAATTATGTTACTACCTCTTTTAAAATGCCTAAGATGACCCCTTATGACCCAAGACCAAATAATGATCCATTTATGATAACTATAAGGCACTATAATTCCAATATTTCATACGATTTAATGATAAAAAAATCATTTTTTACTAATATGTTTATCCTATGTGATTTATGGAGAATAAATAAAATTTCTATATGTATTATTTCATTTGAATATTTTACTCTAATTGGTGATCTTTTGAGTTTAAAAAGAAATTTTTTTGTAAGTAAAATGGTGTACCCATATATAAATTTCTTACAACATTTCAAATTGGATAATTACTCTCAAAAACAAAATATCTTATTCAATGAAATTTTATTATTAGTTGAATTTATAAATCTAAAATAATGAAAATGTGTAATATCAAACTAGAGTTTTCATATAATTAAATTACTATTTGATGGCATATAAAATATCTTATGAGAAGAAAATTTTTATGAGAATTTTTGGAAGAAGACATAAATTCTTACACATTGGATATGTGTTTAAATAAATTTTTAGAAAATAAGAGTAATTCATACATGATCTGATATAACAAATTATTTTTTCACACAGTGACCCAATATAATATTAAAGTAGAAGATATCCTATATGAAGTCAATTACCTTAAAGAATAGTTGTTCTAATTTATATCATTATGTAAAAATGTTTTATGACACATAATATCATTCAAATATTAGTATTTATCTCAATTGAATAATTCTTACAAGACTCAATATATCATTCAAATATGGAATTTTCATATAAAGGAGAATAATTTTGTACTAATCCAAAAGTTATATGAATTAATTAAAATCTCATGCTGAAGTATAAATACATACAAACAGAAGGAAAGTCATACATGAAATAAATTGTTTTGTGATAAAATGTATTAATAAGATGAAGATCTATAATGCAATTTGTTTTTCTAATATTTAATTTTATTTTCATGGAATTTATTATAATGTTGTATTCTAATAAACTTTCACACCAACCTATCATTTAAAAAAAAATTAGTGATGTAAAATAAGGAAATTGATATTTAAATATAGTTTTTATATCTGAGGACACATATATTTCCATGATTAAATAAAGATAGATTAAAGGAATATCTATGAAAATGATATTTTTAGAGAAGAAAACTTCATATCATGGAAAGCAAGAAAATTACAAAATATTATATTCTCTCAACCATTAATAAAAATTTATGTTTTTATTAACTTATAATTAAATTTATTTTTAATGAAAACTCTCTCTCATGATCTATATAATATTTTTTTCATGATATTTATATTTCAAGAATGAAAATTAATATTTACTAATAATATGCATTCCAGATTATTTTTTGTATCTGAACAACCTATAGAAATACACTTTGATGTCATGTTGTATATCTCCATTAATTCATCATATTATATTAATTCATACTCATGATATTTTTTTGAACCCTCAATATTCATTCATATAATATTTTTATAGTGTTTACAATTAGTGTGTTTTGTGTGAAAGTACAATGATGACCATCCTTTTTAATACATTATTGTTTACATAAATCCTCAACAAAAAATAACATTAACAACATCAAAGGACCTTTTGAGGTTTACTTCCTTGGGAAATAGGTACTTCATAAATAATTTTCATAGATCATAAAAACATAACTTTATTTAATCCACCTAAACTTATTCTCTAAGAAATCTATCTGATGTTACTTTAATGAATGTTAGTTCTGGGGTTCATACATCAATATAAAAGGGTAAACGTAAGTCCATGTAATAGAAAAAGGAAATGGAACCTATAAAATTTTCTTTGATAAAAATTGAGGCATAACATAAGAGAATAATCATATGTATATGATACATAACATGTAAATGTGTCTATAACATAAAAATGAGACACTGGTTATCATATCACCAAGGTTCATCACCAATGTATCCAAAAACATATTTCCAAGGTTGTTTACCAAGGTGTAATAAACCTATAATATTTAGAGATTAATTATTTTCTATATTAATTATATAACTACTTAGTTACTCCCTTAATATATCTTAATTCATGTGATCTTCATATATTATATATTATAATAAATCATTTCATTAATTACCATTGAAGAATAAATAATGGGTTTCATATAAAATCATTGCATACATAAGTGATTAAAGACTTGAACTTTTTTTCATTTATAACCAAAAAATATATTTTTTGTTTCATACATGGAATTATAAAATAAATGAATTATAATTAAAACAATATGAATATAATTTAATAAAAATATGGCCAGTTAATAACAACATAAAAAGTGAGGTATGGAAAATCAATGAATTATTTTTGTAGCATAACAGGTATACAAAGTGGCATATAAGAAGGGATTAATGAGAGTGAATAAAAGTCAATAATTGATAGAAAAACTTTTGGATAGTAATATAATGATCATGAGTGCATCAAAACATAATAAATTTTAAATTAATGGACAAAAAACAAAGGAAGTACTTTATTGAAAATAAAGAGGAAGTTAATCCCTTTCCTTAAATATAATTTCCTAAATGTAAAGTAGTGATTCTCTAAGATCATGATAGATTAACCAACAAGCTTAATGAGAGTATAAGACAGGGATATATGGTTTAATGATTTTGGGTGTGAAATTATTGCGGTGGAGTTCCTGGTATTTATAAAAAAGTGATCAGAATTATTTATTATTTTTCAAATACAATGCTTGGAATTCAATTATTTGGAAAATAATTTTTTCATTGGCCACCTATGGTTTTTCCTCATGGTACATGAAATAAAAAAATTGGTTTTTTACACATTTCAGTTTTAGAGTTAAAAACCATTATTTTATATTACTTTTGGCAAGGTAGTATACATTTCCCACAAAATAATATTTTCAAAATATTAACTTCCATTTTTGTCTTTGTAAAGTTATTTAGAGGATTTGAAATAATTAAAATAAATTATATATATAATATAAATTAATTTTTTATTAATTATCTCATCATTATTATGTATTTATTAAGTCATAAAATATATCGAAAATAAAAAAATATGCTTTTTTTAAATTCACTAAAAATTAAACTATTTTATAAAATTTTAAAATTTTCACCCTAACCTAGTTTTGATGATCTGAATTCAAATATAATGTTTATTTTATGAAAATAAATTCCCAAGTATAGGAAATAATTAATTTCATAAAAAATTACATATTTCCTATATAAAAATATTTTTGAAGGAAACATGCTATTTATTAACATTTAGGTGTTCTGTATTTTATAATATCTTATGTATTGGTGCATAAAGAGATAGGAAAGTTTTATTATAGCATAAATATAATTTTTATAAGTTTTGTTTTATATTAAAAATGTTATTTTATTATTTTATTTTTCATTATTACTATTTTAATAGGCATATAACGGTGTCATTGAAATGGTCAGTTAATGGTCAAATCATAACGGGCACATTACCCTTTACACCAAATATATACTTCATTATTATCATATAAGAACATTAACTACAACTATTATAAAGGTTCAAAATTTTCCTTGATAGTTTTTATCATATTCATAATGCCTCTCTTTCATTTTTTATTCATCATAGAAAGATTGAGATTTGTGGGGTAATTTGGTCCTACGGAGTTTCCCTTATTGTCTATATTATTGTTTTAGTTTATCCTTATGTACTATTCAAAGATATTATAGTCAATAATATTTCAATATGTGTAATTCTCATATAAAATATCATAGTCTTTATATGTTCTCATAAAAAAATCATTGTAAAATTTGAGTTCTTATATTGATAACATAAAAAAAGAAGTTTTTTGTCATTATATTCTCCTCCCACCACTATATGAACTTTTACCCACATAATTTGCGACCTTACACAAAACATGTGGGGTTATTTCTCCATTATCGATTCATCTGGAACATAGGATTCTTATTCAAAATTTTTATTTCTCCACATTACATTCACAAGATGGTTATCCTTTTTCCTCAATATATGCTCCCTTTCATGAGTACATTAGATTGGTTTTTATTTATGTGATTGGTTAGGTTGCAATTCCACAACATTTGTGTCAAATATATGTATTGGATATTACATATAATTTATTAATAGGGAAACATGGAATATTTAGTGGACATTAGAATTATTTTTCGGTGGTGCTAACCAGTATAAAACCACTCTAATACGCTCTAGAATGTATAATAGTCTTATGTACCATAGAATCGGTTTTCCTTTATTTAAAATAATATTTACTTATTTTCGTGGTTATATTTTGAGTAATACATGATCCCATAATTGAAATTCAATTTATTCCTTTTTTTAGCATAACATTTTATTGACTCTGAGTATCCTTTATATTTTTAGTGATCACATGTATCAATTTGTATTATTTCATACTATATCTACTCCCAATATTTTTCTTTCCCCAACATCATCACAACATATTAGAGTTATATACCTCTTCCAATAGATTTCATTATAAGGATTGATTTGAATACAGTATTGAAAATTGATGCCATATGAGAATTAATATAGTGTATGTTCATGATCTCGTCTCCCTTGAAACTCAAGTGATACGACCCATAAAATATCTTCCAATGTATGAATAATTCTCTCAGAGTAACCATCAGGTAGAGAATGATATATTTTGTTAAATTTTATTTCATTATTAAAAGATTTTTATAGTCTCCTATAGAATGTAGAAGTAAATCTTGGATATTGGTCTGAAATAAGTGACAATGCTTCCCCATAAAGTATCACTGCTTCCTGAATATACATACAGGAAAAATTATAATGTGTTAAATCAACTAATATAGAAATAAAATGGTTATAATTTATTAATAATCAACATTTAACCTTATATAATTTTCTCCAATAGATATTCTTAGAATGGAAGTAATGATGTACATAGTGATTTTATCCCACTTACATATGGGTATGGGTTGTGGTTGGCATACTCTTTTGGGTATTTTTAACTCTTCCTTCACTTGATGGCAAGACAAATATCTTTCTGTATAATTAGTAATATCCCTTTTCATTTTATCCCACCAAAAATGATCTCATGTATATCTATACATTTTGTTACATCCATGATGTATAATGAATGAAGATTTTTGGGCTTTATCTGTCATCTCATTATTTCACTTTGTAATAGGGGAATATATATCCATGTACCAAATCAGAGTACTCCCTATTTATCATCATTAATTTTAAGAAACATCCCATTTTCTTATAGATTATATTTTGTTTTGTAATATAGGATTTTATTGTAATGGTTTTGTTTTCATTTATTGTAATAATAGTTGGGAAATAATTTGGTATATTATTGATTATGTTCCTTCCATTATTAATTACATGTCTATCTTTACCAAGTCATCGATCAATTAATCTTATTCAACTTTAAAAAAGGAAATAACTCTGGGATATTTCCTACACATTTAATTAGAAATATTTATTACTTCTATAGGGTGATAATGAATAGAACAACCATAGTTCTCATGAATCTCCAACCATATCCTTTTTCTCAGGTTTAGTTCTTGTAATGGGAATATATAATCCAGAAATTGGTGGTCATTGTATATGCCACATTTATCCCCATAATTATTGTTTCTCCATATCTTTAATTCCAATATAGTTATATATGACTCTAAATCATTGGTAGGATAATTATTTTCATGAGGCTTTGACATTTGAGACATAATAGAAATAACATTATTATTTTTCATGAGTATGAATTAATGTAATTTCATGGATGCATTACTATAAATAAAAATTTCATCCTGAGGAGAGTGTAATGTTAGCATAGATGTTCTAAAAAACCAATTTTTTTGTTCAAAAAAACATTTGTTTGACACTATATTATCTATATAAACATAACACCTTTTTGAGTTAACTTTTTTAGTGGATTATAATTGGGTGAAAAAAATTTCACAAATCCTATATAATATATGGATAGACCATGGACTATTATACATTTAGGCCACCCCTCCATTGCCTTTTTATATGCCAGATCATTAGAGATTCTTTCACTTTTTTTAATTATTTCCAAGAATACTACTTTTTTTAACCAGAATATACATTTAATATATTAACTAAAAAGATTATCTTTCCTCAAAGTATATAGTATAACCATTATATGATCTTCATGCTACTCACAAATTTGTTAATATATCATAATATTATAAATAAAAAATATAATAAATAGGTCATGTTTTTTCCAAGAGACTATATTCATCAAATCTATAAATATTATAGGAGAATTAATCAAGAAAATTGACATAGATAAATCTCATAGTGTCAATATATACTTCTTAATGAAGACTTCATGGTATTTTCTTTCATTTACCCCGCCAAGTTATACCAATATTAGAGGTAAATAATATATAGGAATTAGGCCCCATGAAGATGGTTGTGAAAATTATCAATCCATGGAAGAGTGTAATATTTCTTCAATATAATCCAATTATGTTATCTAAAATCAATGAATAATAACATTGATCTATCTTTATTCTTCACAAAGATAATATTTTCTTCTTAAGAAGACACACTCAATCGAAAAAACACTTATATAAAAATTTGTTAAGTATGTTAATTAATAATTATAACTCCATGTATGTTTTCCTGTATGGGGTCTCTGATATTGAATTCAATCCACGTTTTACTTAAATTGCTAACTCTACCTCTCTTAATAAGGGATTACCAAATAATTAATCAATAAATAAATCAATTCATTAAAAAATAAAGGGTATATATCCTATTTTTATACTTTTACTTTCTTCTCCTTCTTTACTAATCATTTCCATAAAAAATGTAATAATGTGTGGTTCTTTCCAAGGATCAGGCTGGGATATCTCTCCATTGAATATAATTATCGGTTATCCCTTGAATTCAACTAAAATTTCCTTAATTAAATATTTGATATTGTCATTATACATTTCTAGGAAATCTATTAATAGTATTATGTCAAATTACACCAATGGAATAACAATCTTGTTTAAAAATAGATTCTACTCACTAAATTTAAAAGGTGAATCAATATATATCATTGATGATGTAATAGTTCCTCCATGATTTGGAACTAAAAACTCTACCACTACTATTTTAGGTTTTAGAAATATTTTCAATAAAAACATTAATGAAATAAAATAATATATAGAACTGGAAGAAAATAATGTATGTTCTAGCATTGAGTGTTTAATGAGTGTACCTTCCACTACATCATTTGGAACCTAGACTTCCTCATTCATGATTGAAAAATAAAGACCTTGATATTGTGGCCTCTATTGGTGTATATGTGGTTTCCCTACATTATATTCTTATTTTGAAATTTATTAATGAAATATACATTCTCCCCAAGCATTAATCATTTTAATTCAGGTTTTACTTTTACTATATTCCCTATTCAATTATAATGCATATATAAAGGATTTACATCACTATAAATATTTTGATATATATTTCCATCTATTCTACACTTTTTGCACTTTCCACTTCCTTGAAGAAAACTCCTTGAATGCTTCTTCCCATGCTTTTTCCACACTTGTAGCTCTCATTTTTTCCCTTTCCAATAATGGTCTAAATTTATTAAGGATTTTTGATCTATCCTCCTATTTTTATAACTCATTCTATGAGACCGCTAAAAATCTCCAAACTTTATTCCTATATTGATAGAACACCACACAATCTCTTCATAACTACCAAAGTCTCTAATAAAAAGAGATTTTCTTAGATGATGTCTTGTCCTAGTAAATAATTGATCAATATTCGCATTAAAATAAAAGATTAATCTTGAAGTTTATCATGTAGGAATTGTAAATTTCACCTCATAACTATCCACTTATTCATTTTACTTTTCTCTTAATTTATGGAAATCCAATCTTATCCTCATACAAATAGTGCAAGTAAAATACTTTTTAACATTAAATTTTTATAATTTTCCCATTCTAAAGATTTATATTCATCATTTAGCTTCACATTCTTTATTAGTGTCCTATATTTATCAAATTATATAAATTGGTGGTATACTTCCAAAGAAACATTCTCCTACATAGAATAATAGAATATATAAAATAAATATTTTATAGTGTTGATCCATTTTTTTGTGATTAATGGAATGAAGGATCTTCCAAAACCCGGTGATTATTGATTCATGAATGATTTCACTACTATTTATTACTTCCTTGGAGAATTTAGATAGTCAACGTTGTTTGTGATATTTTTTATAACTTAAGATAAATTATTTAGGTTAATTATAATGTTTCCAACTCTACCTCCCCAAATATGAGAATTCCATCATCGTATTATCTATTTCATCGGATATTTACATGACTCATTCTATTTCATATCATTTTTCTATAAGAAGATAACCTATGTGAGAAATTTTTTACTATTAGAAATTTTATAATAATAATGTTAAAGGATTGATTAATCCTAAAATTTTCTAATAACATGCTTCTATGATTTCAAACATCAATCAAAAAAATTACTTCCTCAATACATCCTTCATAATGGTTTCTAAAAAAATGGGATTAACCAAATAATATCCCATTTAATTATAAAAATAGGTGTTTATTAATGCCAACTACTCATTCCTATAGTGAACATTGCATTATTACCCAGCCAGTCCTTTTAGTTTTATTACACATAGATGCATCTCTTCCATAACTGTATTAACATATAGTATCTAGATAGTGATGTTGTCGCTACGAAACCACAAAAATTGTACTTTATAAAACAAATTGATAGTTTTCCTATAGTTAAACTTATCCATATGGTTATAAAATATTTTTATAGATCTAATTTTCTCAAATAACTAATCCTTTCACATGATACCCGCTATAGCAACCCACCATTTTAATACATGTTTTTAAAAAAACTCCTTAACAAAATATTTCAATAATAACTTAAAAGGACCTTTTTAGGTCTATTTTATTGGAAACTATGTAAATAATACATGAAGTACATGGATCATAAAAAACATTTACATTTTTTCAATCCACATGAAATAATTCTTTTAAAATTATTCTGAGGAAACTTCACAACAAATGATTTCCTTGGGGCATACATTAATAGAAAATGGTGAGCATAAATCCTATAAAGTGATAATTATAACAAATGGAATATGAGTTATTATCAGGGGTAAAAAATGAATCATAACATGAGAGTATAATTATAAGTATTTGATTTATAACATGAAAATCTATACATATTATAAAAAATTGAACATTCATTAGAATATCACGAAGTTTTATCCCCATGGCATTGTAAAAAAATTACCATGGTTATTTACAAAATCATCATAAATATGTCATCTATAGAGATTAATTATTTTCCCAATGCATTAGAGAAATTTATATGAATGTTTAGAGTACTATGACCCCTCTTTGGTGGCTAAGGTTCCCACATCTACAATAAGAAAATAGATTCATAACTAAAATTTTATAGGGTGGAAAATAAATCATTAACCAAAAAATTTCCATTTAAAGATTTCCAAGATAATGTTTTCAAAAACTAAATCATGGTAATTCCAGAAAATATGGTAAAACCCAATATGAAAGACTGTATCCAAAATTTTGATCATACACTATGGGATTATTGGACATCTTATAATACACCCGTAAGAATAGGCCCCTATCGATTTATTTATCTGAAGATATAGCTTCCCCTAATAGAATTGGAACACAGAGCTTACCAGGTTGTAAGATAGATGAATATGGACCTTGAAAAATCAAGGAAGGAGAGAAGATTATATCTATAATAGATATAATAAATAAGGATATAAGGTTTTAAAAATTAAAAAAAATACGGGTAATAAGAATATCCTGTGAAAATATAATTCAACCAAGAACCTTTCACCTTAGATATTAAATGTTGTTATACAACTCCATAATCAAATTGATTCTAGGTAAATTTAATTACCGATGGAAAGATCCTTTTAATATTATTCATGTAAATTATTTTGGTTCTTTACAGATTGAAATGGATGGAGGATAAAACATATTCACTATAAATGGGAAGACATTTAAGAAATACCATGAGACCATAACATAATAACCAATGTAGGTGATTAAGATTTTTCACATTGATTACCAATAAAGACCAATCATGTTTTACCTTTACTTTTAATTTTATTAAATTTAGTAATTCCATATTAATTATATTAACATTAAATATTAATTATAATTCATTAAGGAAACTTCGTCAATTAACTATGGAGGAGGGAATCCTATAGTCTTATATTTTTTAAAAAAATCATTTTTTTCGTTGACCCAACAACATTAACAAAATAAATGCCTAGAGTTAACCATATATTTTAACTTAGTCCACAATTCCCCTCAAATATATTTTAACATTATTAAACAAGCCTTCACTATAATTTTTTTCATATTTTTCATCTCCATAAATTAATTCAATGAAAGAGCCATCAAATTGAAAGGAATACAAATTGTAAAATGAAAAAACCTAAAGACAGCTGTGATAAATAGAACTCATGGAACATGGCCTACATAACCAAACAAAAGCATCATTACTAAATGGAGTTTTATTTTACAATCACATATCTTTTTAAATGTTGGTACATCCATGTTCTATAAAGAATATGTAGTTTTGGGATTCATCAATCATCTATTTCTTTAAAATTTTAATATATGGGACATATATCCTTATACCAAATCTTAAAACTTCATATAGATTGCTATTGAACTCTAAATTCTTCCCATTTATCAATAAATTTCACTTCTTTTGTAAACTAGGATTTTCTCTTTATCATTTCATGATAATTTATAGTAATGATAGTTGGGAAATAATTTTGGATATGATTGATGATGTTCTATAACTTATGAGTAAAATGTTAATCTTTACCATGTCATTGATTAATGCATCTCCTTCAACCCACTTCATTGTAATAAATCTGGGGACCTTCCTACTCAACACATTAGCAAATTGTTTTTCTTTTTCAGCGTGATAATAAAAAAACAACTATAGTCCTTATGGAGGTCCAACCATATCCTTTGTATATTGTTTAGTTCCTTTTGTGTGAATATATATTTAAGACTCTAGTGGTTAGTGTATATGTCACATTACTCCACATAATTATAGTGCCTCTATATATTTAATGAAAATATTAATTTAGCTAACACCAAATCATGGATATGATGATTATTTTCATGGTGATTTAACTACTGATATAAATTAGAAATCACCTTGTCATTTTTCATGATTATTCATTCATGTACTTTTATAGAAGCATCTCTATAAATGGAAAACCAATCAAGATCAAAGGTTGATGTTATCAGAGGTGCACTAAACCACCTATTTTCAACTCTTATAAAATTTCCTCACACTTTTGTTTCAAAATAAATGTAACTCCATTTCAAGTTAACATTATTATTTCATTAGAAATTGGTGAAATATTTCTCAAAATACCTCTATAATATCTGGCTAGACCAAGGAATCTAAAAATCTCCCTGACTATTATAGAATTAGGCCACTCACCCATAGAATTTTTTATACTGGATCCACCATGATTCCTTCACTAATAACAAATTTTCCCAAGATTACTAATTTTTTTACTCAAACACATGTTTTCAGTATTTACTAAAAAGATTCAATTTCCATAGATTTTTTATTATAAACTTTATATAATCCTCATGGACCTCTTGAACTTTAAAATATATATTAATATTATCAATAAAGACAAGAATAAATTTATCAAGTTATCCCCAAGACACTACGTTCATCAAATTTATAAATATAGAAGGTAAATTAGTCAATAAAAAGGGAATAATAATAAACTCATAAAGTCTATATCTTTTTAAGAATATAGTCTCGATGATTTTTCTTTCTTCATCCTCAAATGATGATACCCTGATTATAGGTCAATCATATAGAATAATTTTACCCAAAAAATTGGTTAATCAAATCGTTAATCCATAAAATAGTGTAATTTTTCTTTACTATGATCCAATTAAGTTCACTATAATAAACGCATAATCGGTTTGATCTATTATTGTGATTAAAAAAGAGAATATGTACTCCCCACATAGAAACACTTAGTAATATAATAAAACTCTATAAAAGATAATGATGTTACTTATTTAATTATTCTAAATCCATATATGTTTTTCTATATGGGGGGATTTGATATTGGATTTAATCTAGGTGTGAGTTCAATTGAGAACTCTACAACTCGTCTATGGGAGGTATTGGTAATTATTTAGGAAATACATCACTAAATTATTTAATAATGGATACATATCATATTTTTATATATTCAATTTATTCTCCTTATTCACTAATAACATCCATAACAAAGGAAATAATAGGTGGTTCTTGACAAGACTCAAGATGGAATATATTTCATTTGTAGGTAATTTCAAGTTTTACATTAATTCAAATAAAATGTCATTACATCTATAGTTTATATTGTCATTATACATTGATAGGAAATCCATCCCTCTTATTATGTCAAATTCTATAATTAGAGTGACCAATAGGTTTTTAGAGAAATTTTACTCACCAAATTTAATATGAGAATCACTATATATCATTGATTCATGAAACGTTCCTCCAAGATTTCAAAATAAAAATTGTACCACTAGTAGATCAGGGTTTATCTCAAAGTTCAATATAGTCTTGAATGAAATAATAGAACCTTCATAATTTGAATCAGACAAATTATTTCTAATATTTTAGTGTTTAATGATTAAACCAACCATTAAATAATTTGGAACCTCAAAATATACCTTTGTGCTAAAAAATACCATCCATGATACCATTTCCTCTATTGGGGTATATGGTTATTTCCCTATATTATCCTCTGATTTGGACAAGTATTAGTGAAAATCTATTCTCCATACACTTGAATAATTTTAATTTTGGTTGTACTTTTACCAAATTTTCTTTTCTTTTCTAATTCATATATTTAGAATTATCATTTCCATAAAAGTTTTGAGATATATGTACATCTCTTAGTCACTTTTTACACTTTACACTTACTTGAAGATAATTCTTAGAATATTTCATCACACACTTGTTGCACACAAGTATATATTGTTTCTTCATTTACCATTAATGTTATAAATTTATTTCAAAATGTCGTTCCATCCTCTTATTCTTATCATTCAGTCTATGAGACCACTTCGCATCTCAAAACACTATTTTTATTTTGATATCACACCGCACTATCTTCTCATAACTCCCAAATTCTCTGATATAAGAATCTTTCCATTGATGAGTCCATATCCCAAAAATGAATAAATCTATATCCCTATCAGAATCAACGATATAGCTTGATGTTTATCTTATAATCCATGAATATTTCACTTCATAACACACCATCGATTCATTTTATTTTATTTTATTCTATTAATTCCCATTTTATTCTCATTCAAATGGTGCGAGTAAATTAATTTTTTCAAATAATTTTTTTGAAATATTCTCCTTCCATAAATTTGACATCATCCTTCATCTTCATTTTATTTATCAATGTCCACCATTGATCATCTTACCCCACCAAGTGGTATACTTACAAAGTTACATTTTCCTACTTAAAAAATTTGTATAAAAACTTTCTTTTCTATACTGTTGATCATTTGTTCCTTGATCAATAGATCAGAGGGTCCACTAAAAATAGGTGTTCATTGATTCATGAAATATTTAACTACTAGTTGTTCTTTACTTGGTGAATTTTGATAGTGGTCATGGTTTGGGATATTAATCACAACCTAATATAAATTGTTCTACATCATTATAATATTTTTAACATTAGATTCCCTCATATTGGGAAGGTCATCATCATGTTATCAGTTTCATCCATTATTTAATAGTGTCATTCTACCCCCTAACATTTCTATAGAAGAAGAAAACCAAAGTGATAAATTTATTACTATTGTAAATATTATTATAATAATTTCAAATTTTGTTTAATCCAAAAAATTTCTAATAACATTATTATATGATTTCAAACATTATTGATTGGAAAAATTTTCATTATTTATATATAATTCATAATGGTTTATAGAAAAATGGGATTAGCCAAAGAATATCCCATAGGATTGTCAAAATATGTGTCTATTAAATCCCACTACTCAAGACCAAAGTGAATAATAGGTTATTACCCAACCAAACCTTTTTTGGTTTATTAATCGTAGGTGGATCTATTTAAGAACTGCACTCACTTATAGTATCTAGGCAGGGATGTAATTTCAAACACCTATACTTAAAAAATAATATTCTTTATTATAGTTAAACATATCCATATTCTTCATAAAAAAATTAATGTTTCTAATTTTCACAAATAAATAAACCATTCATTTGATACTAACTATGGATACCCTCCTTTCTAATACATGATTTTTGATATAATTATATAACAAAAATTGCATTAATTTTTTCAAAAGACCATTTGAGGTTTAGTTTATTGGAATATAAAAATATAATACATGATGTAAATATATAATCAAAATACATTAAATTTATATATTACTCTTGAAATAATTATTTAAAAGTCCTTATAAGGTTATTTCCTTATATATGACTTCTTAGGGACATACTTTAATATAAAAGGGTAAGTATAAATCCTAGAAGAGGATAAACACAGGAAATAGAATATGAGTGGTTGTCATAAATAAAATATGACTCAAAACATTAAAGAATAATTATAAGTATCGGATAAAAACATGAAAATGTGTCCATAATAAAAAAATGGTATATTCATAAGAATAAAACTAAGGCCTTTCACCATGGTTTCATAAAAAATATTACCAAGGCCATTCACCAAAGAATCAAAAAAAATATCATCCCTATATATTAATTATTTTCCTAATGCATTAGATACCTATCTTTGTGTACCATTAATATGTATTAATTCATGTATTCTATATATATATCATATATCAAAATAATGAAATTAATCAATACCCCACAGATAATTAAGAACTGGTTCCATATAAAATTGTTAATATCATAAGTGTTTAAAGATATAACATCTTTATCATTTTTTACCCCATGGGATGGGAATATAGGTTTTATACATGAAAATACACATTTAATGATTTATAATTTAATATATTCAAATACTCTTGATTAAACATTGGGTTGGTTATTCACAATATTAAAGAGATCCATGGAAAATCAATGAATTATTTCAGCAGCAAAAATGGTATAAAAAATTGGTTTTTGGATCATGGTTAATGAGAGAGAATGTAATTCTCTCATTGATATAAAAGCATCAAATAGTGATAAAATGATCATATATGAGTGAGACAATAATAAATTTTAAATCAGAGGACTAACTACAATGGATGAACTTTGAAAAAAAAAGGAGAGGAATAGGATCCCTTACCCTATGTATCACTTTCTAAAGATAGAGGAGTGATTCAATGAAATCTTGAGAGGTTCACCAAAGGGATTAATAAGAAAATAAGAGAGTGAGGGACATGATAATGAGATTTTAAGTGAAATTAATGGGTTTGATTGGAAGATATTTATAACCTAGTAAAGATAATTTTTTTAAAAACATATATCCAATAGAATTATAGGTTTTGGAAAAAAAAATTCTTATGGGTCAACAATTATTTTTTCATGTTTTATGAAATAAATAAGTTTCTTTTATAAATATTTTATTTTTATAACAAAAAATCATTTTTATATTAATATTTTCATGGGAATGTTATCTATATAAAAACAAAGGTTTTTAAAATCATAATATCCATTTTAGTATTTAGAATGATATTTATTTGATTAGAAATTAATTTTAATTATTCAAAATAAATTATATTAAGAAAATAAATTATTTTGGATGTTTATTTTGTTTTATTAATTATCACATCATTATCACATATTTATGAAGAAAAAAACATACTAAAATTACAAAACCATATTTGTCAACTATTACCTAAGAAATAATTTATTTTATAAAATTCTCAAAATTTCATCCTAAAGCTAATTTCAATTTTCGGATTTACAATATATTTTTTATCTTTGGAAAATTATATTCCTATGTATGATAAATAATTATTTTTGATAAATAATACTTATTTTCTATAAAAAATATTTTAAAAGGAAATCACAGTATTTATTCACTTTAAGGGATTCTAAATTTTATGATATCATACTTATTAGTGAATAAATATTATGTGGAAAATTTTAATATAAATATAATTATATTATTTTTTAATTTACTTTTAAAATTTTATTTTTCTATTATGTTATATATTATTACAATTGCAGTGGTCATATAATTTTCATGTTGCAACATTTAGGTAATGGTCAGATCCTAATTTTCACATTTCTCTTTACTCACCATAAATACCCCAAAATTATTTTTCCTCAACATTTTATAATTTTATTATAAATTTTATACCATTACGTTGATAATTTTTATCATATTCGTAAAGCTTTTCTTTCTTTTACCATCATCATGGAATGAGTGATCTTTTGGGAGAAGTTAGATGTATAGATTTTCTGTTCATGTGTGAAATATTATTTTTCATTTAACTCTATGTACTATTATTAACTATTATAGTCAATATTATTTCATTATGTGTATTGTTTTTATCAAATGTAATAGACTTTAATTTTTATCATAGTTAAAAAGTTTTTTTAAAATAAGAGTTATTCTATTAATAAAGTTAGTGAATTTTTTAGTCATTATAAAGACCATGGTTAGATCCTATAAAAGAGATATCCTACTTATAAAGCGTTGTTCATTTAATAACAAGTTATATTTGATTGAAATCAACTTTTCATGTCCCAAAAAATATGACTAACATAGTGGAAATCTCCAAGCTCAATGATAGAATGTTTCTAGTGTGGAATTGGGGATATTTTTCCCCTAACAACTATTAAATGCATGTGTCCTACTTTTAATATAATTTTATTTCTAAAAAATAAAATATTAGGAATAGTGGGAAATTTTTTATTTTAATAAGGTTTTTAAGGGTTGGTTGAATTGTTAATGGAATCAATTCACCACCCACTTAAGTCATTTTATGACCTTAATGGATAAATAATTTGCATTATATATAGTAGGATATATATAAATTCTCTATCTCTAATAGCCCGGAGTCAGTGGTTACTTTATTATATTAGCACTAGATACTAGGAAATACATCATGAAGTACTTAATAGTTTTGCATTCTCAGTAAACTAGACACATACTGGAAATTAAAATTACATTTTAAAACATCAAATACACAATGTATTTTATTTGAGATCACAATTATTAATCATAATTTACCATATATATACATATATTAAAATACTTCATTATATCCATGGGAAAATAAAACATAAGAAAATGGTGATTTTAGATACTTAGAATGGGTAAGTGTACATAAGAAAATATCATGAATAAATAATAATTATCAATATATAAAGGTAAATAATTAAAACACATTCTATTTAATCAATAAACAGAGCATAATATGGATGAAATAAATTATGATAAAATAAAATCATATAAAAAAAATCACACAAACATTAGGATTATCAAAGTTATTATAATGGATAGAATAATCACATGGAAATCAATTAATGAGTTCATAATGAGGTAATGAAAAATTTCAGACTTTTTAAATATATTTTTTAGACTATTTATAATACATTTTATATATGTGTGTAGAAACTCATCTAATTTTTTCAACTGATTTGTCCCATGAGACCTGTCAGTTCATCGAGGTGATATCTATAACTGATCCCCAGGAATCACTTACTAATTAAAATTAATTCCTAATATGAAATTTTTGAAACATAATCCATATAAATATTCATATTGAAAAACATGCATATGAAATTTTAATACTTACCCAAATCAAATAATCATATTCCAAAATCATCCAGAGTAATATGGTGAAAGGTAATAAAATTTTATTTACTCATTCAAAAAATTTTAAATCCATCCAAAGAAAGAATGTGTCTGATAAAAAAAATGTATTCCTAGTGGATCATAATTATAATAAATGGTTTATGTCATTTATAAATAAAAATATCCAGAAAATATGCTTAAAAACTTTTTGGAGGAAAATAGAAATTTCATTTTAAAAAACACCTTATAAAACAATATGTTCAAAAAAATTGAAAATTAATTTATTTCATATAATATTTGAAAAAACTAAAAATAATTACTAAATATTAATTGGTCATGATGGTGGAAAATTTTTTATGACATATATGTCGAAATAAATTTTCCTTTTACATTTTTGATAGAATCCAAACTGAAATTATTTGTAAAATGAAAAGAAGTTACATTTAAAAATATTTTAAAAAAAAATAAAAAATGTGTAAAATTTTATTTAAAATATTATATTTATATAGTTAAAAACAATTTAAAATTTTTTTATAAAATAATATTTTGGAAGAAAAAGGATGTTCAATTGAAGAGATAATTAAAGATAGATTTTCTCAAAAAAACATTTCTAAATAATTTTAAGTATCAAAATGTTAAAAATGGTAACATTGCATTGAAAATTCATGAATAAACAAAGGATGAGTAAATATATTTATTATATTATATAAATACCAAATAATTAACCTAATAGAGACTTAAATAAAAACAATCCTGAATAATGATGTGATTGTAAAATAAACCTTTACCACGTTGGTAACTTTTGAATCATAGGCCCCATTAAATAAATAACATAAATTTAACGTCAAAATAACAAGAATAAAAATATATTAATGATATAAAAAATGAAAATTGGAATTATATTAACCACACAAAGGTAATAAGTTGTGAATATATCGTATGTTTCACAAAAGAAAAAGTGAGACGAGAAACCATTTCCTTAGGTTCAACATCCTTTGTATGTGTATAAACTCATTATATAATAAATATTATTTTATTATAGATAAATTAATAAACCCAAATCATATATATAATACAATATATTATTTACTTACAGTCTTTTATCACCATTTTATTAACAATTCTATGTCAAAATCACTATTTCTGGTGATAATTGCTTAGTTTTTCATGAAAGTTTTAGTTTAGTAATTTTGTTACATTTAATTTGATCATGGTTATAAAATATACATAGTTTTAATCATGATATAAATATACTATATATATATATTAATTAAAAATTTATTTAGAGTATTCTATTAATTTTATAGATAGAAATTGGGTTGAACTATTCATAGAGATGGTAAGTCATATGTACTCATAAATGTTGTTTCCATTTTTATCAATGGATAGAAAAAAGTGAAAATAAATAATAATTAAAGTATAAGAAATAGTTATTACTTATTATATATCATGTATATTAATAAAATAAATCGTTATAAACATCCATGTAAAAATAAAATGAAAAATATTTTATATCTCTATGTGCAAGCGGTGGTCCACATGTACATATGAGCGACAATGTTGTTTTCTGGTGGATTTGACGGTACAAAGTAAGATGTGATATTATATTTCCATAATTCTTTTTAGATAATAAATACCAAATATATTCATTAAGTTTAAAATTACTACCTTTCATGTAAATTTTGAGCTAAGAAATGAATCACATCACTTCATGAGGCGGTTGTCTCTAGTACACATGAGTGGCGTAATTGTATCCCCTGCGGGATGGAAGGTAAGAAGATATATTTAATATAATAATTATAAAATTATAATAATGTAATAAATATAATATTAATATTTTAAATAAATCATTATATCTATCCTTCAATGGTTGTTATGGAAAAATATTCCATCAATTCATTATGTCGTAGTTCACAATACACATAATCGACGGTTTTATTTCCCATGTGATAGATGTGGAGACTGATCTGGGGTATTCCATTAACATAATATCATATCTATATAAATTATATTATTATTTTATTATATTACCATATTTTAAAATGTTTTAAGGTATTTGGATGAATAAATAAAACAAATACACATATTTAAGTGTTTTACCTCTTCCTTAGAGAGCCTCTTTAGGTTTATACTTAAAGCCCTTTTATGAGGGATTAATAATATAAATAAATACTCTAATATGTTTATAGGTAAATAAGAAAATTATTTTTGATGATATATTATTAACATAGGGTTTTTTAGTGTAAGTAGGGTAGGAGAAGTTGTGGCCTTTTATAAGTGGGGGAGAGAACACACATGGAATTTTTGAAAAGATAAAGTGATACTAGTGTTTTTCTCATTCTGAGAGACACAAAAATTATAATTCTAGAAACATGGATTATAGGTTCTAAATATGGCCCTAAAATGAGTATTGGACGTGTTTTATGTTATTTATCACCCTTATCTTCATAGATTAACACACCCCACTATAAACCCATTTTTACCTTAATCGCAGTAATTAATTTTTATCGTTGTCACTATTCATTGTCGTAAAATATTAAATTCACCTTATTATATTATATAAATAATTATTATTCCAAATAAGGAATTCATTTTTCTATATTCAACTCATGGAAGTGAAGAAATGTAATTTAAAATTTAACCACAAACTCGGCCAAGGAGCAGTTTTCCAAAGAGAAAATTCATAAAAGTATAAAATATTTTAACATCAAAAGTCAGTATAAAATTTATTAAAATAAATTAAATTAAATAAATTTCAATATATTTTCTTTTATTTTTCTTTAAATTAAATTTAATATATAATTCAACTTTGAAAATAATTTGAACAAAATTTCATTTTTCAAAAAATAGTATTGTTCTCTATTCATCAAAAACATTAATGTTTTTAAAAAATTCTCCAAAATTCACCCAATATAATTTTAACATGTGGATTTCAAAATGAATTTTATTTTTTGAAGTACATTTTCTAAAAGTGGTGGAAATCAATTTTAAATTATGTGTACAAAGCATTACTAATGTTCCTTTTAGAAGAGTATAGTTTTACCAAAAAAATTTCTTTCTATTTCAAATGATTATTATTTTTTATAATAAATATATAAACATTTAATTCAATTTATATATGTTTAAACCATATAATTTTCATAATTGATTTATCAAAATTAATACCTTCCATCTAAACAGCTATGATATATTAGTCTTTCTTAAATAACAGTATTTTATGAGAGTATCGCATTTTGTTTTAACTCAACATTACATACATCGTAAAAGAATATTTTGAATTTAAATAAATATATCATAAATTATTGGGGTTTTATATTATATTATAAGAAATTTTTTGTTTTTTTATACACACTATCTACAATGATGTTCCTATTTTAAAATCTAAGAGTGTTACAATATATTCCCATAAATAAATTTCATCCCTATGATTTAATCTTGATACCAGTACTCAAGGGTATGATATTTGAAAAAAAACATTATTATAAAACCACATAATAAATGGGATTAATAAAAAAACTTATTTATAAGAGATAAAGGAAAGTATTTCAGTCATCCAAAATAACACATTATTATGTTTCCAATTATTATACCATTGGTTGGAAATGAAAAGATGGACATATAAGAGAATACTAACACCCAATGATTAATAGAGTGTGATATAGAACATAGTGATGATAAATTTAACCACCAAAAAACAATAAATATATGATAAGTTAAAATAAAATTTATTTAACATAAATAAAATTGAATGGACAACATTTGTTTCTCAAGATACATTTTCTTGTACTTGTTGGATTCTGTTAACATTATGATAGAGAGCACCAAAAAAATATTCTTATATTTTCACCCATTGGATATGCTTCTAAAAATTAATACATCATCACTTACTCCATGAATGGAATATCCAATAAGAATTTTTATGCCTAATGCGCAAAATTTTAAATTTTACAGATCATTCACTCAATAAAAGATTGAAAAGTCATTCCTCAAATCAATATATATTTTCCAATACTAGTTTGGTTAGAAAAAAGTTATCTAATAACACCCAAAGTTCAAAATAATCCATCATATAAATATTTAACTTTAAGACTCACCCAAAATATGTCATTCCAAATTCAAATTAAAAAAACCAATAATGGTCACTAAATAAACGTTACATTCCCCATATAATATAATATGCCTCATAATGTCACATTTCAAATATTTAAATTCCTTGAACACCATAAAAAATAATGAAATCATAAATTATTCTGAAAATAAATTTTTATGTTTACAAATATATTCCATAAATCCAAACATGGATTAAACTCCTCTAATATAACAAAAACCATAAAATCACTAACTAATTTAAAAATCACCAGTATTATCACATAAACATATGTTCATAATTACTATCACAACAAAGATAACATATTAATTGTTATCTTCTGTCAATCATGTGTTTTCCTACAAGTTCTAATTTATATTGAATCACATTTCGTAATCATTTTTACCATTCAATATAAGTTCAAAAATCCATACAGAAAATGTATTTCATTCCAATCCTTATACATTCGATAATTTCATTGATAATAATAGTCCTTTAATATTTCATGCATCAAAAAATAATTACATTTAACATTTACTATAGAAATAACATATTCTTAAACTTTATTCCTTATCTTTTCTTAAGTAATATTCCCTTAATTATAAGGGAATTCATTTTCATAGTGTCCAATCATTGTACAGAGAATCCTTAAACATTAGAAACTGGTTTCTTGACCTTGAAATCATGAGAATGGTGAAAATTCTCTCCATACTTGTAGAAAACATCAATTTCCTTTAGGAAAGTATAATGGTGTTTTTGGAACACCTTGATATTTTAAAAAAATATCTCCTGAAATATTTTTAATTCCTCAGTTGCATATGTTGCATGCTACCAGGATTTTAAATGAACCGTGAGACGCTATTAGTATAAAATGACCATTATAACCAGTCCATTAAATTTTATGGAATAATTATTATTAACTAATTTATTAAATAAAACAAGGAAGTTATAACGCAATATTAATATATTGGTAAGTGCTTATAAAGTAATCAAACAACATCAGTAAAATCAATTTATTTTTTACAAAATATTTTTTTATCAAAAATGATTTTATTTTCCTTGTATAAGTCAATGTTATTTTTTATATGTTCTATAAAATGGATTTTTCATAATTAACTTCATCATTTAAAAATTATCTTAAAATACAAATTTTATGGAAACATTTATTTTGTTAGTGAAAATAATGTTTTTTATTGAATATTATATTTTCTTTTAAATTACATAAAAGGAAAAGTTATGTTTTGTATTATTTTTAAATTTAATTAGATCATTTTGATTTAAAATAATACAATTATTTTTTTAAAAATTATTTTATACATGAATTTATTATAAAACATTTTATGTCTGAAAATGGCATATTTTTAAAGAAGTGTTTTTCATTGATTTTTATTGGTTTTATTTTAAATTAATTTCTAAATATTTTTTTTAGTTTTGAAAAAAGGATTCCAAATTTAGATTCATAATTTATATATTTGGTTAATTTTTACCATTTACTTTTGGATAAAATTAATAGTAACGTCGGTAAATTATGTTACCATGTAAAGGGTAAATTGGTTGATTCATTTTTTAAATAAATTATAAAAAATATAAAATGACCGTAACACTTGCCCAAAATTTATTGGATGAATATAATATTACCTTTAATACCTAAGGATCTAAATTATTTTTTTTAAGGATACATGTATATGAATGTGACTTATATAATATTTAAATTAATGAAAGCCACAAAATTCCACTTTCATTGTCTTAAATATCCCTTATGTGTCTATGTAGGGAAATAGGTATGTTCGGAAAAAATATAAAAGTAAAATTTTAACATCATAAAAATATATTTAGGATGTAAATTTGTTTCCTAATTTTTGGGCAACTTAGGTGAGATTATGAAATTTATAATATTATATATAATAAAATATCAAAGATGTCACATTCATGTTTCAAATAATATATCATTTTTAATATAATGTTTCAAAAATGTATATTATAATATAAATATTATTATGAACTATAGAAGACATATCTTCATTATGATATTTTATTTTTAATTTTTGGTAATGAAGTATATATAATAAATTATTACGCAACGTTGAACAAGTAACTATTTCATTATTGGAAATATAAAATAAATATCATTAAAATATTAAAATAAATATAATCAGAGGTAATTAATGTCATAAGAAAATTTTATAGATTCTTATCACCAATTATGGATATAATAAAAAAATTGGTGTTAACATTTTATATTGATATTTTTAAAATTCCAAATATGAATATTGTAAAAAATGACACAAATGATATTTAATCAGAATAACATATTATTAAATTATTTAAAATCATAAATCATTAAAAATAAAAAATAACGAAAATTTGGTCCCAAATTTTATAAATGGTTCATTTAGGGTCTAATTTACATCAGATAAGTAAAAAATTAGAACATTTTAATTTGAAAAATGTATTAGCTTATTTAAAATTAAAATCGATTAACTAAGGGTTAACCAAAATGATAAGCTCTAAAATATTGAGATATATTATCTAAAATATATTTTATGATGATATTAAAACATTTTTATATATCATATTCAAATCCATGGCATGTTGGAGGTATTCATATTGCAATTTAATTTATTATAAATTAATATTTTTTAAAATTCCAAAATTTCCCCTCACCACAATTATAAAGGGTACCTTCTTCCTCACTTCTACTCATCTCATTGAGCCTTAAATATCACCAGTATCCTTCAAATTATATCTATAAACTTAGTTATACATACTCTATAAATAATATTATTCTCAAAAGACAATCCCTAGTTTCCCTAATGGGATATCTATAGTAAGTTTTCCCAGGAAGAGGTAATCGTCTTTACTGAAGCTTTAATGGTTATTTCTTAGTCTACTTCCTCTTCATGTTTTGTTACTATTCAGTGCTATAAATAAAATATCATGTATATTTTTATATGTTATTATTATTATAAAACAACCATATTACACCTTTTACCCATCCTATGATAAACTAAATCACCAGATGTGCGTACATATGGTTTACCATCTCTACGTCATGGTGTAATCTGTTTTTAATAACTAATTCATTTGAATGGGTATAAAGATGAAAATAATACATATATATATATTGTTATTAAATTATTATAATGATTTTGAAAAAAAAATATACCATCCAATTATTTACCATTTCACCATTAAGGGAATGATATCATAGCTCAAGCATACAAACAACCTACCATCTCCACGATGTGATTTGATTCTTTTTCCATATTCACAATTAAAAAAGGATTATATAAATTAATATAATCAATAAATATGATATATATTACCTTAATATCATTCTAGAAATGATGTAACTATTTTCTATTCATAAAAAATGAACTTATACGGAAAATCCTGCAATAGAAAATGAAGCACATAACACCCAAAAATAAGTAATAAAGAATAGTTATTAACAAATGGGAGATGATATGATATAATAGGAACATATATAATATCATAAATAAGAATATGGTTCTGTTATAAATTAATAACATTATTTAACTAACTATAAATTATTTTCATATACATATGAAGGAAATTAGACCTAAGGTAGGGGTTAATTTCATAATCCCACTATTATTTGAGATTATTTATACGTAAGTATTTACTAGGGAATATTTCTATTGAATTTTCATGGTTTTTAAAAAAAAAATTCAAACTATTTTTAATATTCATATACAATTTTTTAATGTCATTATTTCCCATATTTTATTTTTTTACAAAATTTTTTTAAAGGATTATTTATTTCATTTTATTATCAAGGAACTTTGTGACTTTTATTGAAAAAGTACAAGAGAAATGTTTTTTTAACTTATACAACATGAATGTATTTTTTATGATTGATTAATTTCTTGATTATTCCCATACATGCTTAAATGTTTATTTTCTGATAAAATGATTTCTTTTAAAAATTCTTTTAATTTTATATAAGAATACATTTTTAGTGATGAAATGATATTTTCCTCAAGAAGTATTTTCAAGTGACCTCTCAAGAAAATTTTACGTCTATGATAATATTTTTTGATGTTCCTTATGTTTTAAAGGTGATTTTTTCTTGATATTATCCCTATTTTTCTTATGTTTAGTTTTTATTTATTATAGAGTTTCATTTATGAAACTCATTTCATTTCCATGTGTTATGATATGACTTAATGGTGTTTATGAAACCCATTTCATTACATGTATTCTGATATGATGAATGCTTTATGTTCATGTCAAACACATTTATAAATTTTTTATTTTGTGACAGATGGTGCATATATCTCCCTATAATCCATTAGGTAAGAATTTATAACTAATGAAACAGACATCACTGTAATGGGTATTAAACATGGTTTATTAATGTAGGGATGGAATGAGGATTGAAATAGGTTTAGTAAGGGACTTTATTTTCCATGATGGACTTGTTAGTGAGCCTTAACTAATATAGATATTATTTTATATGCTTATGTGTATGTCAAAATTTAATATATTATGTTATTCATTCATGTAATATGTTATTTGATTTTTTATGGGAATCTATAATTTATTCCTATGAATGATATCATGATCTTTGATATGGAGGAAATAATTCTCAAAAGATATTTTCATGTTCTTATTCCCTTATGTGTGTGTTATATACATTTATTACACTTAGTCATCATCTACTATCACCCTTTTCTTATGTTTATTTTTCTATGGATATGAATAAATATATTATGTATGATGTTCAAAAAAGGTTTATAATTTTTAAGGAAAAAGTTGGTTATGATGTAGATATTTTAGAAATTAGTTTTTTATGTTTTCCATTTTTTGGAGACATTAATCTTATACTATTCTGGTGTGGTTTTGTTATGTTATTTAATGAATTTTATTCTATTTTAGATGTATTATATATGTTGGAAAATTATGGTCTGTTATAGTTGTTATCATAGAGAGATTTACTTAACCATTTTAAAGTAGGATGAGATAACATTAGTAAGAATCCTAAGGATAATTCTATGAATATAATACAATCCTAGAGTTTTAGTGATGATCATAAATAACCTATTATATAACTAAAGGGGACATGAATTGAAATTGTATTAGTAATTTTCCTTGATTATGTGGTTTTTCACTATGATTAGTGTATCTCACACATTGGTTTTTGGTTTCAGGCAGTGGATAGAACTCAAAATAACAACATTAATGTAGAATTTCATTGGTGATGCAATTATTTTCCTCCTGAGAAACCAAATGTTATAGGATCTAGAATGAAAAATCTTGTTTCTATTTTTACACAACATTATCATGACATGAATCATAAAATACTTCCAAACGAGAAAAGGATGGAACAAATTTTATTGAGTCCTTTATAAGGTAGTGTCCAACTTTTTTTAGTGGGTCTTCTGATCCACCAGTGGATGAAAAATGGATCAGTACAAATATATATATATTTTTGGTTATCCAATGTTTAGAACATGAGAAATTAATTTTTTAAGTCTATTGTTTGGAAGTTGAAGCAAATAAATATTGAAATCTAATCCAGAATATAAGGCAATGAAATGAAATTGACACTATGTAATGGGAGAAGTTCAAGAACGCATTCTTTAATAATTACTTTCCATGTTTATTGGTATGAAGACGGAGAAAGAGTTACCTTAGCATAAGAAAAGGAATATGAATTTTTTGGTACCTACAATGTAAATTTTACAAGACATTCAAGTTATGCTTATGAAATTATCATTCATACTAAGAGTAAAGTTTCTTAATTATTCATTGGACAAAAATAATTATCTGAATGGAATTACTCATTAGGGACTTCGGTAGCTATGAGGAAATCATTCGAAGTGTTGTCAATGTTGAGATGGCTATTGGAGTCGCCCATCAATTTTATGGGTTCAATAAAAAGAGAAAAATGAAATTTAAAGGAAAACATAAAACTATTGTGAAAATAAGATGATATTTCTTTTACGATCAAATTGTGGACATAAACATTGAGGAAACTATATTCAGGGGACTAGTAAATATTTTAAGTGTAGGAAAGAAGGCCATCGGGGAACTAAATATCGATGTGATGGTAAAAAGATAGATAATGATGTGAATAGATAAAAGGACAGAGAGAATGCACCTTCTAAATTTCAATGATTCAAGTGCAATGAAAATTTTCATTATTCTCACCAATGAATTAATCCACGGGTTATCGATGAAGATCGATGTTAGAAACCCTTTAAGGATGAACACAGTTGAAAATTGCATTTGATCACTACTGTCAATGTCGAGTATGAAAATGAAGTGTTGAAAGGTAAAAGTGTAGTTCACTATAATGTATATAATGTTTTATTTGACTATACATCCACCCACTTGTTTATTTATAGAAAATTTTCTATATGTGTCTTTTTTTACATCAACAAGTAGATGATGAGTTTTCTAGGAAAAATCATAATTGAACAACAATAACATAAAATGTTTATAACTCTTCTCTTGTATAATTTTTTAGGAAAGTGCTTCCATTAGAAAATGTGATCCTTCCTTTATTTTAATTTTACATGATTCATCGAATGGATTTTATTTCTCTATATGTAGCTCATATAAATTTTTGATAAAGGGATGTCAAATATCATGTATTTAATGAATCTACGATCATCTATATATTCAAGTATAAATATGAACATCTGGTGGAAGTTACTTCCATATTGTGGGTATTAATTTTTATAAATGAAGGATATCTTTCTCATATAGTTGTGGAGAAACTCATCATAATATATGTACCTATTTTATGATAGTTTTTTAATATATTTTCAAAATAATCGGTAGGTCTTCCACAAAATCATGAATTTTAGTTTTCAATATAACTCTTACCGAGTGATATTCCTATTTCAAATATTCCTTATTGAATGGCCCTAATTGAGTTATTGGAATTAAAGAATAATCTCTAATAGATTCTTGACAAGGTATTTATATTCCCTAGTTCATTACCTTAGGGTTCACCTGTTCTATTTATTAAGAAGAAAGATGGATCAATGAGACACTCATTGATTATTAATAACATAATAAGATCATTATTAAGAGAAAATGAAATCTCCCCTATATAGATGAATTATTTGAACAATGATACAAAGATAAATATCTTTCCAATATTGATCTTCATATTTGATATCATCAATTAAAGGTCAAGAATTAGGATATACCCAAGAAGTCATTTCATACAAGGTATGGAAACTATGAATTTATAGTTATGAATTTTGGTCTTACTAATTCCCCTTATATTTCCATGGATCTATTGAATATAGCTTTTAGAGATTATCTTTATAAGTTTTTTTGTAGTCTTTATATATGATATTCTTGTATGTTAAAAGAGAAAGTATGAACATTAAGATCACTTGATTATTCTACTAAATATCAAGATAAAGGAGAAGATTTATTAAATATTTACCAATTATTGATTTTAGATTTAGAAAGTTTTATTTTTGGGTCACATAACCACAAAATTATGTATATATATGGATACATCAAAGATACATGTTATTGAATGTTGTCTTAGTCCAACAATGGTAATAGAGATCTTATGGTTTCATGGTTTTTCTGGATATTATCAACATTTTTTAAAGATTTGTCATGATTATATAATCCACTAGACATGTTTACTCTAAAAGGTGTTAAGTTCATATGAATAAAAGAATTTAATGAAAATTTCAAAGATATAAAAACAAGGTTTGTCAATGCACATGTCCTCTCACTACCCTATAATAGAGAGAAGTTATTGATCTATAGTGATGCATCAAAAAAGGGTCTAGGATGGGTTATCATGTAAAATTATATGGTGATAGCTTATACCTCAATACAATTGAAATTACATGAGAAAAATTAACCAATTCATGATTTATAATTGGCTGTGTTAATCTTTTCATTAATGGTATAGAGGAATTTTCTTCATAGATAATGGTGTCAAATATATATTTATCATAAAAGTTTTGTAACACCCCAAGATTTCATAGTATGTTATCTTATTAAAGTAATTAAATAGCTTGCGCTACACGCAACACCGAGTTCGAGCACACCACAACATACCAAACTAGCCGTTCAAAAAGCAGTTATGAATAGTATTAATTTCATTTTGAATCTTATATACTCCAAATAATTTTTACATCCATATTATATGTTTATTAGACATAATATGAGAAAATTTTATTATCTTTTTTTAAAAAGTATTTTTAAAAAAATGAAATTTCACCACCATTTAATGGAGAACCCTTTTTAAAACCAATATTGGACATTTTTATATATTGAATTTAATGAAATTAAAATTTTATTGAAAATTGGAAATAAAAATTTAGTTTGGATAAATTTTAGGAACTTTTCTGATAAGTTTCGTATTTTCACAAATAGTGAAAAATACTATTTGTTAATTGAAAACATATTTTTTAATAAAAACAATTTATAGTGTTAAATTATTCATTACAATGGTTATAAAATATAATTAGATTATATTTTTATCATTTAATACAATGTAAATCACTATAAGAAATTTCACATTTAAATTTGACAAAAACACATGTTAATCTTTAGATAGTTTTTGCTTTAAAAAAACCCTTTTTGGTTTTGACACAAGGAATTAATTTTAAATTAATAAATTCAACATATATGTTTTTTATTTAGTAAAATAGACTTAATGTTTTAATTTAGAATATCAAAATTATTTTAGGGTTAATTTTTAGTATTTTTCTGAAAACATTCATTTTTTGATAAATAGTGAAAAACAATACGTTATTATTTAAAATCAACTTTTTATTTAAATAATTATTTATATTATTTAAATTTATTTTAAGTAAAAATAGTTATATAATACGTTTATAAATTAAATATAATTTATTGGATTCATTTTATAATAAAATTATATGTATAAATTTTTATTTAACTTTTTTCATTCTTTTACCCACCTATTGGGAGCATTTTCAAATTTGCATAAAAATTAATTTAACTACTTCTATGAGATTAATTTCAAAAATCCATGAGACATGGTTGAAATTAGTAAGTAAAATATGGTTCAACAGGGTGAAAATATTTTTTGTTGAATGGCAAATTTTGACTTTTATTTACCAGAGTTAAAAGTAAATAGGTTAATTAAAGTTAAAAATGATATAATAATTACCCTAACACATGTCCTAATTCTATTATATAAGTTTTATTCGACCGAGAACATCCTTAGAAATAAAATATGATCTTTTAGGTCCACTTGTATTAGAATAGGATATTTATTATTATTTTATTTGAAGAAGAGTTAAAAGTGATAAATTCAAGGTTTATTAACTAAACCATTTTTAATATCAGGTTATACATATGTTAAATTCAACTATAAATATTCATTAAAAAAATAAAAGGATTTAATACATAATGGTATTTTATTTAAAAAATTTAGAGATTTAATATTTTTATTTATTTATGACACAATTATGATACAGTTTTACCTTCATAATGAAATATTAAAATAGGTTATATTATAAATATTAACATAAATAGAATTTAAAAGTTTTGATGTTATGAATGAATTTTATAGATTAATATGAAATTTTATTGTTGATTAGATAAATTTTGTTCGAATTGATATGGTTTTTATGACTTTCACAAAAACCAAATACCAAATAGTGTCAAAATTGACATAAATTAATTTTTAAAACAAATACTATATTATTGGTAGATATTATTCCTAAAAATATAAGGTTCCACCAAAGGGATTAAATAGTATTATATATGTAATTAATTAACCACTTTAGGTTCTCTTGGATGTTTAGAGTATGTTTATTAACCATATAATGTAATATTACAAGAAGACACGGTAAAAGTTTAACTATTTAACTAAGAGTTAAATCTAAAAGATATGGTTAAAATGATAACCTAAACTTGTCTAAAACCTACTTGTTGAATTTATTTTGACCCATAACTATATAAGTCTCTAAATAAATTAATTTTAATTTATTATAAACCGAATATTATTTTATAATAAAATAATATTTTAAACTTTTCCTAAAGTGACCCTCACCTCTCTTTTAAAAGGTTTCTTCCCCTTCTCTTAATTTTACATCTCCAAAGACATTTATCTTGGCCAAACCCTAACCAAATATCCTCCCAACTACCTTCAATTAGACCTAAAGTCCTTAATTTTATCATAAATCCAACTTAAGGAGCCCTTTTGATCAACTTAAAAAGAAATACCTGAAGAATAGGTAATAATTTCATCCCCCTCTTTCAAGTTCTTTTCTTCTTCCACTTCCTCTTTATTTGTTCTTCCCATTACAAAATAATAACTCCAGTACCTCCTACATACTATAATGTTATTATAAATATGGTGAAACAATATTTTTTATTCTATCCATCCTATAAATTACAATGTCACCATACATGCGTACGTACGGCGTACCGTCTCCACGTTGTGGTGTACTTTGTTATTCAAACACTTTATTATTTGGATGGGTATAATAATGAGTATTACTGATGTAAATAATAAATATTACATGTTAATTATTATTTATATATTTTATACCATCCAATTACATATGATTTGACCATCTATATAGTGATATTGTCACTCGTGCGTACGTAAAGATTATAGTCTCCACAAATGTGAAGAGATTAATTGCCCATCGTAATAATTCAATAATAATTTCTATTTTATGATTAAAAATAATTTTTAATAACTTAATATAATTTGGTTTATGAATCAAACACATCTTATCCATAACAAAACATGGATTATGTAACAAAGCATATAAAGGAAAATGAATCTGTTAACACCCGAAATGAAGATACTACTCAAACATTATTAACAAAAGCAATATTAGAGTATCATATATGATATCATATTTATGTATATATTTTTTTGTATAATTCATTAACAATGTTTTAAATATTAAATATTAGGTTAACATACCATTGACTAAGGAAAAGTATAAGGTTAGGGTTAATTTCACAATCTCTTTATTATCCGAGTTTGTTTTTACGTAAGTATCTACTGGGAAATATTTCTTATCCATGCCCATGATTCATAAAAGATTTTTCGAATGGATTATTTTTAAGTGACTCTTTTACTAAAACATCATTTTAATGTTTTAATGATTTATTCTTCTAATCCATTCTCATTAATGTACATGTTTTTAAAATGGTTTTAAGGATTTATTTATATGGACATGAATGTTTTAAAATGTAAATTTATTTCAAAAGTTTCAAATTGGTATGGGGCACTTTGATTCAAAAATATATTTTAAATAAATTCCTTTATTAATTATGAGACTTTTAAATGATTTCAAGAAAAAGGGATATTTCTCTCAAAGATTTTTACTGATCATTTTCAACTAAGTCAAAATCCTTTATGGGATATTATTCTAAATCTAGGTTTCTTTATTATGATACAAATATTCAATATTGTATTGAAGGTTTTGTGATATGTTTGACTGTGTATGTGTAATTTTTTACCATTCCTACTTTATGGATAAAGTATTTACATTTCATATGAAATTTTTAACATGAATGTTTATATTATGTTTAAACCTTTTCATATTAGGAATTTATTGGACTTATTAAGTGATGGGTCGAGCCTGATATTGATCCTCGATGCATCGGTATGTCTAATGATACAAAATAGTGTCTTGGAATAAGGCCTTCACAAAATATTATTATTATTCTTGGCACAAGTCTTTGAATATGTGGTTATGATGTTTGGAATTATGAATTCCATAATTTTTAAATTGGCTATTGATATTTCATTTGATTATTTGACTAGTAGAATATTCATGTGAATAATTAAATTGAATTATTTGATTTATATTTTTCATATTATGCATAAGTTTAAGTTTAAAAGGTTTCTATTTTAGTCTCACCCCTTTTAATGTTTTATTTTTTCCAGGATGCGAAGAAGTATATTATGACTGACCTGTAGGTATAATCTTTGGGATATGAATGTGGTCAATGGATACAATGTTGTTGTTTTTGTTTTCTCAGTTTATAATGTAATTTTGAACTTATGAATGTATCTAGTACTTTAAAGTCTACTAAACTTATCGATCATTCGATATTTGATCCCTTGTGATCATGAAAATGATATGTAATAATGCACCGACTATGGGTTCTGGGTTTGGGTCATTAAAATTTATATCATAGGAAGTTTAGTACATACATTGGATACTAGATTCAGAAAAACTCTAATTAGAGAACATTACCCTAAGATAGACTTTGAGGATTAGTATAGAAGAACATCCTAAAATTTTCGTAATGTATAGATTTTCTGTATTTTCCAAGAAATACATCCCTGTCTGGATACAAGTAGGTATAGGCAGCTCTGAAACAGATATACCTAGGAGTGAAAACTCCAACGAAGAGTTTCGAGCTTGACCTAGGGTATCCTGGTACATGACAATGGGCCTTGCTCAACTCTTCCTTTCAACACTCTCGGGGGATCTGCTTAGGATAATTCACATTTTCTTTACAAGACATTATGGTTGATTTAAGAGTAAATTATTCCTCAAAGAAAACATTTTTTATGATTATAGACTATATGGATAGTCTTTTCAATTTACATTTGGTATTTTACATGTCTGTAATTTTTCATTGTGATTCATAAAACTAACATAGGGTATGACATTGTTTAGAAATGTCACCCATTAAATGTAATGAAAACTCCAGCAATACGCATGATTCAAAGAGTAAGAAGGATCATATATTTCATGGTATTATAAAAATATTTATAAAGGAAATAGTCTCCCATGTATTTTCATCATATGAATAAATAATATCATATGTTAATAAGATAAGTAAATAAATATCATGGGCCCAACATATTTAAAGAGAAGACAGAGAATAAAAGGATGGTAGGGAGAAAGATGGATAAAGAGAATGAAGGAAAGAATTATTTTCCCTTATGTGATAACTATGGAATGAATCACCAAGGTAAATACTTGAAGGGAATGGGAGTTTGTTATAAGTGTGGATAAAAAGGACACCAAGTACATGAGTATGAGGATAAGAAAAAGATTTCAAATGTATAATGCTTCATCCACAATGAGTTAAGACACTATGCAATTCAATATCCAAATTATCAGAGTATACCACAAAAGATGTTGTTGGATAATAATCAAGTTAGGATATTACCACACATGAAGATTAATTACTACTGTTCTTATGTTGATATTAAAGATTTTTGTCATTTGATTAGTGTATCAATGATGTTCTAGTTGTAATAATTATGGACTATATAAGGATTGTACTGTAGTACTATTTCATTATGGATTTGAGATTGAGTGGTACAATGAAAAGTGACTCAATAGCAAGTTAAACATTTTAAAAATTACATGGTTGATGGAAACATAAAAATTTAATATGGTCCTGATACTGAGGTATTGATATTGGAATAAGAGATGATTGATTTGGATATATTATATTGGATATTATTGACCTCCTTGGAACTGATTAATGGTAAGTTTATTCCATCATTGTCAGAGTTTATAACATTTTTGGATATAAGGAATATATCCAGTATTATATAATGAATAAGGGAGCATTAATGTAATCAATATGGTTTTATGTTAATTTCGGGTATTACCGTGTTTTAAAATAATACATGATGAAGGTATTCACATATAATTTTGTGGAAAATGAATCTTTATTATGTTTACCTACCATATAAATTTTGGAATGTGAATTTGGATAGAAGTATTTTGGATAAGTATAATGGTTGGAATGGATTATTTTTGACATTAGATACTATTATATAGGTTAAAGTTTTTATTAATATTATTTTTTTATTGTTATAAAAAGGAAAACCCAGAGGTCAGGCGGCAACATGTCGCGTCTGGCAAGGCCACGAGACATGAACCTGCAACTAAATGGGGACAAGGGTGCATCACCTATCACTAGCCTACATGATGTCCTAGTCTATATAATGTAGTTTTTTAAATATTTTGACAAATGAATTATAAATTCATTATTATTAAAACCCCATATGATTAGGATAAATAGAATATTTTTTAATTCTATTATCTTTTGGAGTGAAAGATGAATTTTTGGTAGGAATTAGTTGAAGGATGAAACTCTACTTGTCAAGTATATTTTTTTCTCTTATTCTATGAAAATATTAATTCATAAAAATTAGAGAAGATATCTTAAAACAAAAAATTTGTTGTCCTAATAACTTATGTTTTGTTGGACTGATGATATTTTATATCATCTTAGATTTATGGCTTTGAGGCCCTCAATTTTACACTTGATTGTGATTGATCACCTCAATCACTCACTATAAATATATACATTTTTTCTCCAATTATGTGTCTTTAATTTCCAATAATTTTTTCCTAATCAAAATCATAATTTGGTGGTGACTTTTCAATTTCCCATTCCCTCTTATTAAGATTATATTTTATTAACCCAATTTTTTATGTGGGTTTTCCAAAAAGGTATTTTTCTATTTTTAACCATTTATTTTCAAAGAACAATTTAAAATTGTGAGGATGCAATTTTTTAAAGGAGGGGAGAATTTAACACAATGGATTTCATAGTACGTGATCTCATTAAAGTAATTCAATAACTTGTGCTACACGCAACACCGAGTTTGGGTGCACCACAACATACCAAACTAGCCGTTCAAAAAGTGGTTATGAATATTATTAACGGAATTTTTAATCTTATATACTCTATATAATTTTAACATCCATATTTTTTGTTTCATAGACATAATATAAGAACAAATTCATTATTTTTTATATAAAAGAAGTATTTTTCAAAAAATGCAATTTTACCACCTTTTAATGGAGAACCCTTTTTAAGACCAATATTGGAGACTTTTATATATTTAATTTAATCAAATTAAATTTTTATTTAAAAGTGAGACATAAAACTTTTGTTTGGATAAATGTTTGGTACTTTTCTGATAACTTTCATATTTTTATGAATAGTGAAAAATATTATGTTTTAATTTTAAAAAAAATTAATCAAAATAATTTATAGTATTATGTTATGAATTTGAATGGTTTTGAAGTATATTTAGATTATATTTTTATCATTTAATACAATTTAGGTCTTTATAAGTAATTTCACAATTAAATTTGACATAAACGCATGTCAATCTTTTGATAGTTTTTACTTTTTTTAACCCACTTTTTGGTTTGGAAAATGAGAATTAATTTTAAATTAATAAATGAAACATATATGTTTTGAATTTATTAAAATATTATTATTTTTTTAATTCAGAATATCAAAAGTATCTTAGGATTAATTTTTAGTATTTTTCTGAAAACATTCAGTTTTTGATGAATAGTTAAAAACACTACATTATTGTTTAAAATTGAATTTTAATTTAAATAATTATTTCTATTTTTTAAATTTATTTTATGTAAAAAAATTTATATAATACCTATATAATTTAAATATAATTCATTGGAGTCATTTTCTAACAAAATTAGATGAATAAAATTTTATTGAACTTTTTACCGTTTTTTACCCACCATCTAGGACGATTTTCATATTTGCATAAAACATAATTTTACCACTTCTGTGATTTGAATTTCAAAAATAAGAGAAACACGGTTGACATTAGTAAGTAAATTGTGGTTCAATAGGAGGAAAATAATTTTTTTGAATAGTAACTTTTCACTTTTATTTACCATAGTTAAAAGAAAATATGATAATTAAAGGTAAAAATAAAATTATAATTATCCTAAAACGTGTTCTAATTTTATTGGATATGTTTAATTCGACCAAAGAAACCATAGGAATAAAATATGATCCTTTAGGTCTACTTGGATTATATTATGATATTTATTATTGTTTATTTATAGAAGAGTTAAAAGTGTTATATTCAATATTTATTAACTAAACCATTTTTAATATAGGTTTATACATAAGATAAATTTGATTATAAATATTCATTATAAATATACAAATATTTACTACATAAGGGTAGTTTATTTTTAATTTTATGATATTAACTATTTTAATTTATTTATGACACAATGATGATGCAGCAATTACCTTCTTAATGAAATATTAAAATAGTTTATATTATAAATATTAAAATAAATAGAATATAGAAGTTTTGATGCCATCCAAGAATTTGATAGGTTAATATGACATGTTAGGGTTGATTAGATAAATTTTTTTGAAGTGATAAGGATGGTATGACTATCACAAAAATAAAATATCAAATAGTGTAAAAATTGAAATAAATTATGTTTTAAAACAAATACTATATTATCGATTGATATAATATTCCTAAAAATAAAAGTTTCAGACAAAGGGATTAACTAATATTATATATATAATTAATTAACCACTTTAGGTTCTCTTGGAAGTTTAGATTAAGTTTATTAACCATATAGTGTATGAATACAAGAAGACATGCCAAAAGTTAAACTATTTAATTAAGAGTTAAATCTAAAAGATAATGTTAAAATGGTATCCTAAACATGTCTAAAACCTATTCGATGAGAGTATTTCGACCCATAAACACATAAGTCTCTAAATAAATTCATTTTTGTCCATTATAAGCTGAACATTATTTTATAATAAAATAATATTTAAAACTTTTTCTAAAGTGACCATCACCTCTCTTATAAAAGGTTACATTCCCTTCTCTTAATTTAACACCTCCAAAGACATTTGTCTCAGCCAAAACCTACCCAAATATACTCTCAACCACTCTCACTTCATCCTAGAGTCCTTAATTTGATCATAAATCCACCCTAAGTATCCCTTTTGGTCAACTCAAAAGGAAACACCCGAAGAAGAGGTAATAATTTATCCACCCTCTTTCATGTTCTTTTCTTCTTCCATTTCTTATTTCTTTATTGTTTCCATACCAAAATAATAAATCAATTAAATCCTACAAATTGTGATGTTATAATAAATATGTTAAAACCATATTCATTATTTTATCCATCCTCTAAATGAAAAAGTCATCGTACGTGCGTATGTATGGCGTACCGTCTCCACGTCGTTATGTAATTTGTTATTCAAAAACTTCATTATTTGGATGGGTATAATAATGAGTATAACTGATGTAAATAATAAATATAACATGTTAATGATTATTTATATATGATATAACATCTAATTACATACGATTTCACCATCAATATAATGATCTTGTCGCTCGTGCGTACGTACGGATTACCATCTCCACGAACGCGATAAGATTCATTCCCCATTGTAATCATTCAAGAATAATTTTCATTTTTATTAAAAATGATTTTTTAAGAAATTAATATCATTCTGTATATGAATGAAATACATCCTATCCATAACAAACATGGCTTACACAACCAAGAATATAATGGGAAACAGATCAGTTAACACCTGAAATGATGATACTACTGAAATATTGTTAACAAAATAAATATTATAGGACCATATAAGATATCATATTTATGTATATAGTTTTTGAATAATTTAATACAAATTTTTTAACTATTATATCATATGTTAGCATACCATCGACTAATGAAAAGTATAAGGTAAGGGTTAATTTCACAATCTTTTTATTATCCAAGATTGTTTTTATATAAGTATCTATTATGACATATTTATTATAAAAGTCCATGTTTAATAAAAGAGTTTTCAAAGGGATTATTTTTAAGGGACTATTTTACTAAAATATCATTTTAAATTTTTTAAAGATTTATTCTTATAAACCATTTACATTAATGTATATGTTTTTAAAATTATTTTAAAAACATATTTATATGGACATTAATGTTTTAAAATGTTAAATCCTTTCAAAAGATTCAAATTGGTATGGAACACTTTGATTAAAAACTCTCTTTTAAATTAATTCCTTTATAAATTATGTTACATTTAAATTATTTCATGAAAAAGGGATATTTTTCTCAAACATTTTTACGGATCATTTTCAACTATGTCAGTATCGGTTATGGGATATTAATCTTGATCGAGGTTGATTTATTATTATACAAATCGTTCATATTGTATTGAAGGTTTTGGGATATGTTTGATTGTGGATTTGTTATTTTTATACCATTCATGGTTTATGGAGAATGTACTGACATTTTCTTATGAAATGTCTAATATGAATTTTTATGTTATGTTTAAACCATTTCATGTGAGGAATATATTAGGCTTAGTAAGTGACGGGTGGATCCCACTATAGCTCCATGATGCATTCGTAGGTCTCATGAGACAAATTAGTATCTTGGAACAAGGCCTTAACAAAATATTATTTGTAGTCTTATCACAAGGCATTGACTATGTTGTTATGAAGTCTAGAATTTTGTATTCCATCATTATGAAATTAGATATTGATATTTCATGTGATTATTCAACTAGTAGAATATCCATGTGAATAAGTAAATGGAATTATTTGATTTATATTTTCCATATTATACTAAAGTTTAAATTTAAAAGGCTTGTGTTTTAGTCTTATAGATTTCCATAAATGTTTATGATTATTTATGATTGTTTCCACTATATTTGTATCCTTACTGAGCATCTGAGCTCACCCCTTTCTATCTTTTATTGTTTTCTAGGATGCGGAGAAGAATATTATAAATGACCGGAAGGGATAATATAATGGATATAAATGTGTTCAATGGAGACAATGTTGTTGTTTTTTTCATTTTATATTGTAATATAAAACTTATGAATGTATCAAGTACTTACAAGGCGACTAAAATGATCTATTTTTTGGGATTTTATCCCTTTTGATCATGCCAATAATATTTAATAATGCACCAACTCTGGGATTCTGGGGTCCGGGTGTTTCAAGTTTAATGTATATTTTTACTAAAAAGAATCCAAATATGTTCTAAAGGATATGGTTAGAGTTGAATCGAGGTTATGACTATTCAATAAATTACCACCCTGAGAAAGAAAACAAGGTGGTGGATTCATGGAGTCGAAAGGACTATGCTAACCTATCTGTGATGAGTGTTCAAAAAGATCCAATATTTATGGATTTTCAAAGTATTGATCTGGAATATTTCATATAAGTGTAGAAATACTATCTTTTTCAAATGAATATTCAATGAACTACACAAGTAAAGATTAAGGAGGTGAAGAAGGAAGATGTATAACTAAATAATAAGGTGAGAAGTGTTCTTGAGTTCATATTTAAATTTGATGGAATACTATGGTTCAGGAACCATGTTTGTATCCCTCCCATATCAGAATTAATGAATTAGTTGTTGTATGGGTCTCATATTTCATCATTATCTATTCATCTTGGAAGCAAAAAGATGTATAGGGACCTGAAATTTTATTTTTGGTGGGATGACATGATGAATGATATTACAGATTATGTTTCTTGGTTCATGGTTTGTCGGAAAGTTATGTTTGAGATAAAAACCTCTTAGGGGATGTTACAACCATTACCCACACCAAAACAGAAATGGGAAACATCACCAATGACTTGTTTTCAGGCTTCCCAATACACATAAATTCCATAATTTTATATGGGTTATAGTTAAAAATGTTATGAATTAATCACACATAGATGAAATCAGAGAAGACTTTTCTCTTGATCAGAATGGTAGAATATATTTTAAGTAAGTGGTGAGATAGTATGGACTACCACTTTTCATTATTTATGATCAGGACCTATATTTTAACTCGATGTTCTGAGAAGTATTCATCATTCTCTGGATAAAGATTTATGTTTCAACATTACTTATCATCCTAGGATATATGGTTAGCATGAAAGTATAATTCAAACACTAGAAGACAATTTGAGAGATTTATCTATATATTTCAATGGTGGTTGTGAACAACACCTATATTGGAAATAATTTTCTTAAAACAATAGAATTCACTCTAGTATTCATAAGGATATTTATGAATCCCTCTATGGTAATAAGTATTAAACTACAACATGATGGATAAAAGTTAGATAAATAAATCTATTGGCACCTGATATTTTTGAGGATATGGAAAATAATGTTAGATCTTTCAATAGAACGTAAGATCATCCCATAATCAAAAAACAAAATATTCAAAAATTTGATGAAAATACATAGAGTTTTAAGTGGGTTATAATATATTTCTACAAATATATCCTTGGAATAAACTGGTATGATGTGGAAAAAAGGTAAACTTAATCCCTACATAAATTATTCCTTTTAAAATTCTTGATCGTGTTGGGAAGGTAGCCTATAGATTGGCGCTTCCATCTAATCTATCTCAAGTTCATGATATGTTCCATGTCTCTCTCCAAATAAAGTACAAACATGATACTTCACATGTACTAAACTCATAAGTAATACCTCTATAGAAATATCATTCTTATAAATAAACATATAAAGATTATGGTTCATAGAAAAAATGTTCTATGAAACAATACCATTCATCTGGTTAATGTTTTATGAGGAACCAACCAATTTAGGGAATCTATTTAAGAACATAAGGATGTGATGAGGCAAATGTATCCTTATATATTTGTACTCAAGTGAAAAATTTCAATGTTGAAATTCATTTTCATGTTGGTAGAATGTAACACACCTATATTTTAATAAATTTTTTTCTTTAAATTTTTTTAACTCTTTAATAGTTGGTATTGCATGCAACCGTGAGTTTAAAGAACCCATGAGACACTATAAGTATAAATTAACAATTATAAACTATATATTAAATTTATTAAATTAAATATGAATAAAAAATTTTGAAATAAAAAATTAAAGGCCCAACTCAATATAAATGTATCGGTACGTGCTTAGGCAATAAACAAAAAAATGTAGTAAAATCACATTATTTTCAATATTTTCATCAAAATTGAGTTTTTTATGGGTGAATATTATTTTTTATATTTTCTATAAAATGAATTTGAAAAAAATAATTCCACCATGTCTAAATTATCCTAAAATAATTATTTTCTGAAAACATTTACTTTTTTACTAAAAATAATGATGTCCGTTGAAGACTATCTTCTATTTTAAAGACTTTAATAGGTAAAATTATTTTTTAAATTAGTTTAAAATTTTAATTATTTCATTTTAATTTTAAATAATTCAATTATGGTTTTTTAAAATTAATTTATATAAAAATTTATTATAAAATAATTTTATGTTTTAAAAGGGCATATTTCTGAAAAATTGATTGCATGTTGTTTTACAGGTTTTATTTTAAGATAAATTATGAAGTTTCTATGTTTTCAATTTTTTAAAATGGTTGTATAATTTTTATTCATAATTTATATATTTATTTAATATTTCCTTTTATTTTTGTGAAGTATTAATAGTATCCTTGGTAAATTTTGTTATCACTGTCAATAGTAAATTGGGTAATTTAGGTTAAAAATAAAATTATAAAGACATTAAAATGCCCCAAACACATGCGCAAATTTTATTGGACATAGATAATTATACCCTTAAAACCAAATGATCAAAATTGTGTTTTCTAATGTACAATAGTACATGAAAATAACTTATATAATATTAATATTAAATAAAGTCACAAAATATCTATTTCATTGTCTTAGATATCCCTTTTGTATGAACTTGAGTAGAAAGGTATGTCACAAACGAATCTAAATTTAAATTTTTATCTTAATAAATATATTTTCATGATATATGTTTATTTTTTGATTTTGGGGCCACTTAGATTAGATTCTTATATTTAAAATATGTTATTCTATAAAAATTAAAAAATATCACATTCATGTTTTAAATAATATATCATTTTTAAAATAAAGATACCAAAAATATATATATTCAAATATTAATATTTTTATGAAATACATAATATTTATCTTCCTAATGGTATTTTATTTTTAATTTTTAATTAAAAATTAGTATATTAAATAATTACACAACCCTTATTAGTAATTACTTTATTAAAGGAAGTATCAAATTAATGATCTTAAAAATTTTAAAATAAATATCATTTAAGATAATTAATGTAATAAATGAATTTTATAAATATCTTTTACCTCATATGGATACAATAAAATATTTCTATTTATTTTATCTTGTTATAATGATATTTTGAAAACACTAAAGAATAAATAGTGTCAAAATTAACACTAATGATTTTGTATCAAAATATTGTTTTATTAAATAATTTAAAAAAAATATAGCATATTTAAACATAAAAAATAATTATAATATGATATAAAATGTTATAAATTTTTCATTTACGGTCTAATTAACATCACATAAGAAAAAACTACAATCATTTAATATAGAATAATTTGTTACCTTAGTTATTATTAAAATAGGTTATCTAAGGGTTAATCCAAATGATAAGGTTTAATATGATACCAAAATTTGTATAAAATATATTGATTGGTGATATTAAAAAAATATCATATTAAACTAAAATATATGGTCATTTAAGGTATTTTAATTCAGATTAAAATTATTATAAATAAATATTTTTCGAAATTCCAAAAGTTCCCCCCACCTCAACTATAAAAGGCCATATCCTCCCTCACTTCTACACATCACATTATGACATAAATCTCAACCATAACCCACCTTTTTAACTTATAAAAATCCATATATAACTTTTATATGTTTTTTGTATTCTTAAAATACCAACCCTATTGTCCCTAAAAGGGTATCTAAAGGATGGTCTATGAAGAAGATGTAATCGTCTTTACCGCGTCTTTCAAGATTATTTCTTCTTATACTTACTCTTCATGTGTTGTTTCCACTATAAAGTAGTAAATATATTATCACATATATTCCAATATATTATTATGATTATGTAATATTCATATTTCTCCTTTTATTCATCATATGAAAAAACTATGTGCGTGTGTTTGTATGGATTACTATCTCCACACTGTGGTGTAATCACATTTTTATAACTACTTTATTTGAATGGGTATAATGATGGAAATAATTTGTATATATAGAAATGATACTTATAAAATTATAATTATTCTAGAACAAAATATATACCATGAACTTCCTTATCATTTCACTATTAAGGGAATGATATCTTCACTTGTGTTTAGGTGCAGCCTATCATCTCAATGTTGCAATGTGATTCATTTCCCATATTCAACATTTAATAATGGTTATATTAATGTATATAATGAATAAATATGATATTTATTACCTTAATATAATTCTATAAATGATGGAACTATATCCTATTCACATTAATTGAGACTTATATTACAAATCATGCATAAAAAATGAAGTTAACGCCTAAAAGAGGGGTAGCAATGAAATATTATAAGAACATCGGTGATAATATGATATAATAGGATCATATATAATATCATATATATTAAAATGGTTCTATTATAAATTAATAACATTCATTAAAACAATATAAAGTAATTTCAAATACGTATGTAAGAAATTAGACCTAAGAAAAGGGTTAATTTTACCATCACATTATTATCTAAGATTGTTTATACGCAAGTGTTTACAGAAGAATTTTTACCTTCCCAAACCATGTTTCTTAAAAAAATCCAAAAATATTTTTAATATTCTTCTATAATTGTTAAAATTCATTTTTAACCATATTATAATTTTTATTAACAGTTTTAAAGGAATATTTTGGTCATTTTCTTAATGAGGTACTTTGTGACTTTTCAAGAATAAGTACGAGAGGAATGTTTTTTTAACTTATATAGCATGAATTGATTTTTTATATTTTATGAAACTATAATCCTTTTAATATTACCTTAAAATATTACAATTATATTTTCAATGAAAATTTTTCTATTTAAAATAGTGTGTCATTTTAATAAAATAAGTTGTTTTCAAATAATAAAAAACATTTTCTTCAAGAATAATCTTCAAGTTATCTCTCAATATTTTTTTATTTTTATGATAACATTATTTGATGTTACCTAACTTTTAATGGGGATATTATTTAATTTTAGTATCTTTATTTTTCCTATGTTTGGCTTATTATTATGATGGAATGATATTTATGAAACCGATATCTTTTAAATTTGTTATGTTATCACCAAGAGATGTTTATTAAACCCATTTCACCCCATGGGTTCTGAAATAATGAATAATTTATGTTTTTGTGGAACTCATATGTATGGCTTTATATATGTGAGGGGTGGGACCTATATATCCTTGAAATAAATTGGTTAAATGATTATATCTCATGATATTTAAAGGACTATAATGGGTATTAAAATCGGTTTGGTAATATAGGGCTGGAATGAGGACTAAACCCAAATTAGCAAGGGATTTTTTCCACTATGATGTTCTGTAAGTGAGACTTAAATAATATGGAAATATTTTTATATTATTATGTTTATTCCAAAAATTCAATTATTATCTTATTCTCTCATTAAATATTTTATTTCACTTTTTATGAACTTATATGATTTATTCCATGAAAGTATACCTTGATCTTTTATATACAAAATATAATTTTCAAAAGTTATTTTCGGGGTCTTATGCCCTTATGGTTATGTTATCTCCCTTGATTTCCCTTAATAAGAATCAGATCTCACTTTTTCAATATTTTTATTTTCCCAATTATATAAATAATGTTATTAATTCGGATGTGTCACAAAGGGTTCTAATTTTTAAGGAAGAAGTAATAGATGATGTATATGTTTTATGAAGCTATTGTTTTTGTTTCCATGTTTTCAAATATAATAATCTTATACAGTTCTAGCACTTTTTTTATTTTTATGTAATTAATAATCTTATATTTTAGAGTAATTATCTAAAAATTAAAATTATCAGTTGTCTTAGTTTCTTTCCACAAGTATGAGATGAGAAAAATACTTCTTTCCCTTCTTCCCATTATTTATCTTTTTCTCTACCATCATATTCGTCTTTTGTTTCCCTTAAAATCATTAGACATGGATAATTATTTATTTGTATTTATACCACATAATACTATGTCCTTGTATGAGGAAAAATTTTTGGAGAATATTTCATTGAAATAATTTTCTTAATAAAAAAATGGTCAATATTTCTCTTTGGAGTATGTTTTGTTCATAGTATTCCTTCTAAACCGTGTAATGATGGATTTATACTCAGAAATATTTTCATCTTTGTTTTTCATTATAATATAGAAATATCTCTCCATATCTTATCATTTATGACAAGGAAAATACTTTTCTAAGAGGAATTCCTTATAATCCTTCCATTCTAGGTTTGTTATTTCTTCTTCATTAGTAGTATTTTGAATCAATGAACATCATTGATTTGTATCTCTTGATAATGATAAAATACCATGAAAACATTATCCCTTTAATTACTTCCCAAAGAAATAAATATTTTCACTAAGTAACTTATCAATTTCTTAGACAAAAATGAATTTTTAATCCCCTTGAATGATGGGGTTTTCTGGCACATGAAACGGTCTAACATTATCACATAAAGTATTCGATCAGTATCCTTCTCCATACTTGAAATTTTATTTCTAAAAACCCAATTCATTTTCCCAAATAACATTACAAATTATTTATTCACGATTGTATCAATAATTTTTTCTTCATTATCTTTCCCATTAGGGAAATCCCTTCATGGGGTACGTGAATTGATATGATTCCAATTCCTTCCACTAAGAACTATTTCTAATAAATGGAATATATTATATTAAATCTAATATTATGAAACATGATGTATAATCCCAATACATGTGAGATACATATCATTGATTTAGAAATGTAGTCATAGTAAATCTCTTAATCATAAACATGGTTTCTTTGGTAATTTTTTTAAAACATAAAAATGTTATCAAATCACTTATAACGGTTCGTTAATAAATTTTAAATTAACCAAATCGTATCCCCTAGAAGTGTAAAATGACTTTTGTGATAAGAGATGTTTTTGTACACCAATTAATTCTCAAGTCAATACTTCTGTGCCTTTTTCTGAGTTATTACCCCCAAAGTACACCTTTTTCCAGAATCAAATCCACTTTTAGTATCCAAAAAAGGATATATTATTATGAAAAATACATAATTTATATATTTATATAAATTTATGATGTTGTCTCATAGTTACGCTTGTTCTTAAAGTAAGTTGTATGGTTATCTTCCCTGATCTATATTTTCGGAAAATTAATTCCCATGTTTCTACTAAACTTCTTCTAAAACCAACTATAAATACACAAAATCCAGTCTGCTAGATCTGGTAGATATTTTATTATATTGTAACTAGGTATAATGAATCTCATCCCAATGTAACGAATTGTAACACCCTGATATTTTTTGAAATATTTTTTGATATTTTCAATTTCACGCAATACTGAATATAGCTTGTCTTATATGAAAGCACTAAGTTTGGTTGTGTTGAACAAAAAACCTAGTTAATAATGAACTACACATAATAAATATATTATCTTTAAATACATGAAAAACTATGTTTGGCTTTTGTTATACAAAATTTCAATTTCCTTCGATGGCTTATGTGACCCACATGACCAAGTTTTTAAAAAATAAAATGTATTATTAATATTAATATTCAAATTTATTATAGTATTCACCTAGATGATGGGATAATGGTTAGGAATAAGATTTATTAAATTATGAAAATATTGTTTGTAATTTTATGTATGAAGAATTATTTGGTCACCAATTAACTATAAATGAAAATAAATCCCTTTTGAAAATATAGGAAATATTTTCCTGGAAAACTATATATAAAAATTAAACATGTATTACCCAATAAATTTATTTAACCAATTTTTATAAATAATATTAATAATATATATATATATATATATTATTCATTAAACTATTTAACTTTTAACTTATTTTTTTCTAGACGTGGGATAAGAATATATCCAATTTTACGCATAAAGTTATATATTCTTTCTAAAAGGTAATTTACCTCCTTTTATTAGAGAAATTGTTTAAAGAAAATTGAAAAGTTAATAAATTTTATTTTAAAAAATAATCTTTATTTTTTAAATTGGATTATAAATATCTATTTTTGGAAAATATTTTTTATTTTTTTGAGAAGTTTTATTTTTTATAAATAGAGAAAAATACTGAATTTTAATTGAAAGATGACTTTTATTCTAATTTATTTATATAGTTAAATTATATTTTTATATGATTTTAAATAATATTTAGATAAATTAGAAATATATTTATCCAATTTAGGTCAGTTGAATCTATTTAGCATTTAAATTGGATTTAAAAACATTTCAAAATTTTGAACATATTCTCTATAAAAACCAGTTGTTTCGTCTTCTCTGATAGATTATTTTTAAAATAATTTCTTAAACTTATATAATTTGGATTTTAAAAAAAATTATTCCATTTTTTAATCATCACAGTACATTATTTTTAATAATTTTAACCTAATTTTTGACAGAATATATTAGTGAATGTAGTTAAAATTATTTATAGTGATTTAGGTAAAAATGAGATTACTTTGTGGTCAAAATAGAATATAACGTGTAAAAATGACCCTAAAATTTTTCAATTCCCATTTGATAGAAATATTTAGACTATACCCCTTCTTGTTTATAATTTTTTGTTTCATGGATTCATCTTGGTAGGTAAAAACATGGGAAGAACACAATTCATTTCAAAAATGTCATTTGTGTCCTCTCTCCCACTTATAAAAGGGCACTCATTCCCTACACTTGTTCACACCTATAAAACCATTTGTCTAATCAAAAAACAAATAAAATATGATCTTAAATTTCATCCCCTAAATCTATAATACTCAATTTGGGCATAAATCCAACCAAGTAATCCCTTTGGTGAAAACAAAAAATAATTACCCAAAGAAGAGGTAACGTTCATCACATTCATTTTTATTCATTTCATTCTCTATCCAATTCAATCCTTCATGTTACATTATTATATAATAAAATAATTATCCTTAATATAAAAAATAAGTTTTTATTTTAAGGTTCCTACCTATACTCACACACACTTTAATCAAATGGGGTATACAATCTTTGTTCGTTTGTACAGTGGACTACCACCTTGCGAACTGATGTCATTCATTCTTATGTTACCACCATTCAAGGTTGATAATAATGGTGGAATTATTTTTTAATAATATTAATGTGATATTTATAATTTCTTTATTATTATGCAAATATTATATAACACATAACTTCATGCATTCCATTTTATGGTTATATGATAAATTCGTTTGTGGATGTCTGGACTATTGCATCATCAAAGCGATGTGATTCATTCACGCTATACATGGAATGTTTTAAATATGGGTTTAATAAAAATATGTGATATATATGTAATGATAATTCTAATGGTTTGAAAATATATATATGTATATATATGTATTATTTAATTTTATTTCACTAATAATACAATAAGAAAATGGAAATATCATTCATGTGTATGCACATCCTACTATCTCTATGAGAAGTGTATTTCATTTCATATTTATAGATTTTATAGATTTTTATAAATAATTTTATAATGAATATATGCTATATTTATATCATTTTTTACATTCTTTAAATAATTGAATCATGATTTAGGTAACATATTAAAGAATAATAAGTGAAAACATATATGAAAAACAAAGTAGTTATTACCCGAACCGTAACATTAACATGAAATTATAAGGAAATGGGTAATATAAATTCTCAATAAAATCATATATTGTATCATATGTGATAATATATTTCTTTTTTATATGTATAATATACTTATATTTATTATAATAGATTTTTTACTATGCATAAATAAATTCAAGACTTATGTTAAGGGTTTTCTCGTCTAAATTTTATTTCATTGAGATATATGCTTCATTCACCCCTTATTCTTGTTATGTGGTGTATATACTGACCTATGACATGTTATATCATGAATTTTATTTATTACATGAAATAAAACGTTTCAATTTATGGTTTTCATTAAAAGATCTCATGATTCAAAATATCCTTAATTACTAAGAAGATTTCTAGTCTCACTTTTATTCTATGAGAGTTATGTCATATTCACCACTTATTTCTATTGTGTGTAATATTTAATGTGAAATGTTCTAGTCATGGGGTGTGGAAAAAAAATATTTTAATATGTTAAAATGTAGTAATCTAATTAAACTAGGTTGTCTCCAGATAGGAGTACACAAAAATCAAGTTTTCACTTAAAATAAGAGAATGAAGTGGTGTTTTTTTAAATTGATTGATATTGAAATCACAAGAATGCCACTAATAAAAGGAAAAAATTAAGATCAAATTTATTAAAAAAAAGTGACCTAAAACTATTATAGGATATGGTGATCAGCTTTGGTATGGTTCTCTAATTGTAATTTGATCTTATATCAACTTATCTAATTCCCTTCTACTAAGTCGATAAAAATGATAATACACAATCACTTCTTCTCACTCCCTGGGTAAAATAATAATGGTGAGTATAAACCTTAATTAAATATCAGATTGGTCTAATATCCTTAAATTATTTGATAGGATTTTATAGAATACCTTCAATTTAATTAGTCAATTCCCAATCTGGTCTTGTTTATCCCAAATAATCAAGAACTTTCAATACTCCTCACACACGTATAGGAAATCACCGAGTACTTCACCACTAAGAACTGATCTATTCCATCGTATATATATCAGATCATACTGGTGGGATAAATTTACCATTGACCAAAGATATAAAAATAATATAATCAAAAATAATATACCATCATATATGATAACAAAAACCATTATAAGAAATTTAAATTGATTTTTTAGAAGATAAAAAAGAATCTTAAAACATTAAGCGAATGAAATCGTTAATCCCAAAATAGAATAACTATCCTTCCCTAACCACACAGAATTCTACCCCACCATTTTAAGGTAATTTTGAATAATGGAAAAGAATAAATCATTATAAAACAAAGAATAATATAAGAGATAAAACAATGAACATAAATTTTTCTCCTCCAGAATCTATCCACCAGAAGATTGCTTCTATTTTGACCACCATCCGGCTGAAAATCACCAAGGTATATTCTTATAAGATGTTCATAATGAAGTTGGATATTGAACCTAAAAAAATAAAATTCATTATATAGTATTAAATAAATATATGTTTGAATCAATGAACCTATATTTCCTGGATTCCAAACATTATTTCACCCACTCCAGTGGGACTTGCTCAAAATATGCCTTATTGAGATCCTAAAGTTATGAAATTTAATTTTAGTTGTAACTTAGGAGTCCTATATCAATAAGATCTCAAATAAAATATTTTCATGGTTGGTAGGCAAAGATATGAGTCATTAATTGAATTGGGGTCCATTCTGTTGGCAAGATATATTTATCCACTTGATTAATTTTTTCGGGCTATTGTGTGTCAAATTTGGTCTAGGTCCAGAAGAATAATATGAATCCAATGATCAAGGATATCCAAAAAAAGGAATCATATAATTTGTATCTAAATTTAAAAAGTTTTCCTCAAAAAATTAATCTCTTAAATACTATGAATTTTACAAAATTAAGAAGCTTTCACAATTAATCCCAAAATTCACCAAAAACACAAAAGTGGGGAAAATATAATCAAACTGATTAATTTGGAGGGATTAAATCATTTTAAAAAATATGAAAAATAATAAAAATAATAAATCTATCAATTACCCCACACATATTACTTAGACTCCTGGAAAATTCAACATCAAAATTGAATTAATCCTAATTCAAAACACATGCTCATGAGATCCACCAATATGAGAACAATAAACAAAATATATCATGCCTCCTAAAAAAATATTTTTTAATCCTCTTAATTTTAGATCATTAAATATAATTCATCTTCATTTATCTTCCCATTCACATGAAACACTTCCCTAACATTCATTTTCACTCATTACATAAAATCTTGTTTTCAGTAATATCTTTCTCATCCAATAATCATGCAAGAGTCACAATAGGCTTGATAAATTTCTATATCTCCACAGAATTTTTTTCAATGAAATATTTTTATCATGAAAACTTTTTAGGGTTGTTCTATGGCTTCCAGTTAGTATGATTTATATTTTAAATCATTATGAGGTTGAATGAGGAGGGCTTGGCTATTTTTAAAGAAAAATTGCATGTTTATAATTTTCACACGACTATGGTATCCCCTCACTTAACATAGTATAAATTCATCCCCATTATCACGAAAAATCTAGGAATTTTTAAATATCTCAGCATTTAAGTAGAAACAATCGCAATTTATTAAAAAATGATTTTTCTTGAATTCTCTAGTAAAGTCACAACATTCCTCCTCTATTAGAAATTCCAGAAAGGCACATCTTCCCTTATCATGAAAGCTACAGAAAAGGAACAGCTTTCACTAAGATGGTTTTTTTATAAATAAGAAAATATCTCCAGTATTTTATTTTCACCCAATTTATCTTTAAATGAGGTGGAATAATAAAAGAAAACTTTCCCAACACTTAAGTTCAACTAGATCGTGCAATTTCACTTCAAGAGCATGCTGGATAGGGAAAATTTCCTTGTAATGTGGCTCAACTAATAGAATGTTCATGGATTCAAAGGGTTATGAGGATTAAATGTATGAGGTAGGATAGAAAGAAAAGTGTTATTTTGAAAATGGGGATTTAAAACCCAATAAATTCCTTAATTATTTAAAACGCCAATACCTCAAACCCTCAACTTTTTATAGGAATATATCAAATTCTGGTTAAATCCATCATGATTTGGTTCTCTCAATAAGTGAGGTGAATGTAAATAATATGAAAAAAATTGGTTCAGAATATTCATAGGAAAGTGATTTAAATTATATATATAGTGATATGTGGCATGGAATTTTAAAATCAGTGAACATTTCATGAAATTTATAATGATTTGAACGTGAAACAAAGTCATTTTAAACATTCATTTAAGCTCAGTTTCATGGAATAAATTTTTTCACTCATGGACATGGGTTTCAAAAATGTCAAAGATAATCATTTCTACTCAAAAGTTTGAAAAGAAAAGAAAAAGTGAAAAATAAACACACAAAATTTAAAAAAACACAATTGTTTTTTAATAGGAAAACACACAAGAAAAAAACCTAAACTAAAAAGGTTCCCTTCCCCCATAATTAAATGATTCATTGTCTGAAATTCATTCAAATAGATGTAACATATAATAAGATTTAAAAAATGAATCACAGATTTCAAGACATTTTAATGTAAAGGTACGACTTGGTGGAATTTATTGATAAATATGTTAGAAGAGTGTGATCTCCTCTACTGGATCTGATGAAATGGTCCCATGTAATTTCTTAAGCCTATTCACATTAATATTTAATGGATCTTGTGCTTCATCCTTCAAAATATTCACAGCACCAAAAGGATATTCATGAGTAACTATAAATGGACCTTCTCACCTGGAACAACGTTTACTTGGAATCAACTTGAGTCTTGAGTTGTATAATAACACCATGACTCTAGGATGGAAGTATTTTGGTTGGCTCATATTCTCATGATCCAATATTTCTCTATATTTTTCAATATTTTAATTTTCAAATGATTCCATTATAATTTCTTACAGTACCTAAAACTACAATTTTCTCTCTTTTTCAGCACTTTAAAGATCCAAATTCATCTTTTTCAAAGCCCAATATGTCTTACGTTCCAATTATACTGAAGTATGAAGACTTTTACAATAAATAAACCTAAATAGAATCATTCTAATTGTGGTTTTTGATGATGTATTGAATTACCATGATGTATTTTCTAACCATTGGCTCCAATATTTCCTGTTTGGATTCACTTTCTTTTCCAAAATTCCTTTGATTTCCCTATTATACACTTAATCATACCCATTGGTCTGTGGATGATACAAATTTGATGATTTTTGATAAACCCCATAGTTATTCAGTAAAAATATATTCTCCTATTAAAAAAGTGATTCCCTTGATCATTGATGATGGCTCTGGGAACTCCAAACCTAAAAAATATGTTAGCCCTGAGAAAATCACAAACAACTTTAGCATCATCATTCATAGTGGATTCTTCTACCACCCATTTGGAAAGATAATCAACTAAAAGAAATATATAAGAATTTCCAAATTACATTGGGAAAGGTACCATAAAATCTATCTCTAAAACATCAAAAAGTTTAAAAAAAAATCTTTTTGGATAATTTCTTATCTCCTTGAAATATTTCTAGAAAACTGTCATTTTTCACACATTTTTCAATATTCATGAGCATATTTAAAAAGGGTTAGACAATAATTTCCAGATTATAAAACGTTACTTAATATCCACTAAGGTCCAAAGTGGACTCCACAAGCTAAAGTGTGACAAAATTGAAAGACGGAATCAATTTCACTTTTTGGAAAACAGATTATTATCACATGATCATTGAATAACTTCCAAAGTAATAAATCATACGAGATGTAATATCTTGATTAAGATCTCATATTTTGAATTTGGTAAGAATTTAAAAGGAGATAGTACCTAATATATTACTAGATAATTTACCATATCAGCAAACCAAGGCACTTCTCTATTAATCATATACAACTACTCTTCTGGAATGTGGTCATTCAGTGGTTCTCTATCTAGAATTTCAGCTTCAGCGGTGTTGGGAAGCCTACTAAAGTGATCATCCACATGGTTCTCATATCACTTCTTGTCTCTTATTTCAATTTTAAACCCTTGTAGTAATATAATCCATATTTCTATCCTAGGATTATATTCTTCCTTCTTCACCAAGTACCTAAGAGTTTCATGATAAAAAACACATTGACTTTAGTTCCAATTAGATATGATCTAAATCGTTCTAAAGTAAATAAAACTGCTAAAAACACATTTTCTATTTTTTTGTAGTTGAATTGGGCCACATGTAAGGTTCTTGAGAAATAGGAACGACTTGTGGCCTACCCTAAATTTGCAATGAAAGGACTGCTCCAACTATTTGGTTTGAAGTATCACAAACTATCTTAAATGGTTCTTCCCAATTTGGTGGCTACATTATTGGTGGTTTAATCAATCTCCTCTTCAACTCATCAAATGATTCCCTATATAAACCATTTAAAGTAAAATCAACATATTTCAATGGAATTTGATAAATAGGAAGATAAATCTTACTAAAATATTTGATAAACCTCCAGTAAAATCATGCATATACTAAAAATGATCTAACATGTTTTACACAATTTGGATAAGTAAAATAATTTATCACTTAAATTTTTAATTTATCAACTTCTATGCCATTTTTTGAAATGGAATTTCCAAGTAAAATTCCTCTCTCAGCCATGAAATGACACTTTCAAAATTCAAAACAAGATTCATTTTAATGAATTTTTTGAAAACGTTTTCAATACTTTTCAAACAATGGTAAAACGAATTTCCAAAAACATTGAAATATCCAAGAAAACCTCCACGAAATCTTCAATATGATAAAAAAAATACTTATCATGCACCTTTGAAATGTACCTAGAGCATTAGACAATCCAAATGGAATCATTTCGTATACAAAAGTGCCGAATGGACAAGTAAAGGTAGTCTTATCTTGATCCTAAGGAGAAACAGGTACCTATAAATAAACTAAAAATACATCCAATAGATATAATGAGTTCTCTATACCAATATTTATAACATTTATTCAATGAAGGGGATGGGAAAATGAAATTCTCCAGTGACCTGATTCAATATCCTAAAATCTATGAACACTATCCAGCTATTATGAATTCTTATAGGGATTAATTACTTTTTTTCATTCCTCGGAAAGGTTAGTCCAGTTTTCATTGGAACTACATGGGTGGGGCTAACCCATTGTGAATCTGAGATGGGATAAATGATCCTAGCTTCCAAGTGTTTCTCAATATCATTCTTCACAACCTTATTAGGGTGGGGTTCGACCTCCTCTAGGGTTATCTGACGTACTTACAATCTCCCTCAAGGAGAATTTTATGTGAAAATATTTTTGTATTGATTCCTTGGATATCACCAAAACTCCACCCTATTTCATGGGAATTATCTCTCAAAATCTAAATCAAAAAATTTTCTTGGAGTTTACACTTATTATTAACTATTATAACTGGATATTTCTCTCTATCCATAAGGTAATCATATTTTAAATAAGTGGGGAGTGTTTTTAATTCCAACTGAGGGGCTGGTCATGGGATGAAATTAAGTTTAGTTTTCCCACATCCAAAGGATGGACGTCATGGACATAATAAATCATGTCATCATCTTTATCATTTAACAATTCGTTAAAGAAATTAGATTTTACCTCTTCCACCCACATGAAATCATAATCTACAAGAGTTTTGGAATCCTATTGTTCAATGATATTTTCAATGGAAATGATAAGAATTCATGGAACATACCTGATTCTTCAATGGGTTAAGTACCAACTTCATGGGAGAGTGAAAAGAGTGAGTGATCATCTGATGGGTTCTTCATGCATTCAAAAATATTAAAGTGGATAGAGTTATCTACACACTCCAGGGTGAGGGTCCCTTTTTGGATATTGATGATTATTTTGGATACCTTAAAGAATTTGCTACCCAAAATGAATGTGATTGTGATAAGATCATATCATCTTCTATATTCAGCACATTAAAATCAGATGGAAAGAAGAGTTCTTTGAATTTCACTAGGATATCCTCCAAAACTCCTACTAGGAAAACTATTGATCTGTTCGCATGTTGGACCACCGCTCTTATGGGATTCATGTATCCTATATATAAATAAGTGTATAATGAGTGTGAAAATACGTTAATGTAAGCACCTTGATCACACAACTCCATAAAAAAATTTAAATAATCAATGGTGCATGGAATATAAATTATCCCTGGATTATGAAATTTGGTGGTAAATTGTGGTGTGATAAGGGTCGATACACTCCTTTCCAAGTTAATCATATTATTCCCTTGAAGTATCCTTTTATCTGTAAAAATATCCTTCAGAAATTTAGTATACTTTTGAATTTTTCTGAGGTATTTATGTAGGGGGGAAGTTAATTTCCTCTTTCTATAAGGTCTCTAGAGTTCATTTTTGAAGTGCTTCTTCCTACAATCTCTTTGATTCGATCATACTTGATAGAAATAGAGGGGTTATTTGTTTATTCACCCATTTTTACATTGAAATGGTGTTTCATATCCATTATTCCTTGGACTATCCTTCTCCTCCTATTTTTCTCTTCTTTTGGGTGCATTTTAATTTATTTATTTGAATTCTCAACTTCATTATCCCTTAGCCCATGTGGTATTATTTTGGGAACGATGGTTTCTGGTTGTGGGGGTTCTTTTAAAAAAAAATTTGTTATTATTATGATAGTCTTTTTTGGGTTTGGGATTGTTTGGGATGGGAGTTTTCCTAGGTTTTTGGTTAATGATCCCATAATAATTTTGAACATGTTGAAAAAAATCTTTTACTATATCTGTTAGCCCATCAATATCATATTTCTACAGTTTTTTTTTGAATTGGAGGGTGTGCACTAGTGGATGGCTAGTCATAGGGTCTCTGGAGAGTGGTAGGATTTTGGTAAGAAGGATGGTTATAAAATTTCTTTTTTTGAAATTGTGGTCAGTTCTGAAATTGATTTTGGAATAGGTTTATGTTTTCGAATTTTTTTTGGTGTGGGTGTCTAGAAATATTTTTCTGATTTCCAAATCCATATTAGACTTGGTTAGGATTTCTCCATCTTTGATTTTTCTGAAATACCTTGGATGAAAGGCTGCTGTTCAACTTTTTATTCCCTATATTTCAGCACCCAATTCAGAAAAATGATCAGGTGTTGAGTATAAACCACATACCTTAGTTGGTTCTTGTTTTTCTCCCAATTGTTTCATGGAAATATGTCTCACAAAATAGGTTAGATAATAAATCATAGTTTCTAATAATAGTTATGGATGAGAAGTTCTTACCTTATAAATACATATTGGGATAGTACCTCTTATACCAAATTATTACGAGTTCTGAGAAATTTTCTCAATCAATCCCTTGGATACTTAGGGTGACACTTCAATCAATGTGCCTTCAGATGATTCATCTAGATGTTTTATATCATTTTCTAGTAATCCTTCATAAAATAATACAAGATAGTGATGCTCCTCAATTTCCCAATGTGGGATTCTAGAAAATATCTTCTCAAATATCTTCTTATACTCATAAAGTGTTTCTATAAATTACTATCTAATGGGATAGATTTCTTTTCTAATGTTCATGCTCCTTGAGGTGGTGAAGAATATTTTCATGAAGAACCTTACCAATTAATTCCAATCATTCACATATCATGTTTTTAATTCATACAACCATTCTTTGGAATCTCTTTCTAATGAAAATGGGAATACCTTCCACTTTACCTACACCACAACTACTGCTCAGGGACTAAAAGTAGAGAAAACAAGCATGAACTCTTTAATATGTTGGTTTGGGTCTTCACCAGACAAGAAATGATATTTTGGGATAAATTTTATCATGTTATGTTTTATCTCAAAAACATTTTGTAACACTACAATTACAAGTTGATTATTTTGATTAAGGAATTTAGGTGCACAAAGGTCTCTAAGTGTTTGGTTTTTATTTTCATCCATGATGATAGGCTCATAGTGAACAATTGAAGCTTCACCCAAGTATTCAAGATATATTTCCTCAAATTCAGATTAAAAATTCAGGTTTCTAAGTCTACTCAACAAGTTTCTTTTAATTTTAGGGTCAATGGGGGAAGGTTCAAGGTTTGTACTTCTATTCATGTAATATAAGAAAAAATGTTGGCATAACATCCCCAGAAATGGCACCATGTTTTGACACGTTTCTATCATGGGGTGTGTAAAAAACAATATTTTTCTAATTTAAAATTCATTATAATAATTAACCTAGGTTTTCCTCATATAGGATCACACATCAATCAAGTTATCTCTTAAAATAAGAAAAGGAAGTGGTGGTTGTTTTTTAAATTGTTTGATTTTCAAAATACAATAATGAAACTAAACTAAGGAAACAATTTAAGATAAAATTTATACAAAAGTGAATAAAAACTCTTATAGAAGATGGTGATCAGGATATGTTTCATTCTATAATTTTAAGTTGATCATAGTTCAACATATCCAATTCTCCTATGCTAAGTGGATAAAAGTGAGAATACACAATATCTTCTTCTCACATCCTTGGTCAAATAATAATTGTGAGAATAAACCTTAATAAAATCTCATATTAGTCTAATCTCCTTCCATTTTGTGATAGAGTTTTACATAATACCGTCAATTGACTTAGTAAATTTTCAATCGGGACTTGTTTATCCCAAACAAGAAAGAACATTCAATACTCCTCACACATGTATCGGTGATCACTATGTACCTCACCACTAAAAACTAATCTACTCCATCATATATTGACCAGATCCTGGTAGAGGGAGAAATTGACCATTGACCAAAGAAATAAATGTATTAGAAACTAAAATACAATACCATAGTATATGATAATAAAAACCATTATAAGAAATTGAAACCTATTTTTTAGAAGAGAGAAGAGGATCTTAAAACATTTAGTGAACGAACTCATGATTTAAAAAATAGAAAACCTATACTTCCCCTATCATATAGAATTTTTTCCCACCATGGTAAGGGTAATTTACAATAATTTTAAATAATAAATATTTACAAAACTAAGAAGAATAGAAGAGATAAAACAAAGAACATATGTTTTTCTCCTTCAAGAATATGTCCACTAAAAGACTATTTCTGTTCTGCCCACTATCCGGCTGAAACTCATTGATTTCTTTTATTATAGTATGTTTTTAATGAATTTTTCTATCAAACCTCAACATTCCATAGTAATTCGATACGTCTAAATAAAGATATGTATGAATCAATGAACATGAATTATCCTGACCTCCAAACTCTTTTTCAACCAATCCAATTGCACTCGCTAAAAAGATGCATTTTTGAGCTTATTAAATTATGATATATAATTTGAAACATAAATTTTGAGTCCTCTATCTAAACCAGATAAAATAACATCATTTTAATGTCAGTAGTCCTAGATATGACTCATTAATTGAAGTGGGTTCCATTCTGCGGTCTAGAAATATTTCTCCACTTGTTTGATTTTTATGGGCAATTTTGTGTTGAATTTGGTCTAGGTTCAGAAGAAAAATATTAATCCCATGACAAAGGAAATCCTAAAAGAATTATCGCTTAACCTTTATCAGATTTTTAAAAGTTATTCTAAAAAAAATCTCTAGAAAACTGTGAATTTTTTTGAATTAAGTAACTTTCACAACTAAGCAAAAAATTCACCAAAAACACTAAAATGAAGAAAATGTACTCAAATTGACGAATTGTGAGGGATTTAATCTTTAAAAAAAACATATTAAAAATAATTAAAATATTAACTCTATTATAATTTCTAGGAATTTGTTCTGTTATCCTTATCCGTAAATTTATGGGTATTAAAATATCACATTTAGTATCTATATTTCATAGAGTTTATGGTTCAAAAATTACCAAATCGGTAAGTTAATTTGGTCTCAATTTTCCTACTTTGAAACACATGTCATTATAGGCACCTATATTATTTTATGAGGTGTATATACTGGCCATTGAAATTTTTTATTGTGAATATACTTATTTTTATGATGTTTTAAGCTTTATGTAATTTTATTCCCTCATGAGTGCTATGATTCAAATTTACAAAATTTGTAAGATTCTGTTACTAAAATCTCATTTTTTATCCATATTATTTATGTCTATTCTCCCATTGAAGAAATATTATGATCCATCTTTGAAGAAATCTCATGAATTTTTTTCTCCTCTGGTTATTCATGATATATTCATTTAATGGTAACATTTTTCCACTCTTTGGTTCTTAAGATAAATAAGAAAAACATTAATAAAATACAACTTCCTATATCTCTTTAGATGGAAGTATATTTTATTCAAAAACCATGTTTTCTATAAAAATCAAAAAAAAGTGTTACTTTGTTTTTTCAAAGAAATATTTACCAATATTTTAACATTTTAATAAAAATATGGTTTTAAAATGAATATTATTGTCATTTTATGATCAAGTCACATCTAAAAACATTTTATGGTGAAACATTAATGTTCAGTATGTACAGATTTACCCATCATCGTGACTATAATTTCCTTGATTCTTAATTGTAAATTTTAGAAATTTATTTTTAAAATAAATGGTTTAATATAATGCTCTAGAAATTCATTTTTTAAAGGATGTTTTGAATGAAAATGGTTTTCAAAAAAATTATGTTTTAAAAATATCAAAATGAAAAGGATATTTTCCTCAAGAAATATTTTATGTAATTTTAAAATCATAATTTGTTTGTTTTCATATATTTTTTCAAATAAATGTATTTTTGAAAATGTTCTATGTTTTAAAAATTGAATTTAAAATAAATATAATTTTCCTTAATAAATTGTACTCATGATCATTTAAAATCATTCCCCATCTAAGATTGAATCCATTGATATATTTTATGATTTATTGGGTTTATGATCCATGAACACCACTGTTATTATTTTAAATTTTTATATTTAGGATGGAAATTTTTTTCTGAAACTATTTTCTCTTCCATGGATTATACCATGAAAAAATTCTAATGAAACCCATATATTTTTATGGGTCATGATATGATTAATTTTTTATTATTGTGTGGAAAAAGTATGTATTATGTAATTATATGAATTGTGGGACCTATATCTCTCTCTAATGAATTGGGTAAAGATTTGTGTCTCATGAGAAAGACAATGCAGGAATGGGGAGTGAACCTAGTTCTGTCATGGACATTGTCCGTTATGATGGTTGTGGGAGTGAACCACTACAACTAACATGGTTTTGGGTGTTAACCCATTCCACTAGGATGGAATTAAAAATAATCCTTTTCTACTATATATGTAATTTTATATGTTTATGTGTCTTCCACAATTCCATATATTTTGTCTATGTTATACTTTCATGGCTTATGATCTTGATTATCTTATGATTCATATCTTATGAAGTGTTTATAGTTATGTCATGAATCTTGATTATGATATTTTATATATAGGGTATGATCTTATAATTTTATACTAAACCAAAATCAGACATTGGAGGCCGATTTTTAGCAGTGATTTATTCAATCTCCCTCAAATGTTTTTAAAATAATTTAGCAGTGGTTTATTAAAAACCACCTCTAAACCTATTAATTTTTTCACACACACAACACATCTCCCCTAAACCCCCCTGATTCCCCCAACCCCACCCCCAAATCCCTACCTGTCCCGACCCTCACTTCCCCTCGCTGATGGTCCCGATCATGGTTTCCCCTCACACTAATCTCGACCCTCATTCCCCAGCCCCCCCCCCCACCGAACCTCATCTCTCCTCACTGTTCGTACCGACCTAGTTGTTCACTACCTCTCTCCACTGGCCCTAACCTAGTACCTTGCTGCCCCTCACCATCGGTCTTGATCATTCCCCTCACCGCCTTTCCTGATCTAAGCCACGGATACCCCCTCCCGTTGATGAACTATTTGGATTTGCTACACATTAATTTATAAATTGTAGGTTGATTCTCAAAGGAGTTGGGGTGGATCTTGAGATTTTCGGACTACTAATTATTATTTATAATATATTTTCATAGAAAAAATGGGGTAGAATTCATTACATTAGGATTTTTTTCCCAATATGTAGATTATTAGTATTCTTTTGTTATTCAGTTTCCCTAAATCATTAGCTAAGAAGAAGAGGTGGTTGGCAGACTAATATCAACTCTTATGGGTTATGTGGTTCTATATATTTAAATGTATACTGGAGGAGAGAAATTTGTTTTACCTAAAAATTATACTCAATTAGAATATATCTTATTATTCATTCAACATTAATCCTCATCAATTTTTCTAGCTCAGTTTGGTAAGGGTTGAATATATCATCTATGAAAGAGTTACAATTTCTTTAAGTAGCAATTGAGTAATAGATTTCATCAAACATTTTTTTTCAATTTTTCTAAGGAATGTTATGTTGGTGGTACTTAGTGCCTAATTATAGTTACTATATTATTTGAATTACTTTGATTTCATGAACTCATTTCATCATCTTTAGAGAGTTTCATTTCTCAGATAAAGGCCTCATTAGCATGTCCCATGAAGTCATGATGATTCTCAACATAATTTTCAATGTTAGAATCAATGACGTTAATTGATTCATAATATAAATTACCGATCATTTATCAATACTCATCAGAGTAGAAACATTTCCCATGTAGTAACCGACCTTTCACTATGTCCCTATTCACTACCACTTTCCACTGATAAGGTCAATGGTGTCTTCAACCGTACATGAAAATTAAATTCAAGAAATTAAAAGAAATAATGCTAAAAAATCATAGATATACATAAAAGAGAGAAAATTTGAATAATACATCCTTTATCACCACCAATCCACCCATTCACTCAATGAAAATAATGATACAAAATCAATCCATTAAACAAATAAGAGTATCATTATTATCCGTCTTGAGAATCATGATGGCCCTCTAATCAATTATTGACATTAGATTGTGATGTTTTTTTAAATTCTTTCTTTAAATAAAATTTTTATTAAAAATGGATTTCAACATTTATTTTTCCTATTGGGTTTATTAATGGTTTTTAAATGAAAAATGTACCTTATTTACACATCATTTTACACACAACATGATATTATGAATTTCTGAAGTTCCATGGATCGAATAACAATTAAGAAGGGGGGTTGAATCAGTTGTTAAACTTTTATATGTTTTTAAACTTTAAGAAACTTAACCCTTCCAAACTGTTAAGATTTGTTTCCTTATCAACCTTTAGGAAGAAACTCAAGCAAGAAAGAAAGGTAAATCAAGGAAGGCACCCAAGATTTACAAGGTTCAGCCTCAATAAGAGAACCTATTTCATTTCCATAGCCACTCCCATGGGTCTATAGAAATCCACTATATTGATGAAGTGAATACAACTTGTGAAAACTCCCATTTAACACCTTCTATATCCGGATAGGAAATTTTATACTGACTCCTGTCAATTGACAATGTCTTATTAAAGAACAAATGAGCCAAATATAAGAAAAAGAACTTTGTTAAGATGCTCCACAAATTCTCACTCCGAATTCTCACAACGAATACTAAATCCGATAATATGATTCCGCAAAAATGATCACTCCGAATCTTCATCCAATTTTCTGAAATCGGTCTTCTCAGTAAGGAAATATGATTCAGCAAAAATATCCACTCCGAATCTTCAGTCCGAATTTCTCGAATCTGGTTTTCTGAAACCGGTCTTCTCAGCAAGGAAATATGATTCAGCAAAAATATCCACTCTGAATCTTCAGTCCGAATTTCTCAAATCCAGTTTTCTGAAACCAGTCTTCTCAGCAAGGAAATGTGATTCAGAAAAAATGTCCACTCTGAATCTTCAGTCTGAATTTCTTGAATCCGGTTTTCTGAAACTGGTCTTCTTAGAAAGAAAATGTGATTCAGCAAAAATGTCCACTCCGAATCTTCAATCCGGATTTCTTGAATCTGGTTTTCTCAGCAACTCTTCTTCTCAAACACTCAATAAAACTGCTTCAAGATGGTAGATGCTTTTCACTTTGAATTCTCAAGTGCTTCGCCTTTTCTGTGTATATAGAAAGTTGTTTTTTGAGAAACTGATCTGAGCACATATTTATAGGCAACTCAGAAAACAAAGGTGGGAATCTTGAAAATCATTCCTGCTTCTTTAAATTTCAAAAACTCCGAAAATTTCTCGCATTTAATCTTCAATATTTGACTTCTCCAAATCTCCTTAAATTTCACCGAGATTTAAGAAAAGTTGAAATTCTTGTTTTCTTGAACTCAGAATTGTCACTCCGAATTTCTCAATAAGTAGACTCATAATTTCTGGCTCAGGAGGTAGACTCTGAACTTCTGGATTAACAAGTAGACTTCGAATTTTCTATTCAGAAAGTACACTAGGAATTTAGGTTCAGGAAGTACACTCTAAAATTTTTGTTCAGGAAGTACATTCCGAATTTCTTTCTCAGGAAGTACACTCCTAATTTTTGGTTCAGGAAGTACACTCCGAAATTTTTGTTCAGGAAGTACTTTCCGAATTTCTGGCACAGGATGTACACTCCTAATTTTTGTTTCAGGAAGTACATTCTGAAATTTTGGTTCAGGAAGTACATTCCGAATTTCTGGCACAGGAAGTACACTCCAAATTTCAGCTTTTGGAAGTATACTCTGAACATTCTGAATTCTAGAAGTAGACTCTGAACTTTTTGATTTAGGAAGTATACTTCAAACTTCTGGTTCCGAACTTTCTCAGAATTTTTCAAAGAGAAAAAACATCAATCTTCTTCACCATTTCTTCAATAGATTTTATCAATAATCTTTTCATGATTTGTGGGAACTTTAAGATCAGCAAAGAGTTGTCTGATTTTGTTAAGAAAGTTTGAGATACTTTATTAACTTCTGAATTCTTATTCTTCAATAAAAGCTTCTTTAAAGAAATATCCAGCAACCAGAAACTTCAGCTTTCTGTAACACAAAAACATTCTTCAACAAAAATATTAGTTGTCAAGAAATACAAAACCTTGTTAAAACAAAACACCACACAGATTCTTCAATCTCCCCCTTTGGATTTGTTGGCAACCCTTGTTAACAAGTTTACTCCTCTCAAGTTTTTAAAATTTACCAAAACATAGCATTTCTCAAAAGAGAGTGTCATGACACCACACTACTGGATAAAGTAATTTTTTTGAAGGATTTTCATCCCTTGGTGACAAGAAAATTTTGCAGCTATGTAAGGATAAACTTCATCTTACTCAAACTCCCCCTTAACATTTATCTTTCTCTTTCTCACTTCTCTTTTCTTTTCTCAATTTTTTCCTTCTCCCCCATTATATGATAACCACAGCTTTTAGATACATAAGAAAAACTTACTCTCTCCCTTTTTCAACATTATCCAAAGCACGGTGGGGGTTACTTCAGTATGAGTTTTTAGGAAGTCACGGGAGGAGGCTAAACATGGAGTTGCAGCCTCATCTCAACATAGATTTCGTTTGACTTTGCTTTTGTGAAAATATCAGCAATCTGATACTTTGTAGAAATATATTCCAAAAATATTTCTCCAGAAGTAGCTTTCTCTTTTAATAAATGATACTTTATATCAATGTGTTTTGATCTTGAATGTTGAACAGGATTCTTGGAAAGATCAATGGCACTTTGATTATCACAGAGTATCTTCAATGGTTTAGAAACATTCATGTTCAAATATTCCAGCTTAACTTTCGTCTACATCATTTGAGTACAAGCCTGAGTTTGCAACATATTCGAATTCAGTTGTACTTAAAGTTACTGAACATTGTTTCTTGCTATGCCAATTCAAGCAGTATTCCCCTAAGAAAAATGTTCCTCCTGATGTTGATTTTCTAACATTACAATCACCATCCCAATCAGCATCAGTATAACCATGAAACTTCACCTCATCATTCCTCTTGTATAACAACCCATGTGAAGTTGTTCCTTTAACATATCTTAGAATCCTCTTAACTGCCAACATGTGTGATTCTTTAGGATTACATTGATACCGGGAATAGAGAGACACGACATAAGCAATATCAGGCCTTGAGGTTGTAAGATAAAGAAGACTTCCTATCAACTTCCATAATTCTTTCTGATCCACTCTGTTCCCTGACTCATCTTTTCTCAACTTTGTGCTTACTGAAACATTAGTTGAAACTTCCTTTGATTCCTCCATCCCAAATATCTTTAACAATTCATAGGCATATCTTTCTTGGGATAAGAAAATGTATTTTTCTTGTTGTTGAACTTGTGATCCAAAGAAAAAAGTTAATTCTCCCAACATTGACATTTCAAAATTTTCCTTCATCTGTTCAGCAAATTTTTCACAGACCTTTTCTTCATCCCCAGCAAAAACTATATCATCCACATAAACAATTACAATTAAAGTTCCAGAGTCAATATCTTAAACATATAAGTTTCTATCAATCATTCCTTTAGAAAAGTTCATCTTTCTCAAAGATTTTTCAAGCTTCGAATACCATGCTCGTGGAGCATGTTTCAGCCCGTATAAGGCTTTATTCAATTTTCAAACTTTGTTTTCATCTTCATAAAGCAAAAAACCACAAGGTTGTTCAAGTTAAACTTCTTCTTCAATCTCACCATTTAAGAAATCTTACTTTACATCTATCTGATAAGCCTTATAATTCCGATGAGTAGCCACTACAAGAAACATTCAGATAGTTTCCAACCTTGCTACGGGGGAAAAGGTTTCATCAAAATCTACACCTTCCACATGTGCATATCCTTTTCACACAATCCTTGCTTTGTTTCTTATAACTTATCCATGCTCATTTAATTTATTTATATAAACCCACTTGGTTCCGATAACAGTCTTATTTGTTGGCCTTGGAACAAGTTCCCATGTATCATTCTTCTCAATCTGATCCAATTCTTCATTCATAGAAACCACCCATTATTTATGTTGAATAGCTTCTGAGACTGATTCTGGTTCAACTTTTGAGATAAGGGAAGTCTGATTTTCTAATCTCAACTTTCTTCTTGTTTGAACTCGAGCTTGCTGATCCCCAATAATATTTTCAAATTCAACATGTTTTTGTAAGGTAGGAAAACTCACATTTCCTTTCCCAACATCACTTTCTTCCCCATGTGACTTATATATGTCACTTTCACTCTGGGGAGGATTCTCTAATTTATCTTCCTCAGTATTCTTAACAAAATTTGTGAAAGAACGTGGATTTTAAATTACCTTCACATCATATGAGTCCATCAACTTCTGTAAATGTTTGTTCCAGCATTTTTAACTTCTTCCATTTAGTGAATAACTCATAAATATTCCTTCTTCAGCTTTCTCATCAATCTTTCCTATGTCCGGATTTTTTATTTTGAGCAAGCATGGACTTCCAAAAACATTGAAGTAAATAAAAGAAGTTTTTTTGTTATACCACATCTCATAAGAAGTCATGTTGGTTTCTGGTCTCAACAAGCATCTATTTTGAACATGTACAACAGTGCTTACTGCTTCTCTCCAAAAGAATTTTGAAAGTTTATATTCTGATAACACACATATTCCCATTTCCACTAAGATTCTATTTTTCCTTTCTGGTACTCCATTTTGTTGTGGAGTATAGGGAGCACTATATTGATGTTTCATAGCATGCTTCCTTAGATAAGTTTCAAAAACATGGCTTGTGAATTCAGTACCATTGTATGTTCTCAACTTCTTTATAGAAGCCCCCAATTCTTTCTCAACATCTTTTCTAAAGAATTTAAACATTTCAACAGCCTCTGACTTATGATTCATGAACATGATATTTGTCATCTGAGTGAAGTCATCAATAAAAGTGATAAAGTATAAATCTCCTTTTGTTGATTTATGTCTCATCGGACTACACAGATCGGAATGAATAATCTCAAGAGTTTTGTTATATTGAATCTCAACTCTTTTATGACATTTGATAGTCATCTTTCCTTTCTGGAATGTAATACCAACATCTTCATCTCTTCGTTTAAGTTCTGGAAAATTTCGAACAGCATCAACTTTAGAAATCATACTCATGTTCTTCTGCCCAAGGTGGCAAAGTCTTCGATGCCACAACTTGTTTTCATCTTTAGCACTCAAATAACAAGAGTTGTTCGATTCTCCAATTTGAAAGAGATTCCCACCGGTTCTTTCTCCTTTTGTAATCACTTTTCCAGATTTCATACTTTTGATGATACAAGAATACTTTTTGAAGATAAATTCTTTTCCATCATCACAAAGTTGACTTACACTAAGTAAGTTATGTTTTATCCCATCAACAAGAAAAACATCCTTATATTTTAGTTTCTCTAATTCAATCTCTGCCATTCCGATTCCCTTAATTTTTAAGGAACTATCATTTCCAAAAGTAACTGCTCCTCCATCATGACTTTCAACATGTTTCAAGATTTTTATATCACCTGTCATGTGTGAAGAACAACCACTATCAAGAATCCATGGTTTGTTCCTCTTACTTGCTCTTACGGTTGTCTCAACAACAAAAGCTCTTTCATCAACTTTCTTATCATAAGAAACTTGTTCTGGAAGGAGTGTCATACATCATTTGACATGATGACCAACTTGATCACATCTTCCACAAACTTCTTCCAAATATTCAAATTGATTCTTTGTAGGAATGTTTCTAACATCTTGAGAATTCACCTTTTTAACTTTCTGTGAGTATGAAAAGTCACTCATCCTTCTTTCACTATTTCTTCCACTTTGCTCAAACCTTCTTCCGGGTAGAGATAAATTGTGCCAATAATTAAAAGCTCTATGCCCATATATACCACAGCACTAGAAATATCCCTAAAATCTTGATTTTCTATTAAATAATGATCTTTCTTTATAGAAACTTTTTTGAGGTTGATTACTTCTTTCAGCTCTAGAAAACTCAGAATGTAGGTCATCTCTTATTTTGAGTGAGTCTTCTACATTTGAAGGATTGATAGGTTTCTTACATCCTTTCTCCACCCAAGCTTTACTACTACTTCTTTCAAAACCTGAAATGTTAGAAGAATCATATGAAACATTATTTTAGGTAAGAGAAGATTTCACCTGATTCTTATAATGAGCCTTCATAGCATTTTTAGAGGTCTCGACTTTTACTTATGTATATTTGTTGAAGTTTTCATTCATCTTCCTCAGAGTATTTTCGGAAGCAAGAAGTTTTGATTTCACATTATTTACTTCTTCTTCCTTAGATTCCAACTTATTACTAAGATCTTCAATCATCTTTCCTTGTTCATCAATTCTAAGTTTATAAATTAAAATTTCTTGAATGTATTCATCTTCCTTCTTGGTGACATATTTACTTCCATCATGAACTTCTTCATGATTTTTCTTCATCACACGAATTTCTTTCTTGAGAGATTTGTTTTTCTCAAGACATGCATGAAAATCAGATCTTAGTTGATATTCTCTATAAGATTCTTCACCGCCTTCTTCACTCTCTGAGGAAACATTTGTTTTCTCAACTTTTGAAATGAAGGTTCTGAACCTTTCTTTTCTTTCATCTTCCACGGAATCATTGTTAGATGATTCTTATTAAACTTTCTTGCTCAACATACTTCTTTTCTTTCCTAAAAACTTCTTCTTTATGTCTTTTGATGTATTTTCTTATTTCTCGTTCTTGTTATACTTCTTCCACCGAGGATTCTCATTAGAAACATCTTGATATTCTCCAACTTTCTTCTTAGGGCAATTCATAGAAAAGTGTCCAATTCCACCACACTCAAAACATTTGAGAGGAAGTTTCACTCCATACATTCCTCTTCCTCTCCGATAGTTCTTGGATATGAGAGACATGATTTTCACATTCAACTCTTCATCTTCCTTGTCAATGGACTCACAAGAATCGGCTTCATCATCATATTGGATTTTCATCTCTCTCATAGCTTAAAAATTCATTTCATCTTTCGTATTCTTCTTAAATATTGGAGCTTTCCTCATTTCATAAGAAACATGAAAGTTATGCTGTTCATCAAGAGATAAATCATCCTTATCTTCTAAAGCTGAAATTTTAGAGTTAAACCTGTCTGGAAAGTTTATCAGGAGTTTCTTCACAATTGTAGAATCTTCCAGGTCTTCTCTGAATCCCCTGATGTTGCATACAATTTCATTAACTCTGGTGAAGTATTCATCAATTGTTTTGTCATCTCTCATCCTGATGTCTTCAAAATTACTATGCCAGATTTGTATCTTGGACTCCTTGACTTTTTTGTTTCATTCGAAAACACTTTCCAGCTTGTCCCACATGCTTTTTGATGTTGTGAGATCCATCACATTCTGATAATCATTTTTTGATAAAGACATGAGAATAGCATTTCTAGACTTTCCATCGACTTCTAAGTTTCTCTTATCAGCAAAATTCATAAGAGAATTTTTCTCAATAGGGGGGAATCCAATAGTAGCAGCATCAACAACTTCAAGGTCGAGAGACAGAAGATAAGAAATCATCCTATTTTTTCATCCATAATAATTCATGACATCGAACGTAGGAACTCGTCTACTGTTGACAGAATTGATATTCTCCATGATAAGGATTAAACAAGGGAACCTCCCTCTGATACCACTTGAAGTTACAAGGATCGAATAACAACTGAGAAGGGGGGGTTGAATCTATTGTTAAACTTTTATAAGTTTTAAAACTTTAAGAAACTTAACCCTTGAAACCTGTTAAGATTTGTTTTCTTTATCAACATTTAGCAAGAAACTCAAGCAAGCAAGAAAGGTAAATCAAGGAAGGCACACAAGATTTACAAGGTTCGGCCTCAATAAGAGAACCTACGTCCTTACCATATCCACTCTCGTGGGTATATGGAAATCCACTATAATGAAGAAGTGAATACAACTTGTGAAAACTCCCATTGGAAACCTTCTATCTCCTGATAGGAATGTTTATACTGACTCCCATCAGTTTATAATGTCTTCTTAAAGAAAAAATGAGCCAAATATACGAAAAATAACTTTCGAAGCTGGTCCACAAATGCTCACTCCGAATGATCACTCCGAATACTCAATCTGATAATATGATTCCGCACAAATGATCACACCGAATCTTCATCCGATTTTCTGAAATCGGTCTTCTCAACAAAGAAATATGATTCAGAAAAAATATCCACTCTGAATCTTCAGTCTAAATTTCTCGAATCCATTTTTCTTAAACCGGTCTTCTCAGCAAGGAAATATGATTCAGCAAAAATATCCACTCTAAATATTCAGTCCGAATTTCTCGAATCCAGTTTTCTGAAACCAGTTTTCTCAGTAAGGAAATGTGATTCAGCAAAAATGTCCACTCCAAATCTTCAGTCCGAATTTCTCGAATCCGGTTTTCGGAAACTGGTCTTCTCAGCAAGAAAATGTGATTCAACAAAAATTTCCACTCCGAATCTTCAATCTGGATTTCTTGAATCCGGTTTTATCAGCAACTCTTCTTCTCAAACACTCAATAAAACTTCTTCAAGATGGTAGATGATTTTCAATTTGAATTCTCCAGCACTCCGCCTTTTTCGCGTATATAGAATGTTGTTTTTTTGAGAAAGTGATCTGAGCAAATATTTATAGGCAACTCAGAAAACAAAGGCAGGAATCTTGAAAATCATTCCTGCTTACTTAAATTTCAAAAACTCCGCAAATCTCTCACTTTTAATCTTCAATAATTGAATTCATCAACTCTCTTTAAATTTCTCTGATATTTAAGAAAAGTTGAAATTTTGGTTTTCTTGAACTCATAAATGTCATTCCAAATTTCTCAACAAGTAGACTCCGAATTTCTGGCTCGGGAGGTAGGCTATGAACCTCTGGCTTAACAAGTAGACTTCGAATTTTCTATTCAGAAAGTACACTACGAATTTTGGTTCAGGAAGTACACTCTGAAATTTTGGTTCAGGATGTACGTTCTGAATTTCTGGCTCAGGAAGTACACTCCTAATTTTTGGTTCTGGATGTACACTCCAAAAGTTTGGTTCAATAAGTACATCCCAATTTTCTGGCACAGGAAGTACACTCCTAATTTTTGGTTCAGAAAGTACATTCTGAAATTTTGGTTCAGGAAGTACATTCCGAATTTCTGGCTCAGGAAGTACACTCCGAATTTTAGCTTCAGGAAGTAGACTCCGAACTTTCTGACATCTAGAAGTAGACTCTAAACTCTTGGGTTCAGGAAGTAGACTCTGAACTTCTGGTTCCGAAATTTCTGAGAATTTTTCAAAGATAAAAAACATCAATCTTCTTCACCATTTCATCAACATCTTTTATCATGAATCTTCTCATGATTTGTGAGAACATTAAGATCAGCAAAGCATCGTCTGATTTTGTAAAGAAAGTTTTAGATACTTTCTTCACTTCTGACTTCTTATTCTTAAATAAAAGTTTCTTTAAAGAAAATCTCCAGCAACTAGCAACTTCAACATTCTGTAACTCAAAAACTTTTTTCAACAAAAATTTTAGTTGTCAACAAATACAAAACCTTTTGAAAAAAAAACACCACAAAGGTTCTTCAACTTCAATTATCCTTTTTAAAATGATTCATTATTTACCATATGTATTTATATAGGAAAATCGTATTTAACCTATTCATGTTTTTTTGAACTAGTATATATGAATATCTTTTCCTATTTAGTAAAATTTATGTTTTTAAATTTTTTTAATAATGTGTAGGCACATAGTGATATATATGCATAAAAGTTGGATCACATTATAGAGGAGAACACCTCAGTGTGATAAGGGTTTGGATAATTTTTTAGATATTTTAATTTCCAATAAATTTGTTGAAGGGATAATAATATATCAGTTTCCAAAATGTAAATTTATATGATAGTTGAAAAGATATGAATTTTGTGAACACTTGATATTGAATTAATTCTCAGCTCAATATTTTCGTTGGATTTGGCACAGAGAATAAAATGTTACATAAAGGTTGAAAACTGATATCAATCCACATAATGAGATCCTAAATTCGTTGAAAATGGATAATGAAATGAAAAACCATATAAATGATGCTTCCGGCATTGCAAGACACCCAAAATAACATCAAAATATATTAGAACAACTAGTTGAGGGTGCTACAAATAGAAACATCACAAGTGATGTTTTTGAGTCTGTAGGATAACCAGATAAAGATTGTAACATATCATTAGAACCCCTATTGATTTTGTGGAGATTATTAAAATATAAATATTTACTGAGCAGACATATGTGTTTCATGGTTTTGTTGAAAATTTAAATCAAGAGTTTTATAGTGTATGTTTGAAATATTAAAAACATTATTTTCTACTGAAGTTGTACCATATCAAATGACTAAGTGGAATTACAAATAAGGTGATGTCCATGGTATTGTAAATATTTCATGATGAATTTCCTGATGCAAATACCCCGGATTATTTTTATTATATGAAAAATTTTATTAAAAATCTAGGTCTGAATTATACAAAAATAAATGTGTGTTTTTATTATTGTATGATTTATTGGGCGTAGGATTCAAGCAGACATGGTTTTAAAAAGTGTTCTTATTCTAGATGGTAGTAAATGGGTGATGTTGTAAGTTTGAATCAATATATTATCATTAAGAAAAATAATAAAAGGAACACACTTGAAAACATTTTTTATTACTCTCATTTAAAGCCTCAAATTCAAAGATTATTTTTGTCATAAAAAACTACCAAACACATGAAGTGGTATTCTATAGATAGTAACAATGATGGGTTAATGCATCATCCAATAGATTCACAATCATGGAATAAATTTGATTCATTACATCCAGATTTCGCATCTAATCCTTGGAATATTCAGTTGGTATTAGATACCAATGTATTCAACCCATTTGGGACTTTCATTACCAGAAATATAATGTGGATGGTTGTTTGGATCCCTTATAATCAGACTATGTGGATTTTTAAGAAATAAACATATTTTACAATTTCGATGATTATTCATAAAAAAGAAATGCCTAGAAATGAAATTAAGGTAAAATTGCAGCCTTTAATTGAATAATTACTGGAGTAATGCGGCAACGGTGTTGATACATATGATGTATCTTCTAGAAAAATGTTCAAAATGCAAGCTTCTCTAATGTGGACCATTATTGACTTCCCTGGACTTGGGAATTTAGCTAGTTGGAAAACTTACACGGTTTTGAATTTCATGTTTTTGACATGGATTTGGAGCATAAATAGTGACCTCATAGAAGAAAATAGTGCTTCTTTTTTCATCTAATATTTCTCGATGCATATCATAGATTTCGACTCAAGAAGTAAAAATCCAATGGTTTCATTGATCATAGTCCACCAACAAAGTTGTTAACAAGTTTTGAAATATTGGAACAACTTGGAAATGTAGAAATAGAATTAAGGAAGGTGCATAAATTGAAAGATATTGGGAAACAATTTTGAAGTTCATCATCTGGTAAAATCAACACACAACAATGGAAGGCTTCCAATCTCCCTCAACCACATTTGGAAACTATTATTGAAGTGGTTTTGGTGGGGAAATATCCAATGATTATTAAGTAAGTGATTAACTCCCTTGATTCTTTCATTTTATTTAGGGCTGATTCTCTCCTCCTTAGATTTAAAAATGTCAAAATTATTGGGCTTCATACCTAGGGTATATTTTTTTAGTTTTTTTGTTCAATATTTTCATTTTGGGTTCATTTTCATCCCATTGTGGTGTGGTAGTGGTGTGCTTGATTTATCACACACCGATTTGGGGTTTTTATCATATAAGGTAAGTGATTCCATTTGTAAGAATATTTTGATGAGTTAGATTTTCTATATTATCATTTTTACCATTATGATTACCTATTATGTGTGGTGCGGAAATCATTTTTGGTAGAGTTAGTTAAGCATTTGGTTTTAAAATTTCATATTTACTTGAAATTGTGTGTTTTTCATGTGTAACTGTTGTGATATCTTTTGGGGTCATTTTTTAAAGAGTGAAATAGGTTTACCTAATGGTTCGTGGTCTTAAAAAACTATTTTGGTTGGGTATTGGTGTGATTTTGACTTTGAAATAGGGTTTATGAATTGGTTTTATGTGAAAAACCTTATTATATTTCGTGAAAGTGTTTTTTGAAAATTGTAAATGTTTTATTGAGTTACACAAAGTGTGAAAAGGATTTTTATGTACTATTTTTGTGTTTGTATGTTTTTAAAATGGGTTTTTGAAATTTAATATGGTTATTTGTTTGGATAAACGTTTCGATAAAATTTTATGAATTGTTAAAACAATTATTTAAATTATAAGAAATGTGTGAATCATGTTTTTGGGTTTTTTTGTGTGAGTATGGTGTAAAAATGAATTTGAATGTGGAAAGAGTATTATGTGACATGTTGTGGGATGTTTGGTGTGTGTATAAATTGAAAAAATCATTTTCATGTGCAAATATAATTTGATACCATGTGGAACATTATTGAGTACGGAGAGGGAAACCCGAGTATCTAGGTGGGAAGACTAGGACTAGTATGCTAGTGATCTGTATTGGTTTCCTCCATGTATCACCTTGTAAGTTTGAAGATGAAAATACTATCTAATCTATGATGATGATTTTGTGGACCACATGGTTATGGGTATTTCTCTACTAGTGGCTCATGCACGATAAGGATATTTGTTATGGATACTTCTACACTGAGATACGAGGTACCTAGGATTCCACAACTATCTATTACCTAAGGGTGTTCCCATAACTTGTGCTCAATGGATTTACTATAATTAACATCATTATATAGTTTGTTTAGATGTAAAAATCAGTATAATGTGTGTTTTATTTAAATTTTTTTATTCTTTAAAGTAACCCTCTAGAAAACAATTTTCCTTTAAATTTTCATCCCTTTGAAGTTGTTACCTTCATTTTTGGTTATAAAACATACAAGATTTTTTTCTAAAATTTTTTATTATATGGAATCATTTTGGGTGGAATCCTACAGGTCCTAGTCTCACATCCTAATTACACTTTTATCTGTAAGTATACTTGGCAATGTTTGTTGTAGGTTTTGGTAAATCTTTCGGAATCAGTGGTCTAGGTTGTTAGCTTTCATCCTCAGTGTAGTGTTGTGGAGAAGGCTTGGGGATGAAGAACCCTTATTGTGTGGTGGTTCTTGTGTTTTTTTGCTATTACTGTTGTGTTTTCCCCTCTTTGACTTTGTCTGAAACCATGTTTTCATTTATAAATTTTTATTAAAGGTTTTCATGGTTTAAATGTTCAGATTCTGTTTATTTATTGTGGTTTGTTATTTTATGATTCCAAACATGGGTAAATCATTCCCAAACTAATATTTATGATACATGACAACTTTTTCATGCCCATGTGGAGAGAAAATTACCTTTATATATTTCTAAATATTGGGTCAGGTGCAAGTTTTGATGGATACCAGATCTGGTTCGTGACAAAATGGTATCAAAGGTGGTTCTCCCTTTTTCGGTCTTGTTCTTTTAGAAAAGATTTTGGGTAGACCTAAGCTTGGATTGTTGGGATGTGATATTTTATTTAAAATTAGGGTTCATTTATATCACACCTCATTATGGGATTCAAGTCCTTAAAGGAATTTGGGTTTTATCTGAGTTTTTTTTTCTCATGGTTCTTCGATGATTGTGGGAATGAAAATAGAGTTGGGTTAATGGTCTTAGTGAGCTCACATGGCCTGGAAAGCCATGTGGAGTCGAGGATATTGTCCTAGGACACTCTCTATGATAGTGAAGTGATAGGATTATATCCTACAACCATATTTCCAAGCCACTTGTCGATACTAATTTTCCCTCACATTGTCTTGTTTTTCTTTGTTTTGGAATCTTGGAAACTTGTTTTTAAAGTAAAAGTGACTTGGTTTTAAGAAATGTGAATTTTTTTAAATGATTTTACAGTAAAGTAGAAATGGTTGAATAATAAAAGGGTGGAAATTAATTTTAATAATCATTTTGAAATGGTAAATGGTTTGTTTACACCTCTTTTAAATGTGTGAATTATGTCAATGTTGGTTTTCGGAATCTGTTTCAAATAATATTTTTTGAGTTGTTGAAAAGTTTTTTTAATGGAATGAAGTTTTTTGGAATTTATGTGTGGAGTTTGAAGATGGGTTATTATTTGGTAATTAATGGGATTCTGTAAATCATTATGAAATATTGTAATATTGTTTTAAATGAGGATAAATGTGTCTTTAAATTAATGGGTGTTAATGAAATGGAGTTTTTCATAAAACTAGAAGTTTTTTAAAATTGGTTGGGATGTTTTGAAATTAATATGTATAAATTGAAAGTAATTTTTCTTTTGAATGGTTGGTTCTTTTCTGAAAAGATTTGTAATATTTGAATGGGGTTTTTATTTAGTGACTAGATGTTTTGAGAAAAAGTATGTGTCAATCTCATGTCTTGGTTTTGAAAAGTGGAAAGAATTTGTGTTTTAAACCTTGGTATTTCTTTGAGTGACCACATGCATCGATTTACATGGGAATATTGATGGTTAATGGAATAGTTGGTGGAGTGCCCTTATGAATAAGAGTAGGGTGTCTGATGTGGCCTTAAAACATGCATGTTTGAGGTCCGTGGGGTACCAACGGTAAATGAAATAACGTCCAACCCTGTTTACTTTCAAAGAAATTATTATGTAAGGAAATCTAGTGATTTTGAAAAAAAACAATGTTTTTTTTGTGTTTTTTATGTTATTTTGGGATTTTTGTTGTCGGCTGGTTTGAGTTTAAGAACACGTCATGTCTGAACATTGGTTTTACGTTTCATCAGTATGTTGTGTTTAAGTGTTGGTTTGTGGTTTCTTTTTTGGAGTGTTTCAAGAAGCCTTTACAAATGATCACCTCAAGTGTTCAGATATGTTTTGTGGTATGTTTTTACTGAGGGAACATATTGTTTAAGTCTATTGGATTTATTTTAAGTTAAGGTACACCCACATAAAGAATTAATGCATGATTTAAGTTCAACCATAATTGATTCATCATTAGAAGGTCCTCCAGTTTATCAAATTACGGACTCACTTCTCGGGTTTTAGGGTTCAGTTTCTCTCATTTATTTTTTTCAGATTATGTTGATACTCTCAAAATAGAAGACTAGATTCTAAAGGAGTTGAAAGGGGTCATGGTTTCATGAGTTTCTTGAATATTCAAAGGTTAAGTTTGACAGCATTGGGCCTATAGGTTTTCATTGTATGTGTTTAAAGGGAATTCTAATGAGTAATGTGAATGTGTTTTGGGGTTCTCAGTATATGATGATTTCTTAAAGGTTATTTGGGTATTCCATTAGTCTATTTAAAGAAAGGTTTAATGTTAGCCATCAGTGTGGAAAGTCTAGTCAGTCAAGGCTATTATGGTTTCTTGTGGTAATCTCATGCTACGTGGAACTCTGTTCAAGGTTCCACTCATTGTAATGTCTTTGTTACTTGAAAGGGTCTTGTTCAGTGGCATCTTGTTGTGTTGTGTTCTCTATTAAGGGAAATGTGGATGTTTCAGAATCCTTTTAGGGCTTATTCTTCAATTAAAGTGTTTTTATCTTCTGATAATGTCTGAATTCCTTGTTTTGAGTGAATGTGTCTCCCGTGATTTCTTTTTTCTGTCGTTTCTTATTTGGGGGGAAATATGTTATGCATATTCATATCCTACGTCCCTATCTTGGTGAAGGTGAAATGATAAGAAAAGTGGTTGGTGGGATGTTTTGTGTTCTGTTTATGTGGTTGTATCATGGTGTAGTCACTTATGGCATCAGATGGAGATGTTTTGTTGCGGGGGGGGGGGGGGGGGGGGGTTAGTGCCTGACTATAGGGTATTAGATTCTTCAATAATCTGAGCTCAAGTAATAGGTCCCAGAGTGAATCTAGAACGTAGTCAGGAATCCCTATGGGTGTAAGGTATCTCACTACAACTTTTTTCTCTATTATGGTATGTGGAGAGAGTTTGAGGTTTCAATGTGATGATTTCCTTCCAAGTGGTCCGGTCGAGTGGAAAGGGATATGTGAACCATGTCCCTCATGGTTGTGATCCATTTTGGTGGAAAAGTACCTCATTCGGTATAAGGTGGGAGGGTGGTTTTTTTCTCAAACCCATGTTCTTAAACCTTCATGGGTGAAAATCTTCATATGCTTGTTCATGTATAAATAACCTTATAGGGTCTTTTCGATCTTAGTTTTAGTCAGAATCTTTCGAGGATGGTAATGTTTGTGAGAGTGGTGAGCCGAATAATGTCTCTATTGGTTTGGGATTCAATGATTGACCCCCAACCCCCTGCATTGGGGATTCAGACTCATGGGTTCTTTTTCTTGTTATCATGTGCTAGTTGGTTATGATGATAGGTTATTATGGTGGGAGACCCATCATGGGTATCATGTAGGTTATTTTGGAATTAATCTAAGGTTAGTCTGTCTTTTATGGTGGGGAGTCCATTCGGGCCTCCCCCTATTGGTGTCTGAGTTCTGTCTTTATAAATTAAGTTGTCTCTTAGGTTGGGGAGTAAATTTGGGTCACCCCATATCAGTAACTCATCTTTGTCCTTAGTTTTGGCTTGATAATAGGTAGTCTTGTTTGGAGTAACCAAATAATCAAATTCTTTTTTGGGTAAATTTTGGGATTAGAGTGCACCCAATGGTTTTTTGAAGTAAGGTTATGACATCCTAGTTCTAATTAATTGTTCATTTCTTGTAAATTACTTGAGTTTTGTTGGTTATTGGTTATGCTGTTTTGTCTTGGGATATGGTTCGACTATGTCTGACTATTTCAGAAAAATGGAGTAAATTTTGGTTGGTGAGTGTATCCCTTCCTTTGTTTGATCAACTGGTGGTGTTTTGGACTTTAAGGATGGGTGAAAACTTGTAAAAGGAGTCTATCCTAGTCTATCGGTTAGACTTTTTTTCATCTAGAATTGTTGTGGATTTCTAGGGTGGAAAGATTTATGGTTGGGAAAATTTCCACAACCAGAATTTCGAATCCATTCTTTGTTTCAAATCCTCATTTGGTTCTTAGTTTTCTATTGGTTTGTGAGTGTTCTAGGTTTAAATTTGGCAACTCTGGTGTCCTTGATCTAAATTATTAGTCTTATAAGTCCTAGGTAGTATTTTTTCTTTCTTTTTGTTAGAGTAAATTTATGATGATTATGTTTCTTGGAATTGAATTTGGGAAACTCTTAGTGGCACCTTTTGTGGGGTATGGTTGTTGGGGTGGTTTATTCCCATGAGTTAGATGAGTTTAGGGTAAAAAGTTTGTTTTATTTTGGGATTATTTCATCATCTTCTTGTAAAGTAATTTCCCCCTTGAATCCCCCTATCCCCTCCTTAAAATTCCTGAAAAATGGAAGGTTTTGGGTGGGTAGAACAGGCTTCACGGTTTGGTCGCACAATTTATAAAACCGTGCAGCCAAACCATGCATAGCCTCCAGGTAAAAGAAAATGTTTTGTTTTTTCATGTTTTCCCTTTTTTCCATAACCCTAATTCACCTCTTTCTCTCCCATTTGGTGCCTCATATCCATGGAATTATTTCAATCTTCATCAACCTCAATTGGAAGTCATTTTTGAAGGGGTTTTGTGGAAAAACTCTATGGATATTCATGTAATTGATTAACTCTCTTATTTCTTTAATTTTCCATAGGGATTATTCCATCCTACATAATGTTCCAAATCTCCAGAATCTAGGTGTTCATTTATAGGGTCTATTTCTGAGTTTCGTGGTTCAATATTCTTGGTTTGTGTTTGTTTTGATTCTATTGTGGTGTGGTTATAGTGCGGCTAATGTTTCGCATAATGATTTGTTGTTTTTGACCAATAAGGTTGGTGATTAAATATGTAAGAATATTTTTATGAGTTATATTTTCATTATTAACATTTTTAGCATTATTATAACCTATTATTTGTGGTGTGTAAATCATTTTTGGTAGATTTAGGTAAGGTTTCGGTTTTGAAATTTCATATTTACTTAAAATTGTGTGTTTTTCACATGTAACTCTTGTGATATCTTTTGGGGTCATTTTATAAGGAATGAAAGTGGTTTATCTAATGTTTCTAGGGATACCAATTCTATTTTGGTTGGGTATTAGTGTGATTTTGACATTAAAACAGGTTTTTGACTAGGTTTTATGTGCAAAACATTATAATATATCTTGAAAGTGTTTTATGAAAATTGAAACTGGTGTATTGAGTTACAAAAATCTTGTAAAGGGTGTTTATGTACTCTATTGGTGGTTTTATGTTTTGAAAATTGGTTTTTGAAAGTTAAAGTGGTGATTTTTGATGTCAAAAATGTTTGGAATGTTTTATGAATCATTTAAATGATTTATTAAATTATAAAAAAGGTGTGAAGCATGTTTGTGGGGTGGTTTGTGTGATTATGTTGTTAAAAATGAATTTGAATGTGGAAAGACTATTATGTGACATGTTATGGGTTTTTTGGTGTGTTTATGAATTGAAATAGTAATTTTCATGTGCCAATGGTATTTCATAACATGTAAAACTCGATTAGTCACAAAGAGGGAAACCCAGGTATCAAGGTAGGAAGTCATGGACTAGTATTTTAGTGATCCGGAGTGGTTTAGTCCCTATTTCACATAGAAATTTTGATGATGAAAACACGAACTAAAATGTGATTATGATGTTGGGGAAAAATAGGTTATGGGTATTCCCCTAATCTTGTCTCATTAATGATAAGTACATTTTTTGTGGTTACTTTTTCACCAAGACATGAGGTACCTAAGTTCCCACAAATAGTTAGTGCCTATAGGTGTTCTGATAACAAGTTTTAAATGGATTTTTTGTACTTACTATCAGTATACAGTGTGTTTGGATGGAAAATTTAGTATCATGTGTGTTTTACTTAAAAGTTTCCACTATTTAAAGTAACACTCTTGAAAACTGGTTACATTTAATGTTTCATCCCATTGAAATTTTTACTAGTATTTTTATTTATAAAACATTCGACATTTTTGTCTAAAAATTATTATTACATGGAATACAATTGGGTGGTATCCTACTGGTCTTATGATCACACCCTAATTACTCCTTTCATTTTAAGTAGACCTGGCAATGTTTATTGCGGATTTGTGTAAATCTTTTGGAATTAGTGGATCAGGTTGTTAACTTCGAACCTCGATGTGGTGTTGTGAAGAAGGGTCGGGGATGATGACCCCTTATTGTGAAGTGGTTCATGGGTTGTGTTTTCTACTAATTTTGAGTTGTGTCCCTCTTGGGATTTTTCTAAAACCATGTTTTTCAATTAAGAATTGTTATTAAAGGATTGTTTGGATTAAATTTTCAGATTCATTTTCTTTACTATGGTTGGTTGTTTTATAAATCCAAAAATACGTAAATAATTCCCAAACTCATATTTATGATCCTTGGACACTTTTTTTAACCCGTGGGGATAGGGAATTCCCTTTGGTTCTTACCACGGATAAGGTCGGGTTCCAGTTTTGATGATGACAATATCTGGTTCGTGAAAACCAAAGAGTGACAAATTGTACTAGTACATGAAAATATAAAGAATATTTATTAGAGACTAAAATTAAATGTATTTATTAGTAAATGGTAAATTAATTTACTTCAACTAGTATTCAAGAATAAACAACCTTGATTAGAATGAGATTGTGAAATAAACCCTTATATTATTATACCAATGAAGTGAGAATTAATCAGTAAATATATTATGTGTATCAATGATAAATAAACATAAAAAACTATAAATACAACACAATATAATCAAAAGTAACTACACACATAATATCATCGTGACATAATCAACGAATTAGAAGTTTATCCCAATGAGTGGAAATTGAGTTAAGATACCCCTTACCACTTAGTAAAATTTAATTCAAATCCCCTTATATGAAATAATTATAATTGAAACATAAAATACCATTAATAATGAATCATTCATGATATTACATGTAACGGGATAAATATATACACAATATAAAATAAATTATGTTCATAACATTATAATATGCCTCAATGAAATGAATTTGAGATGAAATCTCATACCTTACACTTCCTTTTGGTTGAACACTGTTTAACCTCCTGTATAATTTTTAAGCATGTTATTAAACTTATAACAGAGTCGTAATCATATTTTTCATATCATATATTATTTTATTATAACATATTACCACTCGTTTCCTACTAATCTTTCATTATTTTTGTTGTTTTGGGTGTTAATTTCCTTATTTTCTCATTCGTTCATTCTCATAAATGATTTGGTTCATGGGAATATTATATAGTTTTATCATATATAGAATTTCAATCATGAAATAATTATTATATAAATTCTTTAATTATAAATATATATATATATATATATATATATATATCAAAATTTGGTGTGGTGATGAATATAGATTCACATCGCTTCATGATGGTAGTAGTCCACACGAACATGAACGATGTTATCACCTTTACATGAGTGAAAAGGAAAGTAATAAAATGATATATATATATATATTAACTTTATTGAATGATAAATATTTCATGAATATAACAATTCTTTCATTTATATCATATATAATCATTAACATTATCATTGTCACCTTCCATGTGAAGTGTTAGTGAAAGACAAATCACTAAGCTTCATGAGGCGGTGGTCACCCATACACACGAGCGATGTTATTATATCTCTTGTGGAATGGAAATTAAAAAAGATGTGTAAAACCCCAATAATTTTTTTATAATTTTTAATTCATTAATTTATCAAAAATAAATATTTAAAATTATCTGTTTCAATTAATAATACTTATATTTCAAATTTATAGCTATCAAATTAATTTTAAACAGAAATACAATTTTATAGTATTATTTTCTATAAAAGAATACCTTAATATGAATATGTGAATTTGATTATTAGAAAATTCATTTTTACCAATATAATATAATATATCTATACTTCCCCAACCCTAGTTACTGAGAGTCGGTGCGTTATTACATAACATTGGCATGATCATAGGATATCAAGTCTTGAAATACCGGTTAGTTTAATATCCTTGGAAATAATAGATACATACCTAATTTTTACATTACATCATAAAATAAAAAACAAAAACATTGTTTACCCTTTTAACACACTTATATCCCTTAGCCTATCCCTGTAGGTCAATCACAATATACCTCTTCACATCCTAGGAAAAAGAAAACATAAGAAAGGGGCGAGCTCAGATGCTCAGTAGGGATAATAATATAGTGGAAAATATCATAAATAAGAATAAAAATTTAACGAAATGTATAAGAATAAAACACAAGCCTTTTAAACTTATACTTTATTATAACATTGAAATGATAAATCAAATAATTCCATTTACTTATTAAACTGGATATTCTACTAATCGAATAATCACATGTAATATCAATAGCTAATTTCATAATGATGGAATGGATAATGCCAAACATCAAAACCACATAGTCAAAGACTCATGCCATGACTAAAAATAAGATTTTGTAAAGGCCTTCTTCCAAGATACTAGTTTTCCTCGTTAGATCTACCGATGCATCGAGGATTTATAGAGGGCTCCACCCATCACTTACTATGTCCAATTCATTCCTCGTATGAAAAGGTTGAAACATACCATAAACATTCATATTAAAACTATCATATGAAATATTAATAATTTACCATAAACCATGAATGGTATAAAAGTATCACATCCCCAGTAAAACTTATCACAAAATATTAAATACAATATGGAATATTGTATCATAATAAATCTACTTCAAACCAATATAAAATTCAAAAAAGGGTATTGACATAGATGAAATCAAAAATATTTGAGAGAAATATCTCATTCCATTTTGAAATCCTTAAAAAGTAACATAATTATAAAAGAAAAAATATATTTTCAAAATATTCTTATAAGCTTGTTATGGAAGCTTCAAAGGTGTTATAATAGTAGAAAATATTTGCACCCACCATATAAGTTAAAAAACGTTCTTTCTTTAATTTGTCGAAAAATTCATAAAGTACCTTGATTGTAAAGGGATGGAAAGATTACAATCAAAATATTTTATAAAAATTAAAACGAGGGTATAAATTAATTTAACCCAAAATATATTAAATAGTAGAAATGTTTTGAAATACATTTTTATGAAACACAGATGTGGATGATAAAGAGGTCACAGTAGATACTTACATATAAATAACCTTGGATAATAAAGAGACTGTAAAATTAACCCTTACCTTGTAATTTTATTTGGTTGAGGTTACATTAACCGCTTATATAAAAATTAAATCATTGTTATTAAATTATACAAGAACCACATACTTAAATGTGATATCTTATATGATCTTCTAATATTTCTTTGTTAATAATATTTCATTAGTATCATTGTTTCTGGTGTAAACTAATTCATTTTTCTTTATATGTTTTGTTACATAAGTAATGTTTTTTATGGATAGGATGTATTTGATTCATATATAGAATGATATTATTTTCTTAACCATTATTTTCAATTCATAAAATGAAAAATATTCTTGAATGGTTACGATGGGGAATGAATCTCATCGCGTTTGTGGAGACAGTAATCTGTATGTACACATGAGCGACAATATCATTCTATTGATGGTAAAATAGTATGTAATTGGATGTTGTATCATATATAAAAAATAATTGACATGTTATATTTATTATTTTCATCAATTATACTCATTATTATACCCATCCAAATAATTATGTGTGGAATAACAAACTACACCACAATGTGGAGACGGTAAGCTGTTCGTACGCACATATGGTAACTTTGTCATTCATAAGATGGATAGAAAATTGAATATGGTTATACCATATCAATAATAATATCACAGCATGTATAAGTTACTAGATTTATTATTTTTGTATGGAAACAACAACTAAATTTGAAGTGGAAGAAGAAAAAATTTGAATGTGGTGATGAAATAATTATTTCTTCTTCAGGTGATTCCTTTTTATTTGATCAAAAGGGCTCCTTAGGTTAAAATTCTGATCAACTTAAGGCCCATAGGTTGAATTTAGGGTAGTTGGGAGGATATATGAGTAGGTTTGGCCTGAGAAAAATGGCGTGGGAGGCGTGAAATTAATGGAAGGGGAACTACCCTTTTATAAAATAGGTGAGGGTCACTTAAGAAAGAGCTTGAAATATTATTTTATTATAAAATAATTTTCGGTGTATAATTGCTAAAAATATATTTATTTAGAAGATAAGGTGATTATGGGTCTAAATCCTTTAAAAAAATAGGTTTTATACATGTTTAGGTTACAATATTAACCTTATCTTTTAGATTTAACTCTTAGTTAAATACTTTAACCTTTACAATGTCTTCGTGTATTTTCATATTACGTGGTTAATAAACATACAATAAAATTTCAAGAGAACCTAAAGTGGTCCATTAATGACATATCAATCATTATATAAGTCCTCTGTCCAATCCATATATTTTAAGGAATATTATACTATTTTATAATATAGTATTTGGTTTAAAAACTTATATATGTCAATTTTGACACTATTTAGTATTTAGTTTTTGTGAAAGTAACAAAAAACTTGATTACTTAGCAAAAAATACATTAAATAAACCCTAATGTGTCATATTAACCTCGAAAAATCATGGAATGAATCGAAAGTTTCAATATAAATTTATTTTTCTATTTATAATATCAATTATTTTAATCATTCATTAATAAGGTAATTACTACATCATCATCGTGTCATAAATAAATTTAACAATTTAATTTCTAAGATTTTATAAATAAAATGACATGATATAGGAAATATTTTTATATGTATAATGAATAATTATTGTCGAATTTATGTATAACCTTATTTTAAAAAAAATTTAGTTAATAAATATTGAATTTAACACTTTTAACTCCTCCTTAAATAAAATAATAATAAATGTCCTAATCTATTAAAAGTGAACAAAAATGATTATATTTTATTCTTAAGGATGATTTTGGTCGAAATAAACTTATCTAATAGAATTAGGACATATTTTATGGAAATTATAATATCATTTTTACCTTTAATTACCCTATTTACTTTTAATTGTGGTAAATAAAATTCAAATGATACTATTCATGTAAAATTAATTTCATCCTATTGAACCACATATTAATTACTAATTTCATCCATGTATCATGGATTTTTGAAATTAAATTCCCAGAAGTGGTAAAATTATATTTTATTCAAATTTTCAATTGTGCTAGAAGGTGGGTAAAAGGCATTAAAAAACTCAATAATATTTTACACATATAATATTATTATAAAATGACTCCAATTAATTGAATTGAACTAATATAGGTATTATGTACCTCTTTTTAATTTAAAATAATAATTATTATTATTTAAATAGAAGTCGTTTTTAAACAATAACGTAGTTTTTTCTCTATTCATCAAAAATTGAATGTTTTAAGAAAAACACAGAAAATTCACCCAAAGCTAATTTTGATATTTTGAATCAAAAAATGAAGTCCATTTTCAAAAATAAAATTTATAAAATTTCAAAACGTGGGTATTACTATTCATAATGGCTAGATTTATTGGTTTTGTTGGGCTGGAACTTGATGTTGTGTACAACGCAAGCTATTGCATTATTTAAAGGGAATTGTGCCATGGAAGCTTGGGGTGTTACATTCATCCCTCCTTAAAATAATTCCACACTCCAAATTTCTTGAATATTACTACATAAAAATAATCAGGTGGTGCTTCATCATAAGTTCCTCGGGTTCCCACATTGCCTCTACCATCTTATGGTTACTCCATAGAACTTTTACCAGACGAGTTGTCCAGTTTCTCAACACATGTTCTCTGGTATCAAGAATCATGATGGGCTCTTCAAGATAAGACATATCGGGTTCCAGTTCTATTTCTTCATAGGTAATTACATGCGTTTGTTCAGGCATGTTTTTATCAATAGTGATACATGGAACACATCATGAACGTTTGAGAGACATGGAGACATTTCCAAACGATAACCTATAACTCCAGTTCATTCTAAAATTTTGAAAAGTCTGATGTACCTGGGACTTAATTTACCCTTCTTTCCGAATCGTACGACACCCTTCCATGGATATACCTTCAAGAATACATGATCTCCTACTTGGAATTCCAATTCCTTCCTTCGGTTATCGGCATAGCTCATTTTCCTACTTTGAGATGCTTTGATGTGGGTTTGGATAATCTTCACATTTTCCATTGTTTATTCAACAAGTTCTGGGCCTATGAGTTTTCTTTCACCAACATCATCCCAACAAGTTGGTGTGTGACATCTCTTTCCATATAATTCTTCATATGGTGCCATCTAAATACTTGAATGGAAGCTATTGTTATAAGAAAATTCTACCATAGGTAAATGTTTATCCCACATACCTTGAAAGTAAAGTGAGAAAGATCTCAACATGTCTTATAAGGTTTAAATAGACCATTCTAATTATCCATCAGTTTGAGGGTGGTAGGAAGTGCTCAAACAATGTTTAGTATCAAGGGCCTTCTAAAGACTTTTTTATAATCATGTTGTAAAATGGGGATCATGATCATAAACAATTGATAGGGGTACTCCATGAAGTCTTAAAACTTCATTAATATATAGTCTTTAAAAAAATTCAAGTGGTAAATCATCTCTCATGGAAAAAATGTACTGAATTGGTAATATATTCAACAATGACTTATATTTCATCATTCCTTCTAGGAGTCTTTGGTAGTCCCATTACAAATTCCATCGTAATATCATCCCATTTTTACTCAAGTATGGAAAGAGGTTACGTGACTCCTCCAGGATGTTGTCTTCTAGCCTTAACCTATTGAAAAACCATACATTTTGACACATAATCCACAATTTCCCCCTTAATTTTTTCTAGAAAAAATTGTTCCTTCAAATATCTATACATATTAGTGGTACTAGGGTTTATGGAGAAATTGGATCTATGAGAATCATCCAACAATTCCCTTTTTAGATCAGGTATATCAGGAACATAAAACTCCTCCCAAATTTAAAATTTTCATCTTCATATATGAAGTCAATCAGTCTCCCGTCATTTATAGCATTAATTTTCTTTTGAAACTCTTTATCATCAGTCTGATAACTTTTTATCATTTCTAGTAAAGATGGTTTGGAAACCATTTGAAATTGTATTGATGTTTCACCTTCCATGATTATCCCCAAATCCATATTTACTAGATCCATGGACATATGATCCCTTTAAACTATCATATTTTTAAAAAATCCATGATCCTTTCTGCTCAAAGTATCTTCCACCTTATTTTTCTTTCCCGAGTGGTAGTGTATAGTGAAATCATAAACATTGTGTAGTTCAAGACATCTTCTTTCCCTCATATTGAGTTCTTTCTGTGAGAAAATATCCTTTAAACTCTTATGATCGGTATATATCTCACATATTTCACTATATAGATAGTGTCTCTATATCTTCATCACAAATATTACAGTTTCTCCTTAAAGATGATGACTTGGATAGTTTTTTCATTAATTTTCAGTTATCTTGATGCATAAGGAATAACTCTATCATTATACATAAGTACACAACCATGTCCTTCCTTTGAAACATTACTATAAATAAAAAACCCATAATTACCCGATGGTAGAGTCAAATTGGATCATTGACTACTCTTATCTTCCATTATTAAAAACAGTATTCACACTATTTTGTCCCAAAAAAATATAACCCATTTAAATTTGAGCTTGGTTAATGTGTTATCCAGTCCGGAAAAATTATAGATGAAGCGTCGATAATAACCTGCTAAACCGATAAAATTGTGTGGCTCATTTATACTCGTTGGTGATGGAAATTCATGGATTTCCATTGTATTTAAAGGATCAATAGATATTCTATCCTTAGACCAAATTTGGATAAGAAATGAAATCTCCTGTACCTAGAATTTACATTTCTTAAACTTCAGATATAAATCATTTCTTCTAAGAGTTTTTACAATAGTGTGCAAGTGATTTTCATGCTCTTTGTAGCTTTTAGAGTATACCAGGATGTCATCAATAAAAACCACAAAAAAATAATTATGATATTCCTTGATAATTGTATTCATTAGATCCATTAATATAGAGGGTGCATTAGTCAGTCCAAAAGGCATTACTGTAAAATTGTATGGTCTATACCTGGTACAAAATGTTGTCTTCAGAATGTCTTCCTTCTTCATGCACAACTGATGATATCCAGATTGAAGGTCAAACATTGAAAAATATTGATCTACATTAAGTTGATCAAATAAATCATCAATGTGTAGTAGGGGATACTTTTTATTTATTGTTATAGCATTGATATCCCTGTATTTAATGCACAACCACATAGATCCATCATTCTTCTTAAAAAAAGAGAAGGGGATCCCCATATGAAAACACTAGGTAGAAAAATTACTTATTACTCAATTCCTCTAGTTGTTTATTTATTTCCACTAATTCCAAAGTGGCCTTTCTGTTAGGGGTCTATAGTGAACCATAAATTAAGTCAATGGAAAACTCAATTTCTTGTTCTAGTGGGTTTCCAGGTAAATCCTCTGGAAAAACATCAATATATTCTTGAAAAATAAGTGAATCCTCTATTTGAACATTATTCTCCTCACCCATAGTTATTTCACTACATTCCTCCCCAATAATTGAATTTTGTAGAGCTACTGGGGTGGATCTAGATAATAATCAGATGATGAAATTTCTTCTCTAAAGATAAGGTACCCCTTATCATTATAGAAAATCTTAACCTCCTTCTTCATAAAATAAATTTTTGCATCATTGTCTGAATGTTAGTCCTTACTGAGGATTATATCAAATTCCATCAAGGGTATAATGATGATATCAGCAGATAAAGAATGTTTATATACCTTAATAAGAACTGATTCACAAAACTTTGTTTCAATGATACTTCCCTTATGACTTTTAACTGAAAACTACCTTGTTAAATAAAATTAAAAATATTTAATTTTTTGGAAAAACATGAAGATATTAATGAATACTATGATCTAGAATAAAATAAATCATTTCCTAATTTTGAGGAAACGATTTAATTACATGTAACCACGCCATTCGAAGAATTAACCTCAGTAGTAGTGATCGCATAATCTTCGCCTTTCTCCCTTGGCCTTTTCTGGGGTAAGTTTCCTTGGAATTTAGGAAATTCATTTCCATAATGCCCGATTTCTATAAAATTTTAGCATTCAACATTGACAGCCTCTTTTTTTCCCTTGCAATAATTAGCTTCATAGCCTTTTTCATCTCACTTATAATAGACTCTCATTCCCTTAATGCATGTTTCAGGGTGTTTCTTCCCACATTTACTGTATGATGGAAATTAAAATTTCCCCTCTTCCCCTTATTTCCATTTCCAGAGTATTTAGTAGGTCTTTTCTTCTCCAGTTTTTCTTTCAATTTTTAAGACTTAGAGAATTACTTTTTTCCTTGATAGCACATGAGACAATATCTTCATACGATCAGAATTATTGTGAGACTAATGCTCAATAGAGAAATTATTTTATCCCTTTAAAGAATCTATCAATATTACTCCTTAGGTTACATATATAATCTACTGCATTCATTGATAACATTTTAAATTTTGCCTCATATTTGTGACATTCTCATCCTCCTTTTTCCTTAGACTCAGAAATAGCCATTCCATATCTGGTTGATGTTCAGGAGGAAGGTATTTTTTTTATGAAATGATCTTTAAACTCCATCCATTCCATATTTGATACTTCTTCATCTCCCTTTGTGTTTTGAATCAATGACCACTATTGATGTGGATCCCTTGTGTGGGAATAAACTGAATGAAATGTTTTTCTTTTTCCCTACTCCCCAAAGCCTAAAATATTTTTTCTAAGGAACTTGTCCTTTTCACAACTATAAATGGATTTTTAGTTCCATTGAATGTTGGTGGTCGTTGCCTCATGAAGCGGTCTAACATTTATCCTATGCGTTGTGAATTAGGGTGCTTTATACGGATATGTTTATTATCCATAACCTGAATGAGTTTTCCCGGTATGGTTATAAGTTGTTAATAACTAGTTGAATCCCCAGCTCCACTATAGTTATCTTGAGTAGGAGGGAAATCCCTACATAGATTATGTTCATTGATATGGTTTCAATTACTTCCACTAAGAACCATTTCTAAACAATGGAATACACTAGATTGGTTTAGGAATCACAATACATAATTCTAAACTAGTAAAATACCTAACATAAATTGAACAGTTTATTCATATAATCTGTAATCAAAAAAAATTATTTGAGCAGGTATTTACTCATAAATCATTCATAATGGTTTGTAGAAAAATTTAATTATCCTAAGCATATCCCCCGAGAGTGTCATAACCAAGAGTGTAGTAGGGCCCTTTATCGTGTACCAGGATATCATGGGTCATGCCTGAAACTCCTTGTCAGAGTTTTCACTCTTAGGTAAATCTATGCTAGATCCACCTCTACCTACTCGTATCTATAATGTTATGCATTGATTGTAAAATTTACAAAGTCTCTACATTACCAAAATTCTACTAAGTTATTCTATACTAATCTTCAAATTCTATATTATGGAAATGTTCTATAATCAGATTTTTTCTAAATATAGTTTCCAAGTATTGTACTAAACTTCCTCTAATACCAACTGTAATTCCCTGAACCTAGTTAACCAGAGTCAATACATTATTACATAACATTTTCATGATCATAAGAGATCATGTCTTGAAATACTGATTAGTTTAGTAGACGTGGAGGTACTAGATACATACATAAGTTTTAAATTACATCATGAAATAAAATAATAAAAAAATTGTTCCCTTTGAACACACTCATATCCCTTAGCCTATCCATACAGTTCAATCATAATATACTTATTCACATCCTGGTAAAAATATAACTTAAAAAAGGGGTGAGATCAAATGCTTAATTAGGATAACAATATAGCAGAAACTGCCATAAATAATCATAAACATTTAAGGAAATTTATAAGACTAAAACACAATCCTTTTAAACATAATCTTCAATATTACATGGAAAAGATAAATCAAATAATTAAATTTACTTGTTAACATGATTATTATACTCGTCTAATAAAAACATGTAATAAAAATATAAAATTTCATAATGGTGGAATTCATAATGCTGGACATCATAACCACATAGTCAAGGTCTCATTCCAAGAATAAAAATAAGACTTTTTCAAGACCTTGTACCAAGACACTAGTTTGTCTCATGCGACCTAATGATGCATCGAGGAGCAATAGAGGGCTCCACCCATCACTTTCTTAGTCTAATGCATTCCTCATATGAAAATTTTGAAACATAACGTAAACAAATGTATTAAAATTAGAATACAAAATGTTAATAGATTAACTATAAAACGTGAATGGTAAAACAAATAGCACATCAGTGTCCAACATATCACAAAACCTTCAATACAATATCAAATATTGTATCATAATAAATCAAATTCAAAAAAAATGTAAAATCCAACAAAGGATGTTGAAAAATATGAAATCAAAACTATTTGAGGGAAATATCTCTTTCCATTTGGAAATAATTTAAAAGTCACGTAATTATAAAAAAAATTATTTTAAAAATATTTTTATAAACTCATAATGGAAGCATCGAAGGTGTTATAATGGAGGAAAATAGTTTCACCCTCTCTATAAGATAAAAAACATTCTTTCCATAATTTTTTGAAAAGGTCATAAAGTACCTTGTTTGGAAAGCGATGGAAAGATTCCTTTAAAATAATTTTATAAAAAGTAAAAAAGAGGGTATAAATGAATTTATCCCATAATCTAGTAAATAATAAAAGTTTTTTTAAATACATTTTTAAGAAACACGGATGTGGATGATAAAGAGGTCCCAGTAGATAATTACAAATAAAAACCCTCGGATAATAAAGAGATTCTAAAATTAACCCTTACCTTGTAATTTTCCTTAGTTGAGGGTACATTAACCTCATGTATAATAGTTAAATAATTTTTATTAAATTATAAAAGAACCACATACATAAATATTGTATCATATATGATCTTTTAATATTTCTTTGTTAATAATATTTTGGTAGTATCATTGTTTCGGGTGGTAATTGATTCGTTTTTCTTTATATGTTTTGTTACGTAAGTCATGTTTTTTATAGATAGGATGTATTTCCTTCATAACCATAATGATATTATGTTCTTAAACATTATTTTTAAATCATAAAATTAAAATTATTCTAGAATTTTTATGATGGGGAATGAATCTCATTGTGTTCGTGGATACGGTAATCCGTACGTACGCATGGGCGAAAATATCATTCTATTGATGGTAAAATCATATATAATTGGATGTTATAACATATATATAGAATAATTAACATGTTATATTTGTTATTTAAATCAATTATACTCATTATTATACCCATCTAAATAATTATGTATCGAAAAACAAACTACACCACGACATGGAGACGGAAAGCCATGCGTATGCACGTATGGTGACATTGTCATTCATACGATAGATAGAATAATAAATATGGTTGTACCATGTTTATAATAACATCATATTATGTATAAGGTACGGGATGTATTATTTTGTTATGGAAACAACAAATAAAGAGGAAGTGGAAGAATAAAAGAACTTTGAAAGAGGTGATGAAATAATTACATTTGCTTTAGGGGCTTTCTTTTGATTTGGTCAAAAGGGATCATTAGGCTGGATTGATGATCAAATTAAGGCCTCTAGAATAAATTCCGGGTTGTTGGAATGATATTTGAGTAGGGTTTGGACAAGCCAAATAACTTTGTAGTTGTGAAATTAAGATAAGGGGAAGTACCCAATTATAAGATAGGTGAGGGTAACTTTAGGAAAATCTTGGAATATTATTTTATTATAAAATAATATTCAATTCATAATGGCTCAAAATGAATTTATTTCATGTATAAATTTGTTATGGATCAAAATAAAATCATCCAATTGGTTTTATACATGTTTAGGTCACTATATTAACCTTATCTTTTAGATTTAACTCTTAGTTAAATAGTTTAACTTTTACAATGTCTTCTTGTATTTTTATATTACATGGTTAATAAACATACTATAAAACAAAAATTGAACCTAAAGTGGATCTTTAATGACATATATATAATTATATAAGTACTTTGGCTGATCTTTAGATTTTTTTCAATATTATATCATTTAATAATATTGTATATGTTTTAAAAACTCATTTATGTCCATTTTGACACTATTTAGTATTTGGTTTTTTTGAAATTAAATAGAACTTGAATAATTCGAAAAAAATGCATTAAAATAACCCTAAAATATCATATTAACCAATAAAATTCATTTAATGCATCAAAATATTCAATTTACATTTATTTTGATATTTATAATATCAATTATTTTAATCATTCATTAATAAGGTAATTACTGCATCATCATTATGTCATAAATAAATTTAATTATACAATGTATAAAAATTATAAATAAAATTCTATGATGTAGGAATGTTTTTTAGATTTATAATGAATATTTATAGTCGAATTTATGTTTTGTATAACCCTATATTAAAAATGATTTAGTTATTAAACGTTCAATTTAATACATTTAACTCTTCTTGAAATAAATTAGTAATAAATTTTATAATCTAATACAAGTGTTAAAAAGGATCATATTTTATTCCTTAGGATGAGGGTGGTCAAAATAATCTTCTCTAATATAATTAGGAGATGTGTTAGGGTAATCATAATATCATTTTCACCTTTAATTGCACTATTTTCATTTAACCGTGGTAAATAAAATTTAAAAGTTACTATTCACCAAAACGTATTTGCATCCTATTTAACCTAATTTTTCTTAATGATTTCAACATTGTCTCTTAGATTTTTGAGATTAAATTCAAAGAAGCGGTAAAATTACGTTTTATGCAAATTTGCAAATGTTCCTAGAAGGTGGGTAAAAGATGTTAAAAAATTCAATGGAATTTTATACATCTAATATTATTATAAAATGACTCCAATGAATTACATTGAACTTATATATGTATTATGTATATATTTTGACTTTAAAATAAAAATAATATTTATTTAAATAAAAGTCTGTTTTAAACAATAATGTAGTGTTTTCACTATTAATCAAAAATTGAATGTTTTCATAAAAATACCAAAAATTCACCCTAAGCTAATTTTAATATTCCAAATCCGAAAATGATGAAAATTTTTTAAAATAAAATTTATAAAATTTCAAGATGTGGGTTTTACTATTTATAATGCCTAGTTTGGTTGGTTTTGGTGTGCTAAAACTCGAAGTTGCGTACAGCACAAGCTATTGCAATATTCAAAGATAAGTGTACCGTGAAAGCTTGGGGTGTTACAATATATATTGACTATTATAAATATTTTTAAAAATACTAAATTATGTTATGAGTATATTCACTATTATTATGACACCCAAATATTATATGGTATGTTTCTTCATAAATAATTTCATTTCATTAGATAGCTTATACGCACAAAACATTGAGTCTCTATGAAACAATACATTTTATTAGTTATAACTTAGAAGTTAAAATTAATTTTTCCTATATGTGTAGTGAATTTTAAAAAATGTACATACATGGTTGCGTTCAGTAAGTTATTTAGAGTCGGACAGAATCATCTTAATTTTTTTCTGAGTAGTAACATAACCTTATGAATAGTCTCATACCCTTATGAATGGTATCTTGACAACTATGAATAGTAATGTAACCTTATTAATAGTAACCTCACCTCTGTAATTATAAATAAAATTTAGGCACCATATAAATGAAAGTTAATATTTTAAACATTAATAATTATGTGTTGGTATTTTTGAGAGTAATAAATATTTATTTAAAATTTTAAAATTAATAAATTATTTTAAAAGATAATTCATTTTTCATTAAATGTGTTCATAAATCCATATTTTTTTCTCCTATTATTTGGGGATAATTTAATGAAACATTAGTTAATTATTCTTTGTATTATAAAAACAGATAAAATTTTAAAAAATATATTTTTAAGTAAAGAAAATATTATATACAAATTAAATTTCACAAATTTATAAAATTATTTTGATAAAATAGAGTTCATTATTTAATTATACACATAGAAAAATGGTTAGGGTTAATTTTTGGGATTTTTCAAAAATACAAGAATTTTTTATGAATAGTAAAATATGGTAATTTACAATAAATGATAAATACATGGTTTATTGAGTCATTGGTGATTCAAGGAAAATGTAATCATGCTTGGTAATAACTAACAGGCTCTCATTAATTCGTGAGTCACATTAATCATGAATTTCTATAGTCTTGATCCAAAATAATAAAATAATGATTAAAATTATGGGCAATAACTCCTCTCCTACACAATAAAACCCAACCATCAGTCCCTCTTCTATTCACTCCTATAATTCCTTGTTCCCTACCTAAATTCTTCTCAAATATCCTCCTAATATCCTCCCACACTTCCAGAAGACCTTTTTCTCATAAAAATACCAAAACCTCTCCCCTAAAGAGGCTGTCAAGGAAGATAACTTCAAGATGTAAATTCTTCTTTTCATTTCTTTTCTTTCAAGATCCTTTCCTTTCTTTTTATTTCCTCACATAATTTCATCAAAATGTTATGATAGCTCCAGTACCTTACATTTACTATAATGTTTTTATTATAATGGAATAATTCATCATAATATCTCATTTCCACTTCTTTAATACTAGAAATTAAAACACCATCTGATATGTGTTAATTTATCACATTCAAGGACATCGAGGTTTCAATTTTTATTACCATGTTCAATTCTGGTCATGAAACCATTATGATGGTTTTAAAATACAATAATATATGTATTATAACTTATTTAAGTTTTTGGAATATTTTTGTACACATGATATTAATTTATATGAGTACCTTGTAATCAAAAACCGCCAATTAACCCAAACAATTATCATTAAAGTTTTATATAATGATCCATCTTATCTCCCACAAACCAAATTATTTTTATAACCTTGTAATATTTTGGATGTTAAAAAATAAAATAAAACTTATATTCAGGACAATCATTCTCATATTACATGTTTATTCTTACAGTAATATAAGTAAATCAGTCTTGAATACTAAGGAATAAAACTCTCCCATATTATAAAATTGATGCTCTTAAACCCATCAAGAAGGCCATGAATGAATGTAATAGGGAAATGATAATTAAATTAAATAAAGAATAGATTTTTTAAATATTAATTAATTAATTTAATTTGGTTATCGAGGATACTAAGATCAGTTTAATAACGTCGTCAGACTTATGGTAATGGTTTTCTACCCAAACCTCTATTTTCATTCGGGTAACTCTTATTCTCTAATTACCTAGAATAATTTTTTTTTTCATATATAAAAATCATAAATTATTTTTCAATTTTTTATATATGTGTACCAACAGGAATTCTACTTTCATTTGTGGGGAGTTATATGTTTTAAAAGGATATTTCAAAAAAACATTTCCCAAAATATATGCCTGATTCAAGGGAATTTCTCGAATTCTTACCTATTTTTAAGTGCACTCTATAATATCTTTTAGAAAAAATTATCTTTATAAATTCAATAATTTTATTAGTAAAACAATATATTTCTTAACTTCTAGTTTTATACAAATATTTTACCAAGATTACTCTTCTTCGGAAAGTAAAATAGTATTTATCTCAAGAATTACTCGATGATTTTATAACAGTATCTTCATTTATTTCAACACTATTTTTGATTATTATGTATTATTGGGATTAAAATTTATTGATATAATCTACCATATTTAAATTAATTTTTTATTATTAGTTAGACTATGAATGTTCTATCTTAAAACCATTCACCAATTTACACTAAATGGTTAGTGTTTATGCTTAATGTTTGGGGAAAGTTATTTACATTTCATATATTAGTTTCAATATGAATGTATATATTGTTTATGTTTATCCCCATCTATATGATGAATGAATTATAATTATTATATAAACATTGGGGTCCTCTATAGCCCCTCAATTCATCAATAGGTCTCACGATACAAACTACGGTCTTGGCACGAGGCCTTAAAAAATGGTTATTTATGGTCTTGGTATGTGGCCTTGACGGTATGGTTATTGTAACCACACAAACTTTTATTAATAAAAATTATTATTGGTCTAATTAAATGTCTTATTATGTAAAATGGTTATATAAAATATGCACTTCCTTGGTTTTATATTTTTGAAATTTAAAATACCATTAAGAATTTTGATTGTTTCTAATATAGTTGTTGAACAGTAATCACATTATTGGTATAAATATTGGGCTTTAAAAAATCCAATTTAATTTTAAAAAGGAAGATATGGCCTCATAAAGTATAATTTCTCCTTACGAAGCCCATTTTTTAAAGCTTGGAAAGGAGGTGGCATCACTGGACTTCGCTCTTGACCAATTCCAAGCTGAGCTTCAACACATTTAGCTTGAACGATACCGCTTACAAGAGAAGTGGAAGTTGATAGAGTTTACCACACGAGAAATGTTATCTGAGCCACCCCAAGATTATATCACCATCACAAACCTTAACCTTCAGTCTTATGTGAGTGTTATATGGAGTTATGTAACAAGATCATATGACTATGATTACGTACATTATTTTTGTATAGAGAATATACATTCATTTTATTATTATTATATTGTAAATAGTTTTAAATAAAAAAGATTATTTTTACTTATTATTCAATTAAGAAATATATATTGATTAATTAATGGATTTCTGAAATAAATAATATTTTAATGAAATATTATTACTAAATTAATTTTTATTAAATGTAAATTATCTTATAAATTTTATGACTACAAGTGTAATTTTTATTAATGTTTGAAAACTGTTTATTTCAAAACCCATGAATTTAAAATAAATTTCTATTTTTATTTCAAAAGTAAAAATTCCAATATTTAGAAAATTATTTAGATAAAATGAATATTATTTTTGGAATCAAAATGTCAAAAGTATCCCACGGTGAATTTTTCATACTTTTCTGAGATAGTCGAATTTTTATGTAAAAATGAAATACCATTTAAATATAAAATTTGTTTTAGGACATCCTAATGACCAAATAGTGATTTAATAAAATACTATAAAATTTATTTTCGGGAAATATATGTTTTAACTTTTAAATAATGTGATTTTAGATTTGTTTGATAAATTTTATAGTGCCTTAGTGGACCCTCCAAGACTTATAAAACGTTTTTACATTCAAAATGATTTCAATGAGAGTGTGACTCACCTCCACATAAGGAAGCCTAATATTTTAATAATTTCGTCCATTGGCCTTATAAAATAATGGTTTCCACTCCCCTTTGGAAAACCCCATGGTCAAAAACCATTGGTTGGTTTGTGGTTTTGATTAATTTAATGTATAAACCCACCCAAGATCCCACTTCTATTCACTCAATGCCTCTGTATCTCGAACAACCTCTACCCTCCTCTTTATAGAATCCTCCCAATGCGCCCTAATCTCCCATGAATCCTCTCTCAATAACCTCCCATTCCATTGGGATCAGACTTCCAAATAATGGATTTTTTTTCTTTCTCATTTTTGTCCAAATATCATTAGGTTGTTATACAATTTTTTTCTATTACAAATATTGGGGTATGATTTCATACCTCCCCTATACTGCCCTCCTTACATTTTAATGATGATAGACCTCTTTCCCTATGATTAATTCCTCCCATGTATAACCATTACCATGAAAAAATTCCATAAGTAATTTCTCTCTTCACATTTACATTCAAGGAACTCTTTTCTATTATGAATCCAAATTCCATTACATATGTTGGGAAATGTATCTATATGACCCCCTTACTTTAAATTTTATGTACTTATTATGAGACACCCCTTTCAATCTCATCAACCATTTTTATGAATTCTTATGTCACACTGTTATGTTGCTAAAATCACACCATTATTTTCCAAGACAAAATCAATGTGTAGTGAATACCATTCCCATTTCTCTATCAAGGGTACTCAACATTATGCACATTTACTTATTGATTATAGATTATCATTTATGAATTCTACATTCATTTATCATGTAATAATTGATGATGTTTATTGAATCCATGTTATATGATTCATGTGAAACACTTATGCATGAAATGAAATGATTAATAAGGGTTCTCCCTGATATCTCTCTAATGCATTGGGTAAAGATTAGTATCATAATACGTCAAGTGAAATGAGGGTTTACTCATGAAAATTCATGTGAAATGAGTGTTTACTCATGCTCCATATTAAATGATCCTTTTATCATTCTAAAATCATGTTAAATGTTGTTGCCATATTTTCATGTTATGATAATCATGCTATATCATGCCTTTATGTTCATGTTTCTATTATGATCAATTAATTTGCCTATTTCTTAACATGTGATTGATTCTTAATGTTATACATTTTTTACTCCATTACTGGGCTTTATAGCTCACCATTTTTTATGCATGTCCTCAAGTTATCCCATGCAATGCAAAGTACGAAGGTATGTGTGTGGTCATGTAAAAGAAGTTTTCAATAAAGATGGGTATTTCATGTTTTAAGTTGTTATGTAATGTAACAAATCCCCAAAGACACTATAACTATTGATATTATATGCTTACATTACTTTAGACCACCCGTAATGTATTTTTCTTTTTTTAGTGTATTTTTTGGTCTCAAAATCAATAAAAAGTTTAATTTTTAGTCAGTAAATATTGTTTAATTGTGTAATATAGAGAAGGATTGAAATAGTTTGTATCAGAGGATAGGTTTAGTTATTTTTGGGATTAGGATTAAAAAATCCTAGTAAAAGCCTTAAGGGTAAGACTATGTATAGTAAAAACATCACAAAATTTTGGCGAGTATTAAGTAAGTGGGTTATCAAAAAAATTACATCCCTGTCTCGATACGAGTAGGTAGAGGCAGCTCTGGTAAAGATGTATCGAGGGGTAAAACCAGAAAACACCACTTTGAGCTCCACTCAAATGGGAACTAGTTCATGAAAATGGGTCCTGTTTCACTCTTGGTTATGACACTCTTGGGTGATATTATTTGGTAAATTCATAAGCTATGTATAAACCATTTTTAATGGAATAAAAAATGCCCCTAAGAATATATGTTGGGAAGTAGATCATGGATAACATATATTGAAGCCTATAAATTCATAAGTTGAGGAAATAAAATTATTTTATGATTCATCCGTTTTATCTTTGTGTTTCCCTTTATGTGTTAACCCTAACATTCCTTTTATTCCATCCAATGGCTGGTAATAGGAGGACTCATGAAAACAACCGATGTGAAGATAAATGTTATGACTCTCATAATGATATGGGCAACCTAATGGGAGTGGGAATCGAAAACATTGACATGATAATCCCTCAGTTAAATATAATTTTGAATAGAAAAATGGTTCAAGAGTAACATTCAAGCCCCTTAAGAAGTAACACGTCAAAATTGAGAGCTTCATGAGGCAAAGGCCCCCTACTTTTAATGGATCATCTAATCCATCAATCTCTAAATAGTGGATCAACTCCATTGAATGTATCATCTCTTTCCATCAATGTTCTAATCAAGAGAAAGTAATTATGGATGCTTATCGTATGGAAGGTGAAGATGATCAATGGTGGACATTGATCAAAAATATGAATCCTAATGTGAGATTGAGGGGTTGGAATGGATGAATTTTTGGAAAAAAAATTCAACAAATATTTTTTTCACACCCTCTGACTTAGGATAGAAATGTACTTCCTTTCCCTACTGAAAAAATACCAATAATCCATCATAGCATATAAGGAAAAATTCACAAGTCTTTCACAATAAGCCTCCATCTTTTTCATTTCCCCCTAATGCAAGGTCGACCACTTCTTAGGTGGGATAAAACCTATCCTATGGAAAGCCCTAGAGATCCATGACATTGAGATCTATGAGAAAATTGTCTGATGTGCCCTTAATGTCAAAATGTAGATCGGTGAATCTCAGGGATATCATTTGGATAAGAAGTGTAAGTTGGATTTAAATTCTGGCAGTCTGATGGATAAATCCAGTGGTGCTAATAAAATATAGCACCCCACTTTCCAAAGGTTCAGAAAGAATCACCCCAAGAAATTTCCTGATGTGGGTGAATAAATACTTTAAGTGTAGAAGAGAAGGGCACTTGTCCATTAAATACTGACAAGAAAAACCCACATCTATGAAATAGGATAAGAATGATCCATTCGACCCTCAAATCTTTTTTCCTTGCTTCAACTACAAAAAAACTAGGTGACTTTTCAAACCAATTCCCTAATACATGGGTTTTCGGAGGCAACCAACAACCTCTAGTGCATCAAGGGTGATCTTTTTATATCACTACCACCAAAGTGAACACTGCAAATGAAGTGGTGATAGGTACACTAGTTATTCATTCAATAATAACGAATGTGCTTTTTGATTCTGGTTCTACTCATTCTTTTATATCCCAAAATTTTATTAGAACAATCCCAACACTAAAAAAAATCATGGAAGTAAAGATGTTGGTGAGAATGAAAAATGGTGAAATCATTGCATCCCATGAATATAACTCCACCCCTATCATAATTTTTGGATTTAACTTCCTAGAAAACCTTTTCATACTCCCTTTGTGGTAATTTGATGAAATTCGTGGCATGGATTGGATTTCTTTATTTAGAACCCACATAAATTGTTGTGAGAGGCAAACCACTTTCCATATAGAGAATTTACCACCTATACTATACAAGTGCAAGGAGGGTGATGAATATACATTAGCATCATCATATTAAGAATGGATATTACTACCCTATGAGCACACGTATCTGGATCAGATGATTTAGTCTAAGGAGTCAATCATCCTTGAAGACATGCCTATTGTGAGGGAATTCGCTGAAGTGTTGCCTGAGGAATTGCCTGGTCTTCCTCCTAGAAGAGATTTTGAATTCCCAATTATTCTTATACTTGGGGAATTACCAATATCAAAGACTCTGTATAGAATGGATTTTGTACAGCATTAAAAGCTAAAGAAACAACTATAGGAGAATCTAGATAAAGGGTTCATACACCCAAGTGGTTCACCATGGGGTGCACCAGTCCTCTTTGCCAAGAAAAAGGATGGGTCAATGATCCTTTGCATCAATTATTGTGAGCTCAAAAAAATCACAATAAAGAAAAAGTATCATCTTCCCCAAATTGATAACCTGTTTGATCATCTATATGGATAAAAATACTTCTGAAAGGGGCATTTTTGTTCAGGATGTTACAAAGTGAGAGTGAGGAACGAGGATATCACCAAGACTATTTTTTTGTACATGATACGGGCACTATGAATTCATAGTAATGCCTTTCAGACACACTAATTCTCCAAAAATCTTCATGGACATGATGAATAGAGTCATTAGATATTACCTTGAAAATTTTTCGGTAGTATTTATAGATGATATTCTAATATACTCCATAACCAAGGAGGATCATGAGGAGAATCTAAGCACTATACTACAAACCTTGCAAAAGTATAAGCTCTATGAAAAGTACAACAAGTGGGAGTTATAGTTGAATGAGGTCACATTATTGGGTCATATCATCACATGTATTGGGAAATCTATGGATCCCTCCAAGACAGCTGAAATAGAGGGATGAATGAGGCCAACATTGGTGATGGATATCTGTAGCTTTTTGGGGTTATCTAGATATTATCGTTGTTTTGTGATAAATTTTTCACTATTTTCAAACCCTCTTACAAAGATAATGAAAAAGGGTGTCATGTTTTATTGGAGTCGTGAATTTGAAGAGAGTATCAGAGAGTTGAAAAGGAGTCTTATCACTACGCTCGTGCTCACACTACCAATAAGTGGGGAACTTTTTCTGGTATTTATTAATGCTTTGTAGAAGGACATGGATTGTGTTTTTGATTCAAAATGACAAATTCATTGCCTATGATTCAAGGCAATTGAATGTTCATGAGAAAAAACTTTCCAACACGTGATCTGGAGTTGGTAGCAGTAATCTTCATTTTACGATTTTGGCGACATTACCTCATTGGGGAGAAGTGTGAAATATACACATATTACAAAACCCTCATATATATATTAACATAGAAAGAGTTGAACATGTTCCCAAAAATATGGTTAGAGATGATCCAAGACTATGATTTATCAATCCATTACTACCTTTGGAAAGAGAACAAGGTGAGAGATTCTCTAAGTAGAAAGGACCCAGGGATTCTAATGTTGATAAGAATTGAAAAGGTTCCAATATTCTTAGATTTGATGAAGATGGAAATGGGAATCATAAAGAGGGGAACATCATCAGTCCTTTCAAAAATGATTGTCAATCATCTTTTTTTTAAATGTTAAAAGATTCTCAAAAGGGTGATGTGGGAATTTAGAAGAAATTGGAAACTATCATAAAAGTTAAATATTAGAGTTCAATGTTAATGAAGTATGAATTGTGATATTTGGATTAAGGCTGTGTGTTCAATAAAATATGAAGTTAAAGAAAGATCTTTTGGATGATATGGATAGTTAAAATTTATTCCTTCACCTAGAAAACACAAAGATGCATCAAGATCCCTGAGGTCATTATTGGTGGGATAACATGAAAAGGAGATCCATGAGTATACATCAATGTGCCTTGTATGTCTGTAAGTGAAGGCTGATAGGAATAAGTATATGGGGATGATGGAACTATTACTCATACCAGTATGGAAATGTGGGAACACCACCATGGACTTTTTCAACGTACTTTTAAAGACATCAAAAGGGAACAATTCTATCTAGCTTCTTGTGAATCATCTTACAATGATTACACACTTCATTCCAATTTGGGTGTATTTCTTATATGATTAACTACTACGAATATAAATCAAAAATGTGATAAGGCTTCATGGAGTACCAATATCAATTGTATCCGATCGAGATCCAAGATTCACCTCTACGTTATGGAATATTCTTCAACATGCTCTGAATAGTAAAATGAACTTCAGTACGTCTTATCATCCTCAAACAGATGGATAATCTAAGCGGACTATCCAAACACTTAAGGATATGTTGAGATCATGCTCAATGGACTTCAATGAAATATTGGATCAATATCTTCCTATGGTTGAGTACTCTTACAATAATATTTTCCACTCAAGCATCCAAATGGATCCTTATAAATACTTTTATGGGAAGTGCTGCAGAACACTGACATGTTAAGATGATGTTGGCGAGAAAAAACTCCTAGGTCCAGAAATGGTGGGAGAAATGGTGGATAAGGCTAAGATCATCCAGTAGCACATTAAAGCTGCTCAGAGTCGACAAAAGAGAAATGCTGATAATCATCGATGAGAAATATAGTTTTATGTTCAAGACATGGTATTCCTCTGTATATCACCATGGAATGGATTTATGTGATTTAAGAAGAAGGAAAATCTTAGTCCAAGGTACATCAGCCCTTTTGAGATCCTTCATCGCATTGGAGCAGTGTCCTATTGACTAGCACTCCCACCAAACCAAACTCAAGTACATGATTTATTCCATGTTTTACTCTTGAGAAAATATATTCCTGGCCCATCACATGTTCTCAATCTAGATGTGGTACCATTGGAGAATGACCTCTCCTATGAAGAGAAGTACGTGAAAATATTAGATCATAGGAAAAATGTTCTAAGAAATTAGACAATTCCCCATTTCAAGGTGTTGTGGTGAAACCACAAGTTTGAAGAGGAAATGTAGGAATCAGAGGAAGTGTTGAAATAAGGTTACCCACATCTATTTTAGTGTGGGAAAATAAAATTTCGGGGTAGAAATTTCATAAGGGGGGATATTATAATGACCCAAACTTTTATTAATGAAACTTTCTCTTAATATAATTAAATGTATTATTATGTAAAATGGTTATATAACATATACACTCCCTCGGTTTTATGTTTTTGGATTTTAAAATATCATTAAGAATTATTATTATTGCTAATACAGTCGTTGAATAGTGGTCATGTGATTAGTATAAATATAGGGATTTAAAAAATTCAATTTTCTCAAACAAAGAAAGCGATGGCCACATCTAGTAGAATTTCTCTATATGAAGCCCATTTATTTGAACTAGGAAAGAAGGTGGGGTTACTGGGCTTCGCTCTTGACCAAGACCAAGCTGAGCTTCAACACGTTAAGCTCGAATGGAACCACCTTCAGGAGAAGTGGATGTTGATAGAGATTACCACCCGAGCGATGATATCCGAGCCACCCCAAGAGTATGTTACCATCGCACAACATACCCATTGGTCTTATGTCGGTGTTATAAGGGGTTATGTAAAAAGACCCTAGAACTACGATTTTGCACATTATTTTTCATAGAAAATATACATTCATTTTATTATTTTTACTTAGTAAATAGTTTTTAAAGAAAAAATAGTATTTTTAGTTAATATTCACTTAAGAAATATATTTTGATGAATTATTGGAATTTTAAATTAAATAATATTTTAATGAAAAATTATTACTAAATTTCTTTTTAATAAATATAAATAATCGCTTAATTTTTATGAACACTAGTGTAATTTTAATTAAGGTATGAAAACTGTTTTTGTCAAAACCCATGAATTTTCAATAAATGTCAATTTTTATTTTAATACTAAAAATGCACATATTTAGAAAATTATTTTTAGAAAATGAATATTTTTTTTAATCAGGATATTGAAATTATCCCACAGTGATGTTTTAATAATTTTCTGAGACAATCGAATTTTTAGGTAAAAAATAAATATTGTTTAAATATATAATGTGTTTTATGACAGTATATTGACCCATTAGTGATGTAATAAAATAATATTAAATTTATGTTCGTCCAATATATGTTTTAACTTTAAAATAATGTGATTATATATTTTTTGACTAATTTTATGGTGCCTTAGTGGACCCTTCAAAACATATAAAACATTTTAACTTTTAAAATGATTTCCTTGAGAGTGTGACTCACCTCCACATAATAAAGACTAATATTTTAAGAATTTAAACCATTTTCCTTTTAGAATAATGTCTTCCAATCCAATTTGGATAAATCCATGGGATAAACCATGGGTTGTATTGTGGTTTTTATTAGTTTAATGTGTGGTGTCTAAAACCTAAATAATAAATAATTCCCTCTCTTTTCCTATATAAACCCACCCAATATATAACTTCTATTCACTCAAAGACTTTTTAACTCAACCAATCTTTTCCCCCATCACTCTATAATCCTGTCAAGTCACCCAAAGCTCTAAATAAGTCTCTCTCAAGCCCCTCCCAATCCTTTTGTATCACACTTCCAAGGGATTTCTTCCTTTCTCATTTTTGTCCAAATTTCATTATGTTGTTATACCATTGTTTAAAATTAAAAATGTTGGGGTATGATTTAGGACCTCTCCCATAATTCTATCCTTATTTTTGAATTTTGACATACCTCTTATTCTCTCATTAATTCCTCCCATGAACACTTGTTACCATGCCAAATTCCATAAGGAAATTATCTCTTCACATTTACATTCAAGAAACTATTTTGTATTATGAACTAAATTCAATTAAATATGTTGGTATATGGATATATATTACCCCATTACTTTCTATTTAATTTTAATATTATTAGACTCCATTTCTACTATCATCAACCTTTTTTATGAATTCTTATGTCACGTTGTTATTCTGGTAAAATTGCACCGCGATTTTCCAAGCCAAAGTGATTGTGTAGTGAATACCATTCACATTTATGTATAAAGGGTATTCACCTTTAGACACATTTAATTATTTATTATATAGTTTCATGTACTAATTCCCCATTCATTTATCGTTGAATAAATGATGATGTTTAATGAATCAATGTTATATGCTCCATGTGGCACACTTATCCATGAAATGAAATGATTAAGAAAGGTGTGCCTAAAGAGAAATACAATGCATTTGTTAAAGATTAGTATCATGATACGTCAAGTGAAATTAGGGTATACTCATTATAATTCAAGTTCAATGAGGTTTTACTTATGGTCCATGGGAAATGATCCTTAGATCATGCTAAAATCATGTTAAATGTTGTTGCCACTTTTCCATGTTATGATAATCATGGTATATCATGCCTTTACGTTCATATTTCTCTTATGTTCCATTGATATACCTATTTCCTAACATGTATTGTACTGTACATGTTATTCCTGGTTTACTTCCTTACTAGGATTTATAGCTCACCCTTTTTTATGCATTTCCTCAGGTTATCCCTTGTAATTCTAAGTATGAAGGAATGTGTGTGGTCATGTAAAATAATTTTTAAATAAAGATGTGTATTTAATTTTTTAAGTTGTTATGTAATGTTCCTAATCCATAAATACACTTGACCTCCCAGTATTCTATGTTGTATCAATTGAATGTTTTATATAATAAAATGTGTTTAATTTTGTAAAAAAGAGCAGGTTTGTTATAGTTATGATGTCCGACATTATGCCTTCCCTTATAATGAAACTAGTAATTGAATGTTCATGTGGTAATTCGACTAGTAGAATACCCATGATTATGATTTAGTATGAAATATTTTATTCATCTATTATTCTTGAAATAATGTGTTAAATTTTATTTTTAAAGGCATGTGGTTTTAGTTATTCACCATGATTAATGTTTATGTTTATGATATCTTTCGATGTATTGCTTACCCTTGATAAGAATTTAAGCTCAACCCTTTCTTATGTTTCATTTTCCTAGGAAATGAAGAGGTATATTATGAATGACTTGTAGGGATAACCTAGGAGTTATGGATGTCATCAAAGAAATTTTTATATTGTATATTCATTCATGTTTTAATGTGGAACATACCTATGTATCGGGTTATCAAAATCTACCAAACTATAAATTCCTTATGGATAATACTTCCTTGTAATCATGATAATGTAATGAATTGATGCACCAGATTTGGTCTTCTAGTTTTGGGGCATTACAGTTGTTATTAGAGTAATTTTAGTAGAAAATCTGGAAACTAGATTTATATAATGTTGATTAAGGAAGTAAAACTGAAGATAGAATTTGATGATAAACATACAAGAATGTCCTGGAATTTTGGTAAGGAATAGATTATGTGGATCTTCTTATAAAATAGATCCATGTATGGATATTACAAGTAGATTTGGTTTTTTCACAGATGTACCTAGGATTAATAACTCTAATAAGGAGTATCGGGCATGACTCAGGGTAACCCGGTACACAACAATGGGCCTTACTGCACACATATATTGACACTCCCTGAGGACATGCTTAGGATAATTAAAATGTTATTTACAAACCAATATGAACAATTTAAAATTAAATATGTCTCCAAAGGGACCATGTTTATTATTATGATATTAGTTACACATAAATGTTTCAATTTATGTTATGTATGTATTTCATGAATATTGGAATTAAACATTATTATTGATAATGTTATAATCTAATCTAGTGTATTCCATTGTTTAGAAATGGAACCTACAAAAAGGAATCAAAATCAAAACAAAGAAAGTAATTCAACAACTAAGAATGATTGTTTCTTCTATGGGTTTAAGCTGGCCTTTCGAAAGGAAATAGTCTCTAAAACATTCTTATTATATGAGGAGATAGTATCATGTCCTAATTAGTGGGATAAAGTGTTTTATAAGTATTCTGGAAATTGAAATAAGTAGGAGAAGAATAGGACAACTGGGAAAAGGGTTGATAAAGGGAATAAGGGAAGGAATTATTTTCCCACATGTTAAAATTGTAGAAGGAAACACAATATTATATGCTTAATGTAACACCCCGAGCTTCTACGGTACGCTTCTCTTTGAATAATGCGATAGCGTGTGTTGTACGCAACATCGAGTTCTAACACACCACAACCAATAAAAATAGCCATTATGAATAGTAATACCTACATTTTGAAATTATATATATTTTATATTTCAAAATATACTTCATTTTTGGTTTCGGAATATCGAAATTATCCTAAGATGAATTTTTGGTATTTTTCTGAGAACTTCCAATTTTTATGAATAGTGAAAAATACTTAAAAACAACTTTTTTAATCAAAATAATTTATAGTGATAAATTATATTATTGAGTGGATTTAAAGTATAATTAGAATATATTTTTACCATCTTATCCAATGGTGTTCATTAGAATTAATTTCACTTTGAAATTGGACCTAAACAATTGTCAATCTTTTGGTATATATTGTTTCTTAAAAACACGCTATTTGTTGTAACAGCGGGAATTAATTATAAAATTAATTAATGCAACTTATATGTTTGGAATTTTGTAAAATATACATCATTTTTGAATTTGGAATATCAATTATAGCTTAGGGTGAAATTTTGGCATTGTTCTGAAAAACATCAATTTTTGATGAATAGTGAAACTACTAAGTGGTAGTTAAAAAACTGAATTTTTCATAAAACATAATTTTACCGCTTCTGTTAATGGAATTTCAAAAATCCGAGAGACATGGTTAATATCAAGAAGTAAAATTTGGTTCAATGAGATGAAAATAATTTTTGGTGAATAGTAACTTTTTACTTTTATTTACCACAATTAAAAGTAAATAGGGTAATTAAGGGTAAAAATGATATTAATATTACCCTAACTCATGTCCTAATTTTATTGGACAAGTGTATGTCGACCAAAAACAACCTTAGGAAAAAAATATTATCATTTATCTCCACTTGGATTAGATTATGACATTTATTATTATTTAACTCAAAAAAGAGTTAAAAGAGTTAAAATCAAAGTTTATTTACTTAAACATTTTTAATATTGGGTTATACATAAGATAAATTCGATTGTAAATATTCATTAGAGATATAATAATATTTCCTACATAATTATATTTTATTTATAATTTTTATAATTTAAATAATGTAATTTATTTATGACACAATGATGATGCAGTAATTACCATAATAGTGACAAATTAAAATAATTGATATTATAAATACCCAAATAAATATAATTTGAGACTTTTTGTGAATTACACTAATTTTCTAAGTTAATATGACATGTTAGGAATGGTTTAATTAAATTTTTTCGAAGTAATCATTCTGTTATAAGTTTCACAAAAATCAACTATTGAATAGTGTCAAAATTGACATAAAAGAGTTTTTAAAACAAATATTATATTATTAATTGATATTAAATTCTTAAAAATCTAAGGTTCGTCCAAGAGACTTATATCAAGATAGTTGTATCATTAATGGACCACTTGGGGGGTCTTTTTTATGTATATAGTAAGTTTATTAACTATATAATATAAAAATACAAAGTGACATGGTAAATGTCAAACTAATTAACTAAGAGTTAAAACTAAAAGATAAGGTTAATATAGTAACCCAAACCTGCCTAAATTCTATGTTTTGAATGGTTTTCGACCTATACACACCTTAAACTTTTAATAATCAACTTTTTAGCCATTAGAAACCGAATATGAATTTATTATAAATTAATATTTCTAGCTTTTCCAAAGGTGCCACTCACCCCTCTTATAAAAGGGTACTCCCCCTTCTCATTACTTCACACCTTCAAAGCCTTTTGGTTCAGCCAAACTCTGCCCAAATACTCTTCCCACTTCCCTCACTACAACCTAGAGGCCTTATTTGGATCAAAAAGCCAACCTATGGAGCCCTTTTGATCAAATCAAAAGGAAGAACCTGAAGAAGAGGTAATGATTTCACCACCCTTTTCCAAGTTCCTTTGTTCTTCCACTTCTTCTTCCTTTTTTATTACCATTATAAAATAATAACTCCAGTATTATATATATAATGTGATGTTATTATAAATATGGTACAACCATATTCAGTATTCTATCCATTCTTTGAATAACATGTCACCATATGTGCGTACGTACGGCTTACCGTCTCCACGTCGTGGTGTAATTGTTATTCAATATATTATTATTTGGATGGGTATAATAATGATTTGTAATTCATGTAAATAATAAATGTAACATGATAATGATTCTGTATATATGATATTCCATCCAATTATATATTATTTTAATATCAAAATAATGATATTGTCGCTCGTGCGTACGTACGGACTACCGTCTCCACGAACGTGATGAGATTCATTCTCCATCATATCCATTCATGTATAATTATCATTTGATGATTAATAATAGTATCTAAGGACTTGATATCATTTTGGATGTGATTAAGATACAACCTATCCATGAAAAACATGGCTTACGTAACAAAACATATAAAAGAAAATGAGTAAGTTAACACCCGAAACAATAATAATACTAAGATATTATTAACAAATCAATCTTAAAAGATCATATATGATATCATATTAATATACCGTTCATAGTTTATGGTGAATGTGTTGACATTTAGTATGCTAGTTTTAATACGAATGTTTATGTTATGTTTAAACCTTTTCATATGGGAATGCATTGGACTTAATATGTGACGGGTGGAGCCCGCTATAGCTCCTCGATGCATCGGTAGGTCTCATGAGACAAACTAGTGTCTTGGAACAAGGCCTTGGAAAAATCATATTTGTAGTCTTGGCACGAGGCCTTGGCTATGTGGTTATGATAGTCTGGCATTATGTATTTCATCATTATGAAAGTGGTTATTGATATTGCATGTGATTATTCGATTAGTAGAATATCCATGTGAATAAGTAAATGGAATTATTTCATTTTACTTTTTCCATACTATGTTGAAGTTCAAGTTTAAAAGGCTTTTGTTTTAGTTATATACTTCCTTAAATGTTTATTCTTATTTATGAAAGTTTCCGCTATATTGTTATCCTTACTGGGCATTTGAGCTCTCCCCTTTTCTATTTTCTATTTTTTCCAGGATGTGAAGAAATAAATTATGAATGACCTGTAGGGATATTATAAGGGGATAATAGTGTGGACTATGGAGACATTATGTTGTTGTAGTAGTTTTTCACTTTATGATGTGTTGTAAAACTTTATGAATATATCTACTGTTTCCAAGGCTACTAAACAAATCGGTCTTTCGAGATTTGATCTTTCTTGTGATCATGCCAATGTAATGTAATAATGCACCGACTCTAGGTAACTAGGGTCGGGGCGTTACAGTTGGTATCAGAGGAAGTTTAGTACAAACCTTGGAAGCTAGATTTAGATAAAATCTGATTAGAGCACGTAGACCTAAGATGAACTTTGAGGATTAGTATAGAAGAACTTCCAAGAATTTTGGTATTGTAGAGATTTTGTGAGTTTTCCGAGAAATACATCCCTGTCTGGATACGAGCAGGTAGAGGCGGCTCTAGCACAGATGTACCTAGGGGTAAAACCCGAAAACACCGCTTTGAGCTAGACTCGAATGGGAACTGGTGCACAACAACGAGCCTTGCTGCACTCTTGGTTACGACACTCCCGGGGGATATGCTTATGATAACTATCATTTTCTTTGCAAATCATTATGAAGGGTTTATGAGTATATACTTCCTCAAAGAAAACATTCTTATGATTATGGATTATATCCATAAATAGTTCAATTTGTGTTAAGTGTTTTGTAAGTATGGGATTATGTATTTTGATTCATAAACTGATCTAGTCTATATCATTGTTTAGAAATGGCGCCTAGTGGAAGAAATGGAAACTGTATCAATGCACACACTCTATGTAAGGATTTCCCTCCTGCTCAAGATAATTATAGTGGAGCTGGTGATACAACTGGTGCCGATCAGCTAATCACCATACTGGGACAACTTACTCAGGTTATGAATAATAACCTTACCCGTATGGAGCACCCTGATCCACAGTGTGGAGGATCAATGGCAACAACCACCAATGTTCAATGGGAGTACAAATCCCTTAGAAGCTGAGCAATGGATATTTTCCCTAAAGACAATATTTCTGGCTTTGGGAGTAGTGAAAGGGAAAAAGTTATCCCAGCAGTTTACTGCCTCACTGGAGATGCTGATCAATGGTTGTCATTAATTCAAAATACAAAGGAAGATGATGAAGTATCAAATATGGAATGGAGGGAGTTCAAAGATCTGTTTTTAGAAAAATACTTTCTTCGCGACCATCGAGCAGATATGGAAAGGCAGTTTCTGAGTCTGAGACAAAAAGAGGATGAGAATGTCACAAAGTATGAGGATAACTTTACAAGGTTATAAAGGTATGTTGGAGATTATATACATAACCCAAGAAGTAAGATTGATCATTTCCATGATGGGTTAAAACCATTTCTCCATCGAGCATTAGTATCACAATCCTTCTCGTCGTACGAAGACATTGTCTCATGTGCTATCAAGACCAAAAAGGAATTCTCTAAGTCTTATGACTTTAAAGAAAAGCAAGAGAATAAGAGATCTGATGATCAATCTGGGAATGGAAATAAGTGGAAGAAGATAAATGTTGAATATCCATCCTGTGGTAAATGTGGGAAGAAACATCCTGATACATTCTTGAAGGGAATGGGAGTCTATTACAAGTGTGTTGAAAAAGGCCACCAAGCTCGTGATTGTAAAGGGAAGAAGGAAGCTACCAATGTCCAGTGTTACAATTGCAAGGAGATGGGGCATTATGAAAATGAATGTCCTAAGCGTCAGGGGAACTTAACTCAGAAAATGCCAAGGGATCAAGGCCAAGCTTATGTTATCACTACTGCTGAGGTAGAAACTCCGAAAGACGTGGTGGCTGGTAATTTAATGGTTTCCTCAAGTTTATCAAATGCATTATTTGATTCCGGATCATCACATTGTTTCATATCTTCCCAATTTTCTAAGAAAATTAGATATTTCCAATTTTATTTAACAAGGGAGTTGTCAGTTAAAACTCCTAAGGGAAGTATCATTGCAACAAAGTTTTGTGAGTCAGTCCCCATTAAAGCACATAAATGTTCTTTATCTGCTGATCTCATCGTCATACTTATGATTGAGTTTGATATAATCATCAGTATGGATTTGCTTTCAGACTATGATGCGAAGATTTATTGTAAGAAGAAATAGATTACGATTCTTGATGATGATGATAAGGAACACCTTATCTTTAGAGCAGAATCGTCACCGCCTAATCCTTATCTAGATCCACCCCCAGTAGCTCAACTAAATTCAATTATTGAGGAGGAAGAGAATGAAATAAATGTGGGTGAGGAAAGGAATGTTCAAATAGATGATGTACCTGTTGTGAAAAAATATGTAGATGTATTTCCGGAAGATTTACCTAGACATCCTCCAGAATGAGAAGTTGAGTTTTCCATTGATTTAATTCTTGGATCAAGGCCTATATCGAAGACCCCTTATAGAATGGCCACTATATAATTATTCAAACTAAAGAAAAAACTAGAGGAATTGAGTAATAAAGGATTTATTCGCCCTAGAGTTTCTCCATGGGGAGCCCCTGTTCTTTTTGTTAAAAAGAAAGATGGATCCATGAGGTTATGTATCGACTACAGGGATATCAATGCTATAATAATAAAGAACAAGTATCCCCTACCTCGCATTGATGATTTATTTGACCAACTGCATGGAGCTCAATACTTCTCAAAGATTGACCTTCAATCTGGATACCATCAGTTGTGTGTGAAGAAGGAAGACATTCCGAAAACAGAATTTCGATACAGGTACGGGCATTATGAGTTTACAGTAATGCCTTTTGGATTGACTAATGCACCCTCTGTATTTATGGATCTGATGAATATAGTTCTCAAGGAATATCTCAAGGAATTTGTGGTGGTATTTATTGATGATATCTTGGTATACTCAAAAAGCTACGAAGATCATGAAAATCACTTGCGCATTATCCTGAAGACTCTGAGAAGACATGAATTATATGGGAAGTTTAGCAAGTGTGAATTATAGCTTCAGGAGATTTCTTTTCATGGCCATATTGTCTCTAAAGATGGAATCTTTGTTGATCCTTCTAAGACCAAGGCAATCCAAGAATGGCCAGCACCTATGAGTATAACTGAGGTACGTAGTTTTATTGGTTTGGCAGGTTATTATCAACGTTTCGTCCAGAATGTTGCCCGATTGGCTAACCCATTAATGAGGCTCACACGTAAAGGGGTTAAATTTGTTTGGACAAAAGAGTGTGAAAAATGTTTTGAAGAACTGAAGAGAAGATTAGTCAATGCTCTTATATTTACCCTACCATCGGGGAATGATGGGTTCGTTATTTATATTGATGCATCGAAGAAAGGACTTGGTTGTGTCCTTATGCAGAATGATAGAGTTATTGCCTATGCATCACGACAGTTGAAAATTCATGAAAAAAACTACCCTACTCATGATCTCGAGTTAGCAGCTGTGATCTTTGCTTTGAAGATATGGAGGCACTACCTCTATGGTGAAAAATGTGAGATTTATACAGATCACAAGAGTTGGAAGTATATTTTCTCACAAAAAGAACTCAACATGAGGCAAAGGAGATGGCTTGAATTGCTCAAGGATTATGATTGTACGATACACTACCACCCGGGTAAAGCAAACAAGGTGGCAGATGCTTTGAGAAGAAAAGGACATGGAGTTTTGAATGTGATGAGAATTGAAAGGGATCCAATTTTCATGGATCTAGTGAAGATGAAAATGGGAATAACTTGGGAAGGTGAAACATCAATTCTTTTTCAAATGTTTGCCAAACAATCTTTACTAGAAAGTATTAAGAGTTCTCAGACTGATGATGAATAATTTCAAAAGAAGATTAAAGCTGTGAATGATGGGAGATTGAGAGACTTTGTGTATGAAAAATGAATTTTGAAATTCGGGAAGAGACATTGTGTTCCCGATATACCTGATCTAAAAAGGGAATTGCTAGATGATGCTCATAGTTCCAATTTCTCTATATACCCTGGGAGCACCAAAATGTATAGATATTTGAAGGAACATTTTTGGTGGGACAACATGAAGAGGTAGATTGCTGATTTTGTATCAACATGTATGGTTTCTCAACAAGTGAAAGTTGGAAGGCAGTAGCCTGGAGGAGTCATGCAACCTCTTCCCATACCGGAGTGGAAATGGGACAATATTACGATGGACTTTGTCATGGGACTACCAAAGACTCCTAGAAGGTATGATGCAATATGGGTTATTGTTGATCGTCTTACCAAGTAAGCACATTTTCTTGCAATAAGAGAAGATCTACCCCTGGAACGTCTAGAAAGACTATATATTAATGAAGTTGTGAGACTTCATGGAGTACCCCTATCGATTGTTTCTGATCGTGATCCCCGTTTTACTTCAAGGTTCTGGAAAAGTCTTTAGAAATATCTGGATACTGAACTTCATTTGAGCACTGCTTACCACCCTCAAATGGATGGACAATCAGAACGAACTATTCAAACCTTAGAAGAAATGTTGAGATCTTGCTCACTTGACATTCAGGGTATGTGAGATCAATATTTACCTCTGGTAGAATTTTCCTATAACAATAGATTCCATTCGAGTATTCAGATGGCACCATATGAAGCGTTATACGGAAAGAGATGTCGTACAACAACCTGTTGGGATGACGTTGGTGAAAGAAAACTTGTAGGCCCAGAACTGGTGGAGGAAATGATGGAAAAGGTGAAGGTAATCCAAAGTCACAACAAAGAAGCTCAAAGTAGGCAGAAGATCTATGCCGATAATCGAAGGAATGATTTGGAATTTCAAGTCGGTGATCATGTTTTCTAGAAGGTATCTCCATGGAAGGGAGTCATACGTTTTGGTAAGAAAGGTAAATTGAGCCCTAGGTACATCGGACCTTTCAAAATTCTAGAACGAATTGGGGTTGTAGCTTACCGATTGGCAATGCCGCCAAGTCTCTCCAATGTTCACGATGTGTTCCACGTATCTCTATTGAGGAAATATATGTCTGACCCAATGCATGTACTCACCTATGAGAAATTGGAACTGGAACCCGATCTATCTTATTGCGAAGAGCCCGTCAGGATTCTTGCTACAATAGAACAAGTACTGAGAAACTGGACGACACGTCTGGTAAAAGTTTTGTGGAGAAACTATAAGATGGAAGAGGCAATGTGGGAACCCGAGGAACTTATGATGAAGAACCACCCGAGTATTTTCATGCGGTAGTATTCTGGAAATTTCAAGGATGAAATTATTTGAAGGAGGGGAGAATGTACCACCCCAATCTTCTACGGTACGCTTCTCTTTTAATAATGCGATAGCGTGTGTTGTACGCAACATCGAGTTCTAACACAACACAACCAATCAAACTAGACATTATGAATAGTAATACCTAATTTTTGAAATTATATATATTTTATATTTCAAAATGGACTTCATTTTTTGTTTCAGAATATCGAAATTATCCTAAGATGTATTTTTTATATTTTTCTGAGAACTTCCAATTTTTATGAATAGTGAAAAATACTTAAAAACAACTTTTTTAATCAAAATAATTTATAGTGATAAATTATATTATTGAGTGGATTTAAAGTATAATTATAATATATTTTTACCATCTTATCCAATGGTGTTCATTAGAATTAATTTCACTTTGAAATTGGACCTAAACAATTGTCAATCTTTTGGTATATATTGTTTCTTAAAAACACGCTATTTGTTGTAACAGCAGGAATTAATTATAAAATTAATTAATGAAACATATATGTTTGGAATTTTGTAAAATAGACATCATTTTTGAATTTGGAATATCAATTATAGCTTAGGGTGAAATTTTGGCATTGTTCTGAAAAACTTCAATTTTTGATGAATAGTGAAACTACTAAGTGGTAGTTAAAAAACTGAATTTTTCATAAAACTTAATTTTTTCCGCTTCTGTGAATGGAATTTCGAAAATCCAAGAGACACGGTTAATATCTAGAAGTAAAATTTGGTTCAATGAGATGAAAATAATTTTTGGCGAATAGTAACTTTTTACTTTTATTTACCACGGTTAAAAGTAAATATGGTAATTAAGGGTAAAAATGATATTAATATTACCCTAACACATGTCCTAATTATATTGAACAAGTTTATCTCGACCAAAAACAACCTTAGGAATAAAATATTATCATTTAGGTCCACTTGGATTAGATTAGGACATTTATTATTATTTGATTCAAAGAAGAGTTAAAAGAGTTAAAATCAAAGTTTATTTATTTAAACATTTTTAATATAGGGTTATACATAAGATAAATTCTATTTTAAATATTAATTAGAAAGCTAATATAATTTAATACATAATGATATTTTATTTATAATTTTTAGACTTCAATAAGTTAATTTATTTATGACACAATGATGATGCAGTAATTACCATAATAGTGACAAATTAAAATAATTGATATTATAAATACCCAAATAAATATAATTTGAGACTTTTTATGAATTACACTAATTTGATAAGTTAATATGACATTTTAGTAATGAATTAATTAAATTTTTTCGAAGTAATCATTCTGTTATGAGTTTCACAAAAATCAACTGTTGAATAGTGTCAAAATTGACATAAAAGAGTTTTTCAAACTAATATTATATTATTAATTTATATTCAATTCCTAAAAATCTAACGTTCATCCAAGAGACATATATCATGATAGGTGTATCATTAATGGACCACTTGGGGGGTCCGTTGGATGTATATTGTTTGTTTATTAACTGTATAATATAAAAATACAAAGTGACATGGTAAATGTCAAACTAATTAACTAAGAGTTAAAACTAAAATATAAGGTTAATATAGTAACCCAAACCTGTCTAAATTCTATTGGTTGAACGTTTTTCGACCTATCTCAACCTTAACCTTTGATTAATAAACTTTTGAGCCATTATAAACCGAATATGAATTTATTATAAATTAATATTTCTAGTTTTTCCAAAGGTTCCCCTCGCCCATCTTATAAAAGGGCCTCCCCCTTCTCATTACTTCACACCTTCAAAGCCTTTTGGTTCGGACAAACTCTACCCCAATACTCTCCCAACTTCCCTCACTACAACCTAGAGGCCTTATTTTGATCAGAAAGCCAACCTATGGAGCCCTTTTGATCAAATCAAAAGGAAGAACCCGCAGAAGAGGTAATAATTTCACCACCCTTTTCCAAGTTCTTTTCTTCTTCCACTTCTTCTTCCTTTGTTGTTACCATTCTAAAATAATAACTCCGGTATCATATATATACTGTGATGTTATTATAAATATGGTACAATTATATTAAGTATTTTATCCATCCTTTGAATAACATGTCACGATACGTGCGTACGTACGTCTTACCGTCTCCACGTCGTGGTGTAATTGTTATTCAATAAATTATTATTTGGATGGGTATAATAATGATGTGTAATTCATGTAAATAATAAATGTAACATGATAATGATTCTGTATATATGATATTCCATCCAATTATATATTATTTTAATATCAAAAGAATGATATTGTCGCTCGTGCGTACGTACGGACTACCGTCTCCATGAACGTGATGCGATTCATTCTCCATCATATCCATTCAAGTATAATTCTCATTTGATGATTAATAATAGTATCTAAGGACTTGATATCATTCTGGATATGATTAAGATACAACCTATCCATGTCAAACATGGCTTACGTAACAAAACATATAAAATAAAATGAGTAAGTTAACACCCGAAACAATAATAATACTAAGATATTATTAAAAAATCACTGTTAAATGATCATATATGATATCATATTAATATATATGTTTATTGTATAATTTAATAAAAATTATTTCACCATTATACAGGAGCTTAACCTACCCTCAACCAAGGAAAAGTGCAAGGTAAGTGTTATTTCCTAATCTCTTCATTATCTGAGGTTGTTTATACGTAATAATCTACTGGGATCTCTTTATCATCGACATCCATGTTTCTTAAAAATGTATTTCAAAACATTTTTTACTATTTAAAAGAATATGGGTTAAATCCATTTATACCCTTGTTTGACTTTTTATAAGAGTTTTATATAGGAATCTTTCCATCGTTTTCCAAACAAGGTGCTTTTTAACCTTTTCGACAGAATTAAGGTAAGAATGTTTTTTTAACTTATACAGCGGGTGCGGTTATTTTCCGCCGTTATAAAAGATTATAAGAATATTTTCAAAGAAAATGTTTTATTTTATAAATATATGACTCTTAAATGATTTCAAAATAGAAAGAGATATTTCTCTAAAAAGTGTTTTGATTTCATCTATGTCAACATCCTTTGATGGATTTTACGCTTATTTGAAGTTGATTTATTATGATACAAAACATCTATATTGTATTGATGGTTTTGTGATATGTTTGACTGTGGATGTGCTATTTTTATACCATTCATAGTTTATGGTGAAAGTATTGACATTTCGTATGCTAGTTTTAATACGAATTTTTATGTTATGTTTAAACCTTTTTATATGGGAATGCATTGGACTTAATATGTGACAGGTGGATCCCTCTATAGATCCTCGATGCATCGGTAGGTCTAATGAGACAAACTAGTGTCTTGGAACAAGGCCTTGGAAAAATATTATTTGTAGTCTTAGAACGAGGCCTTGGCTATGTGGTTATGATAGTCTGTCATTATGAATTCCATCATTATGAAAGTGGTTATTGATATTGCATGTGATTATTCGATTAGTAGAATATCCATGTGAATAAGTAAATGGAATTATTTCATTTTACTTTTTCCATAATATGTTGAAGTTCAAGTTTAAAAGGCTTTTGTTTTAGTTATACATTGCCTTAAATGTTTATTCTTATTTATGAAAGTTTCTGGTATATTGTTATCTTTACTGGGCATTTGATCTCACCCCTTTTCTATGTTCTATTTTTCCCAGGATGTGAAGAAGTAAATTATGAATGACCTGCAGGAATATTATAAGGGGGTATTAGTGTGGACTATGGAGACATTATGTTGTTTTAGTAGTTTTTCACTTTATGATGTAATGTAAAACTTTATGAATATATCTAGTGTTTCCAAGGCTACTAAACCAATCGGTCTTTCGAGATTTGATCTTTCTTGTGATCATGCCAATGTAATGTAATAATGCACCGACTCTGGCTAACTGGGGTCGGGGCGTTACACTTAAGAGTAATACTAGTATTCTTAATGTGTGTAGAATATGGCCACTATGACCATAATTTTAAGGGAAGGAAATAATTTTTCTATATTAAATGCTTCAAATATAAGGATATGGCGATCTATGCAAACTAGTGTCCCAATAATTAATGGAATATAACATAAATAATATTTCTGGATAATTATCAAGTTATGATGCTTCCACAGACAAAGTAGAATGATTAATATTCCTAGTCAAGAATCATTTCATTTGAATATTTTTTTAGAAATGTAATGGTTATAAAAATTATGGAATATACAATTATTGTACTACCATACTTTTTCATTAAGGATTTGAGACCATAACTTGAATGGTGCCAAGAAAATATATTCAATGAATGTTAAATTTGTTTTTAAACAACTTATTGACGGAAAGAAAACCTTAAATATATTCATGATGTTGAGATAATGATGATGAAATGATTTATTTTGATAAGTATAGACTACCATGGATCTGATTATTGACTTTTCAAAAAGATTTCTATGCTATCATAGAATGATTTTAAAACACTTTTGGATTTAAGGAATAAATCCAATAACATGTATCTTACCTAAGGAATATGGATGAATTCATTTTTCTAATAAGTTTTTATGGTAATTCGAGTTATCATCATATATCAATAGCATTTTGATGAAGTTATTCACATATTTGGAATGTGAAAATTTAGATCAAATTCATGTTGATTAACGGCAAATGATAAGTTCATCTCGGTAATTCACATACCTTCTTTACAAATTTTTGAATCATTATAGAATGTTTAACAATCTATGAATGGTTTTATTTGATCATTGTGTGAGCTTTTAGAGGTTTATGTATTACATCACCACATGGTGAAACCTATGCTAAGTGATGAAGTATAATTATTTCATGGTGAAAAAAAGGATAAGTCTGTGTGTGGGAAATAGAAACATATATTTATACTCTTATAGAGTGGAATAATTCCTCAACTCTACGAAAAGGATCATAAAAAATGGTTTCTTATATCAAATAATTTAATTATATAAATGATATTTTTTATAACTATAGTTTATGGTTTTGTGGTAATAATCTTTCATCAAATCATGTTATCTATCACTTTACATCCGAACATGATAGTTAGATTATTCTTCCAAGCCCATATTTTCACTTCGCACTAATGTTATGCTATTCCAATGCGTAGATTTATGGTAACCAATGAATTTCACATTACCCCTTATTAAGAGAATATGTTGTTAACCATGTATCAGATGTGGGTTTCCCGCAAGGTAATTTTAAGTATCAACCATTAACATTCAAAGTGTATTTTTGAATTGAGAGGAAGTAATTCTGTTGAGGGAGGAATAATATAACACCCCAATAATTTTTTTTATAATTTTTAATACATTACCTTATGAAAAATAATAATTTAAAATTAAGTGTTTTAATTATTAATACTTATATTTCAAATTTATAGCTTTTAAATTAATTTTAAAAACAAATGCTATTTTATAGTATTATTTTATATAAAAGAATATCTCAATATGAATACGTGTATTTTATTATTAAAAAATTAAATTTTATCAATATATTATAATATATATATTTACTATTATAATTATTTTGATAAATACTAAATTAGGTTATAAATTTATTCAATATTATTATGACACCCAAAGACTTTATGTAATGTTTCTTCATAAATAATTTCATTACATGAGATATCTTATATAAAGAAAACATTGAGTCTCTATGAAACAATACATTTTTCATCTATAACCTAGACCTTAAACTTAATTTTTTCACTTCTGTGTTTTGAATTTCTTAAAATAGAAAGGTAAGGTTGCTTTTAGAATGATATTTAGAGTATGATAGAATCAACTAATTTTTTGGTGAATAGTCACATACCATTATGAATAGTGACATACCCTTACAAATTGTTACTTGACCCTTATGAATAGTAATGTCCCCTTATGAATCGAATTGTCACCCAGGTAATTATAAATATAATTTGGGCACATTATAAATAAAATTGAATATTTTAAACATTAGAAAATAATATTTATTTTAAATTTTATAATCAATAAATTAATTTAAAAGTTAATTCATTTTTTATAAATTTTATTCATAAATAAAAAAAATGTCCTCTGAATTTGGTATAATTTAATGACACATTAGTAAAATTTTCAGGGTAGTATTAAAATAGTTATAATTTAAAAAATAGTATCTCTCGAGTAAATAATGATTTTATTTAAAAATTAAATTTCTCTTATTTAGAAAATTATTTTGATAAAATTGATTTTTTTTAAATTCTGCACTTCAAAAAATTGTTCGGGTAATGTTTTTGGATTTTTCTAAAATACTTGACTTTTTTGTGAATGGTAAAATACAGTAATTTGCGATAAATGATAAATACATAATTTCTTGAGTCATATGTGATATAAGGCTGATCGAAGAACACTTGGTTCGAAATAACATGCACTTATTACTTTTACTGTCACAAGAATCCAGACATTTCATCGTCCTGAGCCAAATTAAGAAAATAATGATTAAAATAACGGGAAATAACTCCTCTCCTCCACTATAAAATCCACCCATCACTCCCTATTCTCTTAACTCCACTAAATCCTTGTTCCTTGTCTAAATTCAGCACAAATATCCTCCCAAGTTATTACCACACATCCAGCAGGCATTGATCTCATAAAAGACCCAAACCACTCCCCTAAAGAGGTTCTCAAAGAAGATAACTCCAAGAGGTAAATTCCTCTTTTCATTTTATTTATTTCGAGATCTTTTGTTTTCTTTTTATTTCATAACCAACATTCGTAAAAATATAATGATAACTCTATTGCCTTAAATATGCTATAATTTTGTTATGATAATGGAATAATTCTTCATCATCTCTCATTTCCCATTAATTTATACAAGAAAAGAAAAACACCATCCAAGATGTGTTAATTTATCACATTCAAGAATGATGGGTTTTCAATTTCTATTACTGTATTCAATTCCAATCATGAAACCATTTCTATGGTTCAACCAGACAATAATATATGTATTATAAATTATGTAACATTATTTAATCTTTTTTTACACATGATATTAATTTATATGAGTTTGTTGTGATAAAAAACCACCAATTAACACATACAATTATCATTAAAGTTTTATATAATGATTAATATTCACTCCCAACAACCAAAGGAATTTTATAACCACGTAGTCTTATATTTTTTAAAAAATAAAGAAAATTTCTATTCCAGAAATCCATTCTAATCTTACATATTTATCCTTACATATATATAAGTCAACAGGTCATGAATACCAAGGGAGAAAACGCTCCCAAACAAAAAAAAATATTGAACTTTGTAAACCCATCAAGAAGCCAATGAATAAACATAATAAGTATTTAGTAAGTCAATTAGATAAATAATAGGTTCTATAAATATTAATTAATTTACTTCATTTGGTTATCTAAGACACTGAGATCAATTGAAGAACACCCTTATACTTAAGGTAAGGGTTTTCTACCCGAACCTCTATTTTCATTCGGGTTACTCTTATTCTCTACTTACCTAAACTAAATTATTATTTATTCATATTTACTACACATAAATTCCATTTTAATGTGCTATATATGTTTACAAACCAGATTATTACTTTTATTTAGGATGAGTTATATATTTTAAAAGTATATTTCAAAAATTCTTCCTAGAATACAAGCTCGATTTAAAGGAGTTTCTAAAATACATACCTATTTTCAAGGGAACTATATAATATGTTTTTAAAAACCATTATCATTACAATATTACTCATTTTATTTTGAAATTAATATCAAAATTAAATTATAGTTTTATACAAATATTTTTGCAAAGAACTCTTATTTTCAAATTAAAATAATATTTATCTCAAGAATAACTCGATGATTTTATAAGAGTATATTCATCTATTTCAACACTCTTGTTGATTATTATGTATTATTGGGATTAATATTTTATGATATCATATACCATATTTAACTGAATGGTTTACGAATAGTTTGACTATGGATATTTTATCTTAATAGCATTCGCCAATTTACTCCAAATGGTTAGTGTTTATGCTTAATGTTTGGGGAAAGTTATTTACATTTCATATGTTAGATTAGACATGAATGTATATATTTTTTATATATATCCCCATTCATATGAGGAATTAATTGGAATTTGTATGTGATTGGTGGGGCTTGTAATATCCCCTCGATGCATCGGTATGTCTCATGATTCAAACTATGGTCTTAACATGAGGTTTTGACTAAATGGTCATTTATGGTCTTGGTATGAGGCCTTTATGGTATGGTTATGATGTATGGAATTATGAATTCCCTCATCATGAAACTAGTAATTAAATGTTTGTGTGGTTATTTTACTATTAGAATTCCCATGATTATGCTTTATTATGGAATTATTTATTTATCTCTTATTCCTGTCATAATGTGTTCGTGTTTATTTTTAAAGGAAAAAATGTTTAGTTATTCATCGTGATAAATGTTTGTTTTTATGATATCTTCCATTGTATTGCATACCCTTATTGATCATTTGATCTCACCTTTTTCTTATATTTCATTTCTCGGGGACATGAAGAGGTACATTATAAATTACATTCATAGATAACCTAGGAGTTGTGGATGTTGTCAAAAAGTATCAATATTGTTCTTACATTCAAGTTGAAATTTTGAACTTATATTTAGATATCTTTCCAAATATACTCAAATATACATTCCTTCAGGATACGACTTTCTTATAATCATGCCAATGTAATGAATTAATGCATCAGCTTCAGGTTTCTTGGGTTGGGTAATTACAAGATATATATGATATAATTAGTCAACAGGTATAAATATTTTATAAATATCATATATATGGTTTATATTCATTAACATAGCTAACCATGAAAGGTGGTTATGTAAGAATTAATGATATCGATTCATGAGTCGGTAGTCCGGCGTACACACGAAGGATGGTTTCAATACCCATTTTATGGAAGTGTGTGTGTTTGTAGGTTTTACCATTAAAATAACAACATATAAGTAAATTTAAGATAATGAGGCTATTAAATATTCATGTTTTTGAAAATAATTAAGGGTGGAGAAGAAAATAAAATAAATAATCATTTTGAAGAACATTACCTCTCCTTTTGGTATCCTCCTTAGGTTTTAATAAATACTAAAAATTGTATATTTATACCCCAAATAACGATTTTGGGATAAGGTTAGGGATATTGGGAAGTGATTTGTGTAGGTTTAGGTTGAATCAAATGGCATGATAGGTCTGGAGAAGTGAGTGAAGTGAGTTCCCCTTTATAATTAAGGAGGAGTGGCACTTTTGTAAATACCAAAAAGTATTTACCCATGGGAGGTAAAACATACCTAAAGTGGATCCAATATTAATAATTAATAGGGTGTAAGTATTATATGGTCTATACACACCTCCACCACCCAATAAAACACATTTTGTTAAACATTTGTTTCCTAAACTTCTATGTTTCCTTATTTTTACCATTTTGGTTTTTCACTATGATTACTAGTTTTCTAATCTAAGTAATTTAACCACTAAGACTAAATTAAGGTGAACCTTATTATAAAATTTAAACCCATTTATTCTATATATTAAATCCAATTTATCAATTTAAAATACTATGTGTGTTATAAAGTAATTTTATCACAAGCGCATGCAAGTGAACCCCCCCCCCCCCCCACTCTAAACTTAATAATGCTAACAGAGTTGTTTACTATTTAGGGGTTAATATAATCATTATAATATAACAATTGATCCATTAATGGATCATAATAGATCTTTGTTGTCATTTTGAAATTAATTTTTAGAATATAGGATTTTAGTGATCTAAAATATTTTCATAAATTATAATTTATCATAAAATAACTTTAATGTTTTTTTTTTGACATTTGAATTTTAAAATATTAAAACAATTTTTAAATTTCAATATATTTTTTTAACTTTTTTAGCATGATATATTAATCTATAAAAAATGTAAAACAATAATTCATTCAATTTAATTCACTTTTATTATTTTTAGTTTGAGTTGTTATATATTTTGTTAACTAAATAATTATTACATTGGAATTTTATAAGAATTTTAAGCAACTAATCTCTCACTAAAAATTAAAGATAAATTATTATGATAAAAAAACTCATTTATATTTTAAAATTACATGATTAATTAAACCAATATTTTAATTACCTGTCACTAAGCGTTTTAGATTTTAAAATACAGAAAGGTTTCTTTTTTTACTTTTTTTAATAACTTATTGTGTGGTCATATAAAAAGGAAAGTGAAAATTAATTTCCATGATTCATAAAATTTGACAGAAAAGTTAAAAATAAACTCATTAAATAAATTTTTTACGATCCTATATGTAATTTTCAATAATAACATTCTACTTTTACACCTCGTCTGATGGCCCGAAGGCCTTTATTTTTTATTGAATTTTGATATTCCACCTTTCAAGGGGTGAGGTGGAACCCTTACAAGGCATGTAGGCATAAGTATTACATGGCCCATAGGCCATAGAGGAATTCATTTCTTATAGTCTTCAAAGGTTACATACAACCTAGACTAACTATTTGGAACTGCTCCTCCCCAGCATCTTCATCGTGAAATCATATCTCCACCTTCCCATGGTTGTTCGTCTAGGCATTCTCATGCATGCATAGGATTGTCCCAATGGCTGGTTCCATACCCTCTCATTCTTTCAATCTGTTTAGCCTCTACTATTGTGAAATATCTTTTCTCATCCTCTTTCTGGAGCTTTTTCCTTTTAGTTTGCTGGTTTGTATCTGCACTTAAAGTGGCTCGATGACCTTGAGGTGGCTCAAAAAACTTACTAACCTGAAGTCCTGGGTGGCCCAAAGGCCTTAAATAACTCTAGGAGAAAATCAGTTGCCCAATGGCCCACAAAGGGGAATAGTCCTAGCTACTACAGAGTGAAATAGTGCCTTCAAGATTTCATGCTATAGTAGCTGCTATAGTACTGCTATAGTAGCCAAAAATATGCCTCTGTCTGGATTTCATCTTGGTCGCATGGATTCACTTAAGGAGTCGTCACCAACTGAGCTGAGGATTATGTGCATTCTACATTAGGCCCACAATATATATATTTTTACCATAGTGGGGGTAATTAGTTCTTACTAATATAGTGACTCATATTTTCCCATATTATTTTAGAAATTATTTGGGGAAATTCTAAGACCAAGCATTGAGACATCTAGTGATTTCAAGGTCCAAGGTGCCCAGAAATACTGTTTGAAAAATTTTATGTTTTTAATAGAACAAGTCTGTGACTTTTCTGAAAAAAGTGAAATAACCCTTAAATGATTTCCTATATCAGAAATATGAGGGCACCGTTGGGCTTTGAGCAATGGATTTACCCTACGTGTGCCCTAACATTGGTTGATGTGAGTTATTTTTTGAAAACATCAATATAGGGGTAACTGTAAATAAAATAATTAAATAAAAAATCTTTTATTTTGAAATCCTAACAACTGATAAATGGTAACACATATTGGAAATATGATACCATCGTTGAGTTCATGAACGTCTTTTTTTCTTAGGTGGGGCCTAACAACAACCGATGCAGTCGAGGGTGAATGTTTGATTTTGGATGTATCCATCATTAAAATATCAAAAAAAAATATTTTATTAAACATTAATTATTGATTCAGTGGATGTTTCCCTTTTTAATAATCCATGTTATAGAAATTCAGAGTTATCACCATAACCCTATAATTCTCGAGAGGAAAGGAGAAGAAAGAAATATCCTAATGAAGAATGCTGGAAGATTGAGGACTAATGACGACATGGACCTTCATTCTTCATCAATGACTGATCCAATCATTGAGGTATGGTTTCGATCTCTTCATTAGTTATTTTCCCCTTCTTAGGATCAAACGATGAAAGTGGACCAACCTATGAATAGGTTGATCCACAGTCTGATCATTCTTGCATGGTGGAAAGTTATTACTAGATTAAAGGGAATAAACTGTGTTTTTATTTGATGAGCCATTAGCAGCATTGGGACCCTTACAGCAAGGCGGACCACTTGAGATACTCATAGTGAGTTTTTTGGAATTCGGTTTATGACCTCATAGCTTGAGGAGTAGGTTCTCCCAGAATAAGCACTCTACAAGTAGAATCTTATGGCTAGCTGGGACTATGTAGCTTTGGGGACTTCTTGACCCATTTAAGCTTCATGAACCATCGACACTCCCTATGACATTGATGATTTGTGTGCCATCGATGCTCCATGTTCCATCAATGCTCTATGCACTGACAATGTTGTGTGTGCCATCACCGCCCTTTGCGCCATCGATTCTCAGTATGCCACTGACGCTCTGTGCGCCCCCAAAGCTCTATGCACCACTTACACTTCATGTTCCATCGATGCTCCATTCACTTCTAACACATATAGTGTCATGGATACTGGGAGATATATTGACTAAAATTAGAAATCCTTCTCTCCAAGATTTAAACTTATTCATGTTTCAGTTAACCGTATTGATTGAACTTTATGTGTTTTCTTTGTGGTTTACTTCATGTAAGTTTTAGTGGTATACCCTTTTGGTTTAGGGATCCCTAATAATTATTGTTTTACTCACCCTTAAATGGGCTATGCCTGTACATGTCATGTCTTGTGTAAACGATCAATGTTCTGATGGAGTCCATGGTGGACTAGGACCAGGAGGTGCTTAGAGAGAGGCCGGATAGGCGAGGTTAGATTTAGTGACTTCAGACTATTGTTTATGTACCTACCCCTCAGGTAGGATTTTATGCAGATGATATTCATGATCTTGTACTTTCCCTTTTCACTGGGCTGGTATTCTAGCCCCATTTACATTTCAGGTTTTTCACTATTTACTCTGTTGCTTGAATCTTAGAGGTATGCATTCTTTTTTACATAGAATTTTTATTTCAGCACTTTTGGGCTTGGAAATGGGTGTGTGTGTGTGTAGGTACTTAGGAAAGTGCCTCACATTTGTGGGACATTCCTACTCGATGGTATTCACATGATCCTAGAAAATTGGAGGGGGTATTGGGGTATTTACTACACAATCCTTCGGCGACGGGTTGTGACAGAGTGGTATCAGAGGTTTTCGGTTCATCCTAATGAACCAAGAGTCTATGAGATTGGTTTGGGGGAAATAGTGTCGTGTGTTTTGAGTTCAGATTTCAGGCTAGGATATTTAGTGTTAGTGTGGTGGCCAACTTATCCATACACCAAGACTCTGAATTCTATTTTCTGACTTGATACAGAAAAAACTGGTTTTAGGGAAAGTAATGGTACACGAATCATATTAGATTGAGTGTGTTCTCATGTCCTTCTTGAGTCGGTGTTAGCTCACTAGGTATACTCTATTGACTGTGGTAAATCATGATCTATTTCAAAATACCATCACATAGACAGCCAACAAGGAACCTTATGTGTGATAATGAGGATGATTCGTCGAGCGGTGTGGCGTCGGTACGGGGACCAGTACTAGAGATAACACCCTTTAGTGGTGTACCAATGATACCACCCCCAAATGGAAGCATATACTACTAGCATCACTGGTAGATAATTAACGCAAGATGAGGGAGTTGCATGAGTTCTAGAGCCAGTGACCTATGTGGTTCAATGATGATATAAAACCCTAGGCATTTGAGGATTTGTTGGAGGAGGTTATGCATATCTTCAATCTAGTGAGGATGCCTCTCATCGGGATAGCAGTCCTGGATGTGAGTCATCTACATATATCTTTAAAGAGATAGTGGATCTTAGTGATCTAGATTTATGAGGAGATGACTCTCACTTTGATATACTTATATCATCTCTTTAAGAAATACTTATTCTTATATAAATTATGCTCCCTGCATATACAGTAGTTACTACATCTATAGTAGGGTAGCCATATAGTAAAGGATTACTCGGCAAGATGTGTGGATATTTCTTACAAATCCAATGATTTGGTGTGGTACTCATTCTTTAGGTCCCAGACCTTAGAGTAGGGGATACACTGAGAGATCAGGGTATCTATTATATCCCTTATAATTCCATCATATACAAGGTTACTAGAGGGAGCTCTATATGTAGAGATATTTCTAGATGAGCAGGAACCGGTAGTGGGACATACCACCGGGAATTAGGTAGCTGAGTCTACTATAGCTGGTATCTGACAGCTAACACAGGGATCTAAGTGTATCAAATAGTTCAGGGGATGACCCCAGGACATAGGGTCAGTAGTGTGAGGATCACAGGGTAGGACAAGTCACCTGAAGGATAGGCTATTCTACACACGTGGCTGTCAGGGACACGTGGCTCAAGATTGCCTGACTCCCCATACAGATGATTAGTAGATGGTCCAAGGACCTCCAAGGCAGAGACGAAGGCCGGAATAAGGTGGTCCTCTAGGTGGCGGGCATGGCATAGGAGCTGGACGGGCATTAGTAGGTGGGAAGAGGTTCGAGATACTACCACCACAAACCCTAAGGGGTCCACCATGGGCATAGTGAGCTAGTGGATAGGGACAAGGACAGCTTCAGGTGATGGAGGATTATGACCTTGGTGATCAATATATTATTAGAGGTATGATCTATATATTTTCCTCCATATATTTAGTTTTGATATAAATAGGTTCCAGTCACACTTTTCTCTCCATGACCGTTGTTCAAGACAATGAGATTTCAGTGGAACCATTGACATAGTCCCTCTTTTTATAGACTCCTAGGGGGGAAGATTTGACGATAAGACACCAGTGCCGATAGTGTTCTATTACTCTTGGAGGTGATAATTTTGGTCGGTATGTCTTGATTCCATCATTGAGACCTTATGATGTCATTCTTGGTATGGACTATTTATCTACATTTCATGCCCAGATTGACTATTTTAGGAGCATAGTGCAGTGTGCCTATGGAGATATGACTCAGTTTCCCTTTTTCAGTGAAAATTAAACCCAAGAAATACAGGATGGACATTCACATAGGACGGTGCAGGTGATCACACACCAGTTGGCTATCATGACCCTCGATGTAGCAGATGAGATGAGGCCTCAGTTTCCTGCTTTGGTGGATGAGTACAAGGGCTTCTTTACATAATATTTTCTAGGATTAACTCCACACATGTAGGTGGAGTTATGCATTTTTGTGTATCCCATGATAGAACTGATATCTATACCTACATATCGGATGGCTTCCATAGAGCTTTGTGGGTTAAGGGTACAGCTGTAGGACTTATAGAGAAAGGGATTTGTGAGACCCACTGTTTCACCCTAGGCAGCCCAATTATTGTTTTCCAAGAAGTAAGATGAGATCTTGAGATTGTGTGTGGACTTCTAGCACCTGAACTAGGTGACTATGAAGAACAAGTATCTACTACTTTGGGTTTATGACCTCCTTGATTAGTTGAAGGAAGCTAGGTGATTATCAAATATAGCAGCATCGAGTACATGATGATAAAATAAAGAAGACAACCTTTAGATGTCAGTACAGTCACTATGAGTACTTAGTGATGTCGTTTGGTATGGTTAATTCTACAACATTTTTCATGGAACTCATGAATAGGATCTTCCAACCTTACCTAGACCGGTTCATTGTGGTCTTCATTGATGACATCCTGGGGTACTCAGCAACCAAGGAGGAGCATGCGATACACTTGAGAATATTCATGGACACAATCTGAGAGAACCATCTTTATGGGAAGCTCTCAAATTGTCAGTTCTAGTTTCAGGAGGTCCACATTATAGGACATTCCATTTCAGAGTCTGGATTTGTAGTATATCCAGTGATGATTGAAGGGGTTCTTTCTTGGTAGCCACCCGAGATTGTTACCAAGGTGCAGAGTTTCCTTGGTTTGGATGGGTACTATAAGAGTCTTGTACCTAAATATTCCAAGGTAGAAGAACCCTTGATGGAATTTACATTGAAGGGTCAGTCGTTCATGTGGATACATAAGTTCCAACACTGCTTTCAAGAACAGAGGCATTGGTTGAAGAGAACTCTCATCATGATATTATCGAAGGAGGGTGTTGAGTATGTGTTGTTCTGTAATGCATCATGGATCGGGCATGGTTGTTTCATGATAATGAGGAAAGAAGTTATTGCCTATAGTTTACACTAGTTGACTCATCATGAGTAGAACTATGTGACCCATGATCTTGAGTTGGCAACAGTATTCTTCACATTGAAAATGTGGCGACACTACCTAATATGTGAGCAGTTTATCATCTACTATGATCGCAAGAGACTCAAGTATATCTTCTCTAAAAAAGAATTTGAACATGAAACAGAGGTGTTGGAAATATTTTCTCAAGTAATATAATTTTGAGATATTCTATACTCATGGGAAGGTGAATGTGGTGGAATATTCTCTTAGCTGGAGATCAAGTTCACAACAACTCAATTAGGCATTAGAGAAATTAGACTCATTTAAAATATCCATTATGGATAGAGATGAAAAATATTATCTCTAGTTGATGGTGGTTACCCCTCCACTATTACAATGATTCATGGAGGCATAGCTAAGAGATATCGACTGTGATACTACACATATGTCCACAGGGCATGCCCCTAATGGATATTTTAAAGGTGGGGAGAATGTCGTTCTCTTTGGAGGTCGCACAGTAGTTCCATTTATGTTGTAAGAGTAGGTATTGATGGGGTTCCATACATCCCATTTCAAGCTACATCCAAGAGTGTCAATGATAAATCAAGACCTATGAAGTTAGTTCTATTGGTCTGGGATGAAGAAGCTGGTGGTATAATTCGTTTCTTGATGCCTCACTTATTAGCAAATGAAGGCTGAGCACCAGGTTCTAACAAGTTTGACTCAACCCCTTGTGGTTCCAGAGTGGAAGTGGTATGGGATATATAATAACATTCTGATGAGTTTACCATGCATTTTTATGTGACATGATACCATTTTGGTTATCATTGACTGACCCACCAAGTCATCCCAGTTCTAACCAATCTGTGAGCAGAGCTCAGTAGAGAGATTGGGATGTCTCTACATGCAATAGATAGATCAGCTTCATGGATTACCATCGTCAATAGTATTTGATCGTGATGATAAATTTATATATCATCTAAGGAAGGTATTTTAAGAGGTTTTTGGGACTCAATTTCACATGAGGACGGTGTTTCATCCCCATATGGATGTCCATATAGAGAGGACCATATAGGTTCTAGAGGACATGCTACGTGCTTGCATCCTTGACATTATTCATAGTTGGGAGGACCACCTAACTGTGGTGTAGTTTTCTTATAACAACATATACCACTCCACCATTAGTATGGAACCGTTAAAGGCCTTGTATAGATGACTATGTAGGTCACCACTATATTGGAAAAAACTTGGAGAGTCAGCACTCATGGGTCCAGAGATGGTACAGGCTACCACCAAGAAGGTTTAGATCATCCAGGAGATGATTAAGACTACACAGATATAGAATGAGTCATATAATGATAGTAAGTGGAGGACTTTGGAGTTCTAGGATGGATACCTTGCGTTCCTCCAGGTGTAACCTTGATTGGGATTATAGATATTTGGGCTGGGTGCAAAGTTATCCTTAATATTTATTGGCCCTTTTCCGATTCTGAGTAGAGTAGGAGAGGTGGAATACCACGTAGCTCTACCCCCACAATTGCACTGTGTGTATGATTTCATCCATGTGTCGCGGATGAGGAGGTATGTGCATGATACATTGCACGTTATCGACTGGGGAAGGGTACAAATTGACAATAGGGTGACTTTGGTGGAGTACCTAGTGGTGATAGAGGATCTACAGTAACAGATACTTCGTGGATTGTTGATTCCTCTAGTGATAATTTTGTGGCAACATGGGAATATCTAGGAGAGAACTAGGGAGCGAGAATCCAAGATTCAAATCACTACCCTCACCATTATTTTTAGTATCCCTTGTTTTGGATTTTTAGGATGTAAATCCCTAAGGTGCGGAGAATTTAATGACTTGGATTTTCCTGATTTCATTTATATAAATTATTTCTGAAAATTTTGAGATTAGGTGCTGAGACAGCATGTGATTCCGAGGCCTGGGGTTCTCGAAATGACTATTTTAAAAATGTAATGAATTTAATAGAATTCACTTCTGACTTCTCTAAAAAAGTGAAATAACTATTAAATGAGTGTTTGGATCAGAAATCTGATGGAACCATTGATATCAAAGTAATGTATTTACTCGAGGAATGTCCTAACATTGGTCGGTGTGGGTCATCTATATAAAAATTAACCAAGGGCGTAACTATAAATAAAAAAATTAAAAATATTATTTTTAAATCCTAATAACTCATAAACAGTAACTCGGATTTGAAATTTCAGACCACCATTGAGTTTGTAAGGGAGTATTTTCCATCGGCGAGTCCTAACCTTGATCGGTGGGGGTATAGGGTCAATGTTATATTTTAGATGTGGATATCATTAAAATATATAATAAAAATATTTTATTGAACATTACGTGTTGATGTAGTGGTGGTTTCCCTTTTGAATAATCCATTTCATAGGAATTTAGGGTTATCCCCATATCCCTGGAATTCTTTTAAGGAAAAGATATTGAAGCTACCTCCTGACGATGAATGTCGGTGGATCATGGATCGACGACAACACATACCTCTATTCTTCTTCAACAACTAATCAAATCATTGAGGTAGGCTGTAGATATCTTCATTATTTCTTTCCCCATTCTTAGGATCAAATGAATAACGCGGACCAACCCACAAATAGGTTGATCTACGGTTCAATCCTTCTTGTAGGGTGGATAATTATTGTGGGATTAAAGGAGATAGATCTCAGTGATTATTCTATTTTTGGTTTCTTCGTGATCCCCTAACATGAAGGGATCAAGTCTGAATGAACAAGGCCAAGATCCATTCCTTGGGTGTTTATATTCTCAGTATCTCCAGCTAAAATCTATTGCGCTCTTTATGTGTTCTTCTCCCTTTGAATCCCACCATGAACGATCAATCGTTGAACCCATGATCTATGTCACAATGATCCAAGAACAAATGTTGTGATCCGTGATGGTATTTCTGAGGTACAACGTGAGATCACCAGACAGGCGGCTTCTCACAAAAGGTGGTATGATGAATGGTGAACTGCTGGCATGGTGGATGGTAGTTAGTGAAGTACGTGGCCCAATAGGAGTCTGGGTTTCAGTGGGGTACATGGCCATAGTTTAGTGGGACCACACTGGAGGAGGATCCCACAATGACATAGGCTGCGGGAGGTATATTGGAGCCATGACAGGAGGTCACATGAGCAACTACAGTGGGAAGTGTCTCAGAGGCCACATCAGAGGAGGCCCCTATGGCAGTGGGGTTGTGGAACCAGGGGGACAGGACTTGGTGTCATTTTTGTTGAACGTGGAGGTTGCGTTGACTTAGAGTGCACATCCAAGCTATGGAATTAAGGAGTCTGCACAAATGCGGTGGACTAGGCTGGGTGAATCAGGCCACTATGGCTGCCCAATGAGCTAGATCGCGTAGCCCAGTGGGATGGTCTTATTTTGGCTAGCCCAGACCAACCGGGTCGATTCAGGTCCATCAAACTGAATCTTGTCAGGTTGGGTCAGACTCAGACCAGACCCTTTTTACTATATTTGTTGTATCTTTCAAACCATGTGTCTGTTTCACAAGTCGTTTGTAGTGTTAAGACCCTGGTATCGAGGCTGTCCTTTTGATATAACCTATGTGAGTTTTTGTGGAAGTTGTTTTATGATATAATGGCTTGAAGGGTATGTTCCCCCAGAACAAGCATCCTATGAGTGGAATCATGTGGCTTGTTGTGACTATGTGACTTGCGGTATTCATTGACCCATTGATGCTATGCGATCCATTACCACTATGTATGCCATCAACTTCCCAGATTCTATTGCTAAACTAGGCACCACCAATTCTCCATGCCCCACCAACGCTCCATGCTCTACCGGCACTATGTGCGCCATCGATACTCCATGCACCCCCAATACTTTGTGATCCATCGGTGCTATGTGCGCCACCGACACATCTAGTTTCATAGAGATAGGGATATATGTGGATTGTAACTAGAAATCCTTCTCTTTTTGATTTAGACTTATACCTACGTGAGATGAATTTATTGACAATAATTTTTGTGTTTCTTAGTGGTGTACCTTTTTTTGTTTTGGGGTCCCTATTTGTTATTGTTTTACTCATCCCTACATGGGCTATGCTTGCACGTGTCATGTCCTATGAATATGATCAACATTATGACAGAGTCCTTGTTGGACTATGGCTAGATGGTTCTTAGAGATAGGACTAATGTATGAGGTGTGCTTCAGCAACTTTAGACAGTTGTTTCTGTACCTACCCTTTAGGTAGGGTTTTAAATGGACAAGATTTTGGAGCTTTTAATTTCCCTTTCGGTTGGTCTCGTATTCTAGTCCCATTTAATTTATAGTTTTTTTACTATCATACACTGTTATTGGTATCTTAGAGGTATGCATGCCTGTTTACGTAGTGTATCCATTTCAGCACTTTTTGTCTTGGAAATGGGTGAATGTGTACAGGAACGTAGGAAATGTCTCTAAATTTGGGGATGTGGATACTCGGTTCTTGTCCCCATCCCATGGCCTATTGGAGGCGGACTTCGTGTAGTCATGGCATGGGCCCAATGGGACAGGTCATGACAACTGCATTCACTATTCATTTTCGTCAAAAATTTAGTGGACCATATTAGAAATTATACATTATTCTGATTCCAAATATGTAATCCATTTTCCCAAATTCAATTTATATAAGTGGAAAATTTTAATTTAAAATTAATCCCGTAGACATGACGAGAAAGAGGATTTTTAAAGATAAAATGTTTATATGTTTCAGTGTTTTTATATCTAAATTTAATATAAAAATGATATCAATAACCTAAATTGGATTTATTTATTTATAATTGAAATAATTTTACTTTAAAATCAATTCAAATGATAATTTAACATTATAAATATTTTGGATTACAATTCAGTTTACAATTAAAATCATGTTTTATCTCTATTCATCAATAAAAGGAGAATTCTCATAAAAAATCAAAATATTTACCCTAAGATGATTTATATATTAGAATATTTAAATTTAAGTTTATTTTGTCATATAAATATTCTAAAATTATGAAAAAATAGTTTTAAATTATGTGTTCAAAATTCAACTAATCCATCATTTAGAAAAAATAATGTTCTTTAAAAACATTCATTTTTCTTTTAAATGATACTTATTTTATTACTAAATAATAGATAATTAAAAAACTTATATAAACTATATATTTTCATAATTTATTTAATCTTATTCATTACCTTTATTATAATGGATAGGTGATAAGTATGAAAATTATATTTATATTATATTATTGTTTGGTAAAACTCATACTTGTTTTTATTCAATGATTTTCAAGAAACGCATGTTTTTATGTAATTAAATCTACACTCATTGTTTTATGTGACATATAATATAGGATATAATACTATTATTTTATAACTTTTTTTACATTCTCCCACATAAATAAATTGTGTCCTCAAAATTTAAAATTGGTCTTGGTAATCAATTGTTGATATTTAAAAGTTTATTTGTTGAAAACCTCACATCATTAAAGGTTTAATAAAACATCCTCTTAACAAGAGAAAAATGGAAGTAAAATGGTTCATTTTTAATCACATAAAACTAGGTTTTTACGTAGTATAAAATTAGAATCACGTAAATATAAATGAGAGGCACAAATCATTATAGATTGATTCAGGTCATTGATCACAAGCAAGTGATTGTTCATTGGAAAGTTAAGGGTCTCAAAACCATAAATATGTTATGATTTAAATGGCCATATGATTCATTCAATATGAATTTAATAGGATAATATTTTTGTTTCAATTCCCTTTTCCAAAAGTTAAGGAATTCTTTTATTGGTCGATAATATAAGGAAATATACAAACATGATATATTTCTATTTTATAATCACAATTTTCATCATTTGGTTGTGCTTAAATTAATTTATAATTCAACCATTACTCCAAAAAATTAATATCTAAAAAATTATATTTTTATTCCTAAACCACAAAAATTCACTTTTAATGGATTCTGTGATCTATAAAAGAGTCACAAGTCTTACCATATATCTCTGAATATTTTACAAAAACAATTTGGCTGACACAATAATCTCTAAACAACAAAAGTAATACCACTGGTTCATCATTAATATTTATTAATCAAATTGTTTATCTAAAAACAATGAAATATTAACCAAGACATCACATAGGCCATTATTAGTTAGGAATCATTCGATCATGGTTTCAATCCCTATCGTATTTCTGAATGTGATGAGTTTTCACCCTACATATGGGTTGTCCTTTTTCTAAAACTATATTTTTATAATTACTATATCATTCTCAAAAATATGATAGACATCCTTGAATTAAATTTAATCATTAAATAACCTTTCAAATAAATTTTTCAATATAACTTATTTGTTTACAATGTCTAATAATCTTATTTTTACAATGTATTTAATGATCATATAAACTATAAAGGTTACAAATACCTTGTGTACATGTGACAATAAAATATAAATTCCTTATTCATCAAATAAATTTTCTACTAAAATATATAATTTCAACAAATTTCTAGAATATTTCTTTAATCTTGGTAGACTCCCAACACATAAAACCTAAACATAGGTGTTTAAGACTTCAAACTTATGATAAATATTAAATTCATTAACAATGATAGTTTTCATTACTCTTAAGTTAATAAATACACACATGATTCTAAAATTTAACATAATACATAGATGTTTTTTGGATTTTTAGACCTAAAATAACATTTCTAAAAATACTTTTATAATTTAATTATTGAATCTCAATACATAAATACTGCATTAGTTTAATTTTAGGATAGGTCCTTCCTTTGTCTAAGGTTTAACCTAGGTCATTCATTTTCATTATATATTCAAATCCTTGATAATGTTTTATAAATTTAATGTGAATTATTTTATGTATATCCTTTTGGAGTGTCAAACTAGGAGAATAGTAAGTCCTATTGTCGCGTTCCAATTAATTCTCAGGTAAAGACCTATGTGCCCTTTTCAGATTTATTACCTATAAGGACATCTATTCGAGAACCACGTCTACTTTTAGTATCTAGACAGGGATGTATTTCTAGGAAAACCCACATAATATCATCCTTTACAAAAAAGTAGGATAATATTCTATACTTGTCCTAAAATATTTTCTTATAGTCTTATCCTCTAATCTATGTTTTCTTAAATCTAGTTCCAAAGGTTTCTAATAAACATCCTTTGATACAAATAATATAGACCCAAACCCCAGGATCCTAGAGTCATTTCCTTCTATAATTACATTGAATTATGTTAAAATAAATTGTATCCCAAAGTTTGGATCAGTTTAGTACCATTGGTAAACTAGATTCATATAAGAGTCTTACAATAAATTTGAATACATAATTTAAAAAATAATTTTTTCCTTTGAGAGGATCATTATTCCATCTATAATATCCCTACATATATTTCATAATAATATTCATGGATTCCAAAGAGAGGAAACAAAATAATGGTATGGTCAAATTCTCTGTAAGGGTTAAGTACAAAAAGATATCAAGAATAAATAATCAAATTCAATATGTAGAGTTGAATAAATAAAAACAAATTCCATTTAAATAACTTAACTATCATGATAATATAAGTCATAATCAAAATGGAATGGTAAATAATTGAACACTTGTGCCATTTAATCAATAACTGAGAATGAAATGAATCTATATACAATATCATAGAGAAAATATCATGGATAATAATAACTGAATTCTAAATGAAGGAAATTGTTAATTTTTAGAGATCATTTCTAAGGAACATGAAAACCTCTACCGTCAAGAAATTTAACAAGATGGTTTGAACCTATAGGTAGAAACTTAATTTGTTTGGCCAACTGATTTGTCTCATGAGATCTATCGATGCATCAAGGGGCTATAAAAAGTCTCAAAACCACCCTTCATTGCATGTTTAAATCATTCCTCTTGTACCTCATAATTAATTTAATACATGAACAATGTTCCTTGTCATCAAATATCCTTATTGAGTAAAATAGACTGATTTATAAATATTTCCCCAGTTAATAAAATAACCATCAAAGAATACATCTTATGTTAAAAAACTATATGGTTTAGGGAATTAACATATCCCTGGTAAATAATATGTATATTTAGGGGAAATTTAATTTTTAATGTCATAGTAAAGTGAATATTTCATCGGGACGTTAATGACTTCTAAATGAAACAATGAAGTGAATGTTAATACTATCCATGGTTAAAATAGTCATAAACCATCAAGAATAAGAATAAGGACGGTATGAACATATAAACATTGGATTAATATTAAAGGTTTTTTTTATTTATGAATAGAAAAATATGATAAAAAATATCTTTTAAAACATCCTTGAGGAAAATATCATTTTAATTTTAAAAAATATTTTTAAAATATTTTTCATTAAAAATAACATTTAAAAACATTTTCTTTAAAAAGATCCTCTTATTATTGAAATGTAATCATTCAATAAATTATGGTCATGATATAAGGTAATTTTTTACATGTTGTAAAAGTTAAAAAGAACATTCATTTTTCTTTTTAAATAGGTTAGTAAAGTTCCTTGTTCTGAAATGTCAAAAATATTCCTTACACATTTTCGATAAAATCCAAATGGACCTTTTTTAAATGACATAAGAATTCATTGAAAACATTTTTAAAGGGTAAAAATGGTTAAAAATAACTTTTATAAATATTTTATAAATTTTAATGCATTTCTAAAAATAGTTTTAGATAAAATGGTTTTGAAAAAAAACATATTTCTGACAATAGATAGAAATGAATTCGTATTTCTTAAAAAAATTATAAAACATTTTAAGTACCAAAGAGTGTAAAAATTGTACTATTACATTTAAATAACATTAATATATATAAGAGAATAAAATTAAATGGATTTATTATGAAATTATCAATTAATTTCCTTCAAATTATATTCAAGAATAAACAATCTCGATTAGGATGAAAGTGTGAAATAAACCCTTGAAATGATCATAAAATTGATGTGAGAATAAATTAATGAATTGATTATGTGTATAAAATATAAATCCACCCAAAAATGTTTAAATATAACATAATATAATCAAAAATAATTATACATATTATATTATCATTACATAATCAACGAAGTATAATTTTAACCAAATGAGTGGAAATTTAGTTAATCAATCCCTTACCACTTGGTAACTTTTAATTGAAATATATTTAGATTAAATAATTTAAATATAAACTTATAATAAAATTAATATTTATGTATTAAGTATATTACATTTCAAATGGAAATTGTATACACCATATAAAATAAATTAAGTTCATAACATTAAAATATGCTTCAATGAAATTAAATTGTGGTGAAATCCCTTACCTTGAAATTCATTTTGGTTTAACGCTCATTAAATTCATATATAATGGTTTTAATAATGATATTAACTTATAAAATAACAGTTATAATATTTAATATATCATATATTATCCTATAATAATATCTTATCACCCATTGTTTAATAATATTTCATTGTTTTGGGTGTCAATTTCATATTTTCTCATTCATTATTTTTCATGAGTGTTCCAGTTCTTGCACCTATTATATAGTTATATAATCTCCAGAATAATAATAATTACATAATAATCATATTACTTCTTTAATTATTCTTATATATCAGTCATTTTATGTTTCCATGAAAAAATATTCACATTGCTTTGTGAAGGAGGTTGTCCACACATACACGAACGATGTTTCACCATTAAATGTGTGCAAAGAAAAGAAATAAAATAATAAATATATTATCTTTATAGAATGAAAAATATTTCATAAATATAATTTTTTTTTTATTTTTATGACATATAATCATTAAATTTATTTTTACCACCTTTCATGTCAAGTGTAGGTGAAAGTTCAATTACTTCACTTCGCGAGGCGATAGACTATCATACACACAAGCGATGTTATCGTATCTCTCATAGGATGGAGGTTAATAAGATATTATGATATAATGACTCCAATGGTATAACTATTTTATAAATTTTATATATATTTTTTATATCCATCATCATGACCAACTATGAAAGGTGGTAATGGAATAACAAACCACCTTGGTTCGTTAGGCGGTAGTCTGCAGTACACATGAACGATGATTTTTTAAACCATTATATTGATGTTTTCTTATCTTTGGTCATGAAATTAACATAAAAACCTCTCATTATATGTAAGATACTTAGGTTATTATTCTTTCATGTTTTGAAAATAATTGAGGGAGGTGGTGAAGGAAATAAAATAAAGATGCTTGTTGACGAATATTACCACTCTTTCAGGTATCCACCTTAGGTTTGCTCTAAATACATAAAAGGATGGATTTATGCACAAAATATGGATTCTAGAATGAGTAAATATAAATTTTTAAGGGTTTTGAGAAGGTTTTTGATGATCCAAATGGATTTAGATTCATGGATAAGTGAGGGGAGTGAGTTCCCTTTTCAAGTTGAGGAGGAGTGACACTTTTGTAAATACCGAAAAATCAATATTGAGAGGTAAATATTACCACAATTATATCCATTATTTATAATTAAGGGGTTTAAAAGATGATATGGTCGATCCATTCCTCCATAACACAAAAAAACAAATGTTTTTAACATTTATTTCCTAAACTTCTAATTTTCCTCATTTTTTTCATTTTAGGATTCACTACGGTAATAAGTTTTTTAACCTAGGTAATTTCTCAACTAAGACTAAATTAAAGTTTAAATTACTATAGAATTTGTACCCACTTATTTTATGTATTAAATACAATTTATAAATTAAAAAACTTATGGGTTTTGGATATCAATTTTAATACAAGTGTTTTTAATGTGTGAAAACACCACTTTACCCTTAACCATGCAACATTGTTTTTTACTATTTAGGGATCAATATATTTGTTATAAAAGAATAGTATATTCTCTAATATAATATATTTGATATTTATTTTCATTTAAAAATTACATATCAAAATATAAAATTTTTAGTAATTTAAAATCATTTAAAAAAATATAATTTATCATAAAATTATATTAATGTCAATTTTGACATTATTAATTGAAATTGAATTTAAAAATATCAATACTATTATTTAATTAGAATATATTATGTTCACACTTTTTTAACATGATATATTCATATATAAAATAATTTAACATAATAATTCATTCAGTTTACCATGCTTTTAATATTTTTAGTATAAGTTATTCGATTTTTTATTAACTAAATAATTAATGTGTTGGCATTTGTTAATCATTTTAAGTAACTAATTCATCTATAAAAATAAAATATAAATTATTATGATAAAAAATCATTTATATTTCAAAATAATATGTATAACTGAACCAATGTAGTTTTTCCCTGTCCCAAATGATTATAGATATTAAAAGAAATAAAGTTATTTTTTTATCTTTTTATTTACATAACTTATAAATAAACTCATTTAATAAAATTTAGATAATATTTCAGTTCATTTATACTCCTTCCATTCTATTTCAACTCTATGGTAAATCCATTTTTACCTTAACTGTAGTAATTTATATTTACTACATTCACTATTAATTTTGAAAAAAAATAAATTGAAATTATTAGACAATTTGAATTGTTATTATTAAAAATATTTAATTTTTTAAAAAATTCATGTCATATAAGTGGAAATTTTTAATTTAAAACTAATCTCATAGACATGATGAGAAAGCGGGGGTTTAAAGCAAAATTGTTCAACATATTACAGTGTTTTCATATCTATATTAAATATTAGAATTGTTAAGTGAAATAAATTTTCTTAATAGTTATATAATTGAACTAAATTTACTTTAAATTAAAATTTTAATATAATTTAACATTATAAATAATTTGAATGAAAATGCAATTTTCAATTAAAATCCAGTATTTTTTACTATTCACCAAAACAATTAGACTTCTTAGAAAAATCCCAAAATAATCACCCTAAGATTATTTTGATATTAATATTTTTAAAAATTATTTTTTCCCTCATATAAGTGATAAAAATAAGTTTTAAATTTTGTGCTCAAATCACTACAAATCCGTCTTTTTGAAAAAATAGAGTTTTCAAAAAATGTTTATTTTTATTTTCAATGATACTTTTTATATTTCAAATCAATAGATAATTATAACATGTGTAAATATATATATTTTAATAATTTGGTTAATAATATTATTTACCTTCATTTTAATATATATGTGATAGCTATCATAATAATATTAATAGTAAATTATTTTTTTGGTAAAATTCAATCTTGCGTGTAATGCAAGCCTATGAAGATACGTGTGATTGCATGTAACACAAGATAAAATCATTATTGTGTGTAACGTTTACTATTTCATAAAATGTTCTTATTTTATAATTTCCAGTTTTTATATATATTAATTATATTAATTATAAAAAAAATAATTATATTTTTAAACTAAATGTTATCAATGATTTAGATCATGAATCCATAATGATGTTTTTGAAACATTTTAAACCATACAGCATCATTGTAATCATATTTATAATGGTTTAATAATTTTTAATTATATATAAATGATGTCAACTGATTTTTTACTCAATAACTATTATATTATTAGAATATTTATTCATTTTCTCTCATTACCTTTAACATAATGATTATTGCAATTTGTGATATTTTTTAGAGTCTTATGAAGAAGTGTTATTAATGATTTATACAACCCATAGATACCTATGGAGGTTATATTACTTTTTATTTCATAGGATTTCACCTTTAATATTTTATATAGTAGTGTGTCCTATTAAACGTATTAAAGATGTACATTTTCCTTAAAACAATAAGAAGAGTTGTTCTATTCATTATTTATTATATTTAATTCAAATAAAATAGTGTATGAACTAGTAAAAAAGCCTTTAATTTTATTTCAAATAAATATGGAAAATTATCTACCCACTAAAACCTATTATTCTTATTTTGAAAGGGTACTTCTATACATTTTTAAAAATATTCACAAAAAGGAATATTGTGAAATCTACTCATAAGAAAGTATAATTTTGAATAAAAATACACTATAAATGATTCATTATGGTACCTGTGTCCCACTTAAGTATTTACCATCCAATGAATATTTATATTTCATTTTATCCATTGTTTATTATACATAATAAAAAATTGTGATATTCAAGAAACATAAGTCAGGTTCTCTTGATAAGTTTAAATATTTTAAAAGATATATTGAAAAGTAATTTGAATAGACTACCAATAAATTGATAATATTTAATGAATTCTTCTACACAATAAAAAAATTAAATTTAATTAAATTTTCCCTTACACTTCTCGACATATTATGTTGGTTGAAAGGATGATAAAAATTTGGTTTTGAAGGGAAAGAATATTTCTTGATGAATACAAAATAACAAAAAACTTTTGGAGAGTAGTTGTTTATACTATGGTTCAAAATATAAATAGTGGCTATATACACCAGATTATGATTAAACATCATAATATATGTATCACAATATAAAATAATTAGTCGTATAATTTATAATATTTGGAAATTCCTACTTGATTAAAATCAAGGATCACAATTTTGTAAAATTGATAATAATATTAATAAAATAATCTGCATGGGGTACATGTCACTTTTTAGAGGCTATAAAAATAGAAACTAGATAATACACCATTTTTTTATGATTATTCTATAAAAATAATCAATAAATCACATGTGAATAGAAAATGGTAATAAATATGGTAAAAACATAGAATTTAATTATATTAACAATATAAAAACATGTTGAAAGTATATAAATGAGATAATAAAGTTACTTGTTATATTAAAATATATTAAATCAGTAATGAATATTTAAATGATACTAGATTTATGAAATTATATATCAGTTTTACAAATAAAATTTATGTTAAAACATTATTGGTGTTCAAAATGAATAAGTTCAAAAAGATTAAGATTGGAAACATAAATCTATAAAACTATTTTATCACAAATTGAGTCTACCTATGTTGAAGAATCCCTTAAGAATGAAAAATGAGTGGATTCTATGAGTAATGTATTTGATCATATTTAGAATAATTCTACATGGAATATTATTTTTTGAATAAAATGAAATAACTGTATTCAATCAAATTAGGTTTTGGGGGATAAAATAAACTATAAATGTGAAGTTACAATGAATATGTTGATATTGATATATAAATGTTATTATCAAGATGATGGAAGTGATTTTTAAAACCTATTCATTCCTATGTAAAAATTATGACATAAGAATATTTTTTGTTTTCTGAGAAAAATGTTAAAAATTGGTTTATCAAATGGGTGTCAAATATCCATAATTAAATAGTGATCTATAATTGGAAGTATATATTGATTAACCTGATGGTTTAATTATTTATAAAGATGTAACCGAAGTGAAAAAATTGAAGAAGTAAAGATATTATTTAAAAAAGGAACCAAAATCTTTGTATTCTAAGCATGAAAACACTTTATAGAAAGTGAAATTCATTGAGGAAATATAGAAAAAAGTGTTATGTAAAATAAATGAAAACATATAATATAATTATAATTTTTTATTTTGATGATATAATTCTTATATAATATGACATCTGCATATGTGAGGAGTTTTTTTATCGAATGAAGAAAATGATTGAAATTTTATAATTATTAACCTATAATTATTCTTGGGGATTAAAATAAAATAAAAATAGGATTATATTGTTTTTCTATCCATAAAAATATATCATGGAATTATTGAATATGTTTGGAATGGTAGAATCCAAGTAAGTATCCCTAGTAATTATTTTTTGTGTGATGTTGAAAAAGGATGATGATGCTCAAAGTGTTAATAAAATGAATTTAAAATACTGATAATAAGTATATTATATATAATAGAATAAATTTAAAAAATTATGTATATTATTATAGTATGTGTCTTATTTAAACTTAACTTAAATAATCACATATAAATTTTTCAAAGAGGATTCAAGCAATACCAATTATTGTTTATTAAATTTCAATAAAAATCATAATGAAATATTTTGTTTCGAGGATACTAATGGGGAATGTAATGTTGATGATAGAAAATTAACATCTTTTGGAATATGTTTGGGGGTAGAATGTGTTTATATTGATTATTAATGAAACAAAATTATTTGACATTAATAATTATGATGTTGATCATGTGGTATATATAAGAATTTTATATAAATATATATATAATATTATTACATTAACATCTAATGGAAGATGTAAATCTATATTTGAGAATTATATTTTATGATAAAAGTGAAATTGACTTATCTATGAATCACGTTAAACATTACATAACTAATAATATTGATATCATAAATAGTTTCATTAAATAAAAGTTTCAAGAAAAAAAATGTAATTCTTAACTAAGTTCTAATATATGATCAAATTTTTTATTCTTTTACAATCACATTCAAAAGAAATATTTCAAGAATTAATTTTGTAGATATATTTTTAAAAATAGACTCATAGTATTACAAGTATCTTAATAACATATTCCTTTTTATGTATTATCTTGTCAAAGTGATTGAGGATACATAAATTTTAAAAAAATAAACTAATTATATGATTTAAAAAGATGAAATTATTGAATAAATTTGGGGTTTAATAAAATAGTATGATGTGATAAAAAATTAAATGATCGAGTATGCGAATTTTGAGAAAAATATATAATACAAAAAAATTTATTTACTAGGGGATATAAACTTCTTAATGATATCACGCAATGTAATAATATTTTTCAGAGTGTTTCTAAATGATAAAAGGTTAGGGGAATAATTTTTTTTATCAAAGTATATATATTGAAATTGTGAAATAAAGTATTTTATAATATTAAAAATAAATTAAATTGGGGATAATGTAATAACCATGTAATTGTGTTGGTTTATTTGATTTTTCTAGTATTTGTTTTGAAGTAAATATATTTATAGACATGTGAAGCAATAATTTTCTCTAAAATGTATGTAACATATTATGTTATCTTTATGATCACAAGAATGGAACAATTGTTCTGATAATTAGTTCATGAGATAAAATAAATAATGAAATAATATTAATAATTTAAAATATAATGTAATTAATATTTATTGTTTATATGATACATAGAAGATATTTTTGAGAGGTATATATAAATTATAAAATATACTTAATTAAACAGATAACTTATCAATACAAAAAAACATTTATTTTTTAACTATTATTTTTTGGAGAATAAAAATAAAGTTTTTTGAATTAAATATTATTTAAAATATAGTTTTATTAAAAGTTATCAATTGTATAAAATATTTCATTAAAGCATAAAATATTTATCTAAGCTTATATAATAAGGAACATGTGACTTAATAAATCATTTAATATTGAAAATAAAAATATAAAACATATGTGAAAAAAAATATCAATGTGTAGAATATGTTATATCTCTCTTTAGATCCGCATAATATTTTGAGGCCTCAAATATTTTCTTCAAAATAGAGAAAGAATATATTTTTTGTTACATTTATTATGAGTATCACATTTAGGTAAAAAAGGTTATCTAATATAATTTTTGGTATATTTTAGTCTTGTAAAATTTTATATAATTTTTGGATGATTTGGAATAAATATTAAAAGTTAAATATAAAATTTTGGAGAAAAAATAAACTTTTATAAGGAATTTTTATATATAGTAGCACTAACTTTTCTAACAATAGTGGATTTGCAGTTAAAAAACATCTTATAAATATGGATTTTTAGGGTAGAATTTTTGTCTATATATTTATTATATAATAAAATTCAATAGATATGTTTTTGAAATATATTATGTTAAAAAATTAGTCTAAAATAAAATTTCAAATAAATTATCATTGAATATATACTCCATGTATTTAAATTAATGAAATCATGAAATATATTAAAATAATATTTTAATAAAGGTAATTTATGTTAGAAATGTTATATTTTAATTGATTTATTATTTATCCAAGGAACTAAAATAATATATTATGATAAGTATTATTCATTTATAAGACTTTAAATATTGAATATGAAATATAATTGAGTGATGATAGCTCAATAAATTCATATAAAATATGTTTTTAAAGGGAAATTTTTTTAATGAAAATTTATTTCAATCCTATAAGGAATTATTTTACTATAAATGCATTTATAATGAGTATATATTATTACATAAACTTACTAAAAATAATATTTCCATGATACCCTTGCATCTCATGAAAACTAATACCATTGAATTGGTTTTTACAAGCCCATTTTTATCTCAAGAGGTCACTTCCCTCATTTTTTGTTATTGCAAAAGGATACAAGATTTAATATCATAAATTTTTCCTCTCTTAATACATCAATGAAACAAAAAAACAGAAAACATACATGACATATATATTTTTACAAGTTACATCACTCATGATGTGTGTAAATTAATTGATTTTGAGTGGATTATATTCTACTTCATAGGGGTCAATTATAATATTAAGGATATAAGATAATCTAATGAAAGTGAAAAACCATGGACATTAATTACATAAATTTCTATTGATATATTTTTTCTCATTATAATTTAGTGTTTTAATGAAATTTATTTTAAGAAGAGGTTCGGTATGGGTATTAAAACCAAAAGCTATAGCTTCTCCCTCTATTAGACTTATTGGGAAAATTACATCACCAATTAGTAGACTACTCACTTTAGTCTTCACATAAGTACTATGAATAACTTTAAGATTATTTAAAAATGATCTCAAATTATTTATAAAATAATCCTCTAGTAAATGTTTTGGATACTCCACCATAATTTATAACTCATTTCCTATATGGATATAACTCTAGTGAACTCTATATTCCACATTAGTATTTATAAGAATTTTAATCATCACTTAAACATGATGTAGATAATACCTCATTAAGTGATTAACTGAATAACTGGTGATCTTATTAATATTCATTTATAATATTTCTCACCAAAATATCGTTAAATTCATATTTGAATTTTTTAATGATAAAAATCATCACCAAAGATTCACATCATGGTCCACTATAAAAAATGTATTTATTATTATCCACCACTATTGGGTCGTGGTTGAGAGTAAATAAATTAATATCATATTTTTAGTTGTTATATAAAACTCCAAAATATCTATAAAAATGTTTTAGTCCATCCAAAATGATGTAGGGATTAAAAAAATTACATCCCATTAATATAATGCAAGTTTGGTGAAAGATCACCAAAAAAAGTTCAGCCTTCTTAAAAACACTTATATTAGTCATAAATACACTAATAGAACTTTAGTTGATGTAAATAAAATTAAGTATTAAATATAAAATAATAAAATAAGTATCAATACATCATTTCATGACTGAAAATTATAATTTGGGTAGTCAAAAATTCTGCAGAACATATTACTTATCCTTGGTTTTCCCTTATTTTATTATTTCGAAAAAAATTATAAGTTCCATAATTTTATTAGTAAATATAACTAATATTATATAAGATTCATTATAAATATAATATTATTAGATATAATTTTCTAGTTTTTGGTTAATTCAAATTTTTTCACATGAATGGTCAACCAGGTTATGAAACGTATCTTTAGATCTTAGTTCTCATCTGCAACACTATTTTCTAAACTAATTCTAATTGGGTCAATTTATTAATCTCTAATACTTATGTTAGATTGATTCAACTTAAATTATTAAAGTGAAATGTTTTTTATGTTTATATAGTTTCATGTTAAATGTGATTATATTATTTAAATAAAAACGAGGTTTTAAAACAAATGTTTTGTGCATTATGGTAGAAAAAACATATGTTATCTCCTTTTTAAGATTAATCAAACATCGCAAAATTACCTTCAATATTTGATGAAACATAATTGAAATATTTTAAAAATTATATTTATATTTAAATATCACACATTTATGATTCAATTTTACCAGAAAAAATTGTTATGGACATGTGTTTTATCCTTAGTGTTGCACTAAACATGTTATGCAATTCTCCTCTTAAAATAGCCACCTCTATATGGATTTAGAGCACTCTAGGACTACTATATATGGTTTAAAATGTCTCTTATATTACCTAATCATGTAATATACATGATATATACACCTTTTATATTACAAATATTATTTATAAGAGACTTATATAGGTTAAGAACATATATTCTAACCACGATTTGGTAGAAAAGTTTTTTCCATCCTTTTTAAAAAAATAGATAATCTCTGAGGAACTAGAAGTACTAAATAATATATTCAATAGACATAAAAAATTTTAACCATCATCTCAACATATATTATTCATGATATAAAACCATATATATATATCCATGATGGTGGTGTTTACAAAGGAAATAAATATGCTTCTTCCATAGGGTGATAAAATATGTTACGTTCTCCTTTTCTTCTCATTGTCAAATTCAATAGACTCCAAACCAATTAAAGTGGGTCCCAAAAATACTAACATTTCATTCAAATAATTTTAAATTCTCTTTAATAGTTATAGTGACCATGTTGACAAAAAATACTATAAAAAACTAATGTCCATGTTCAAAATCACAGCAATTCAAGTGAATATTAAATGTTAGACTTTGAAAAACGTATCACATAGAAGAGTGAAAAATGTGAGAAAACTCTATCATATAATGGAAGATGATAATTTAGTAATGGAATTATTTATTTATTCTCACTATAGTCTCTTTTAAATTAATGATATTATTTATTCTTATGAATTTATTCTTTTGAATTTATTCATTTTTTCATTCCAAAAAATCATTTTTTCTCTAGGGATTCCCATAATATTCAGACTATATCATGACTAATTCCACCTGATATGTTATGAAATTTTTTCCCAAATACATGGGAGTAGATTTAATATTACCATAGTCAGTATTGTCTCCCAAAAACATCAACAATCTATAGGAATGTTCCACAACAATATCTCAAACAAGAGGGTAACAAAAACATCTAATTTTAATAACAGAGGATAAAATTCTCTTATACAAACCAATATTTTTTCTCACCCCCATATTCTTATAATTTCATATCTATTGGTTTTACCAAATTTTTTTAAATATCATTAACTCTATTTATTATTTTTCTAAGTTAAATCCATTTTTTAAAAAAATAACTAGGTTTAGAATCCCCTCCATTATTGATCATGTGATTCGCATTATTACCCTTAAATAATTGTTTTATGGTCATATACTTTCCTATAATAAAATCCCAAAAAGTTTTAATTAGAATAAATTCATCATTTACATCAAACCATATAAAGTATTATAGGGGAATTTTTATTACATAGTAATCTATAGGAATTAATTAGGTGAAACTAAACTATTAGAACGTAATTTGATAAAATATAAAACTAATTAATTGATAATAATTAAATAGAAAATTAAAATAAAATAAATTATGTAAAAGAATTATAAAAATGGTATATATATATATTTGGAATTTTAAATTGGATACATGGTATTATTTATGATGCATACAAGGAAATGTAGCATCACATTTAGACAGAAAAGAAACTTAAGGCTAGGATACATTAGGTCATTTGAGTTATTTAATCACCAATACTGATATGATATATCAGTATACATATCTATAAATCAAGCACATATGTATGATATTTTTTCCATATCACATCTAATAATTTTTATTTCAATATTTTAACATATATAAATTCTAGAAGTAATAAGATTAAAATAAAACATCAAATATAAATGATAATCAATGAAAATATTTGATTAGACTGAATATATTCTATAGAAAAAGTAAATATATCTAGTGAATATTATATAAAAAAATATATGTTTGAAGAAAAAACATTGAAAATTTATGAGGTAGTGGAATAGTGATACCTAAATTTATCTTCATCATAAAGAACAATATAATGTTTTATGTACAATTTTCCTTAGAAATTAATTTTTTTAAAATATTTGTATGATATAACTAAAATAATTTTTTAAAATAAAATAATTCCACAAATTTAATAATATATTGCAAAATGGTGGCCTAAAATTTTTATAACCTCATGTATATACCCTAAATATCAATCCACATTAAATATTTTTTCAATTCATGGATTTAAAATATTGACTTAGATGGTGTTTCAAAACATATCTAGCACTACTTTGTGACTCACCTTCATTTATTAAGTAAAATTATATATATATATATATATATATTTAATTTTTAAAATGAAATTAATAGTTAGAATAATATGTGACTATTGAGTAGTAATCTAAAATCTTAAATAGTTAATTATCCATTGAAGGTTGTTATTATTTATACAGTATGAGGTCTATGAACATGTGATATACTTGTATAAAAATATAGTAATAATTAATGTAAAATTCATATAGAATCATTGATCCTTTAATTTTCATCTCACTTGGGGAGCATATGGTTATGATTTGAAAGGATCTATTTGCTTAATGATTTACACTATATTGAACCAAAAAATGGAATTAAACTTATTTTATATAAATGAAATAGTTTATGTGTGATGTTTATGTTAGTGAAAATATTTTCATGGTTAATGATGGATAAAAATGAGAAAAATTTTATCTTTCATGAAAAAACAAAACTACGAGTCTGGGATAATGTAATGATAATATATTATAAAAAGGGGGAAATATAATAATTTATGTGTAATTCACATGAAAAAAAGTTGATTTTGATTATTATATAATTCATATGACTTAGATACATATTTAATCATGTATAGTGAATCAATTAAAAAAATTACTCATAATTAGAAATTGAATCTATTAAAATGTATTTTTAGACATGTAAGTTTAGTGTATTTTAAAATATTAAGATTTTATAAATAATAAAATTGGATATTTAATAGAAATGAAATTATAATAAAGAAATTAATTATAAAATATTTAAGAAATTTACTTCTTTTAGATGTATTATTTTAAAAGTAAACAATAAAAGATATTATCAATTTTATATATTTCATAAACATTTATTTTTAAAATTAAAAAGTTTTATAAACAAGCCAAGATACCCCAGTTCTCTAATTTTATAGGTTTAACAGACATGGATTGAAGGTAATTATCGATCAACATGGATGGGCTACTAGAACCTAGAATCATACGTAAATAAAGAGGGAATGATTTTTTCCCAAAATATTTGGAGGATAAATAATATAGTTCAGCATGTACAATAGTCCATAGGAAGAAAGTACAAAAAAACATTTAAAACAGTACCCAAATAGTATGTCATCATAAACGCTACATTTTACAAGTCCAAGTTCTATAATAAAACCCTTGAAATATGTGTATCACATCTACACTAGTCACCTTTATCACTCCAGGTCTTGAAAATCAATAAGATCCATCACATCCAAGTGGTCTTTTCCCTTTTCTCAGACCAAGAATAAGATAATCTACAAACACCCGAAGTAAAAGTTATGGTGTCATCTATAAATCCTAGTAGGGTCTCACCAAGTGTTCCATAATAAATTATATAATATATAAACTAAATATTAATTCATTTTTTAATAAAACATGGAATGAAAATACATTTACATATTTTAAAAAATAAATGTTTTCATAATTAAAATAGATGGAAGATATATAAATTTTTAATTAATTGAACATTTTATGTGAAACATTAATATAACTAATTTGTCATGAATGAAACATTTCCTTAAATTAATTTCATGTGAACAAAAAATAAAGGATATTATAGAGAAATTTATCAATCCCTACGGTATGTTAGTTTCTGTAATAAGATCCTCACACAACTCAATCATTGATCTCGGATCAAGCTATTCAGACATCTGACGACTCATGTCGTCGGGACCTAACTCCCCATTGGTGAAAAAACATTTCGTAGTAAGTTTAAGTTGGTTTTTTACTTATCAATATAGTGTCATGGTGTCATATCCTTGTACCATTACTCTAATTACCCAATAAAGACCCATGCTCACATGTGCTTTAGTAAATCTTTCAATCAATCATCAGAAAAGAAATCATTACAGATTAGTTTAAAAACATTACCATTAACAACTTTTAGTTTTCCACATTCTCTTTTAATTCCAAAAAAAACCACAGGTTTTCATCAATTCATCCCATTTTCAAATCACCTTTCAATTTAATACATTACAAATCATTTCATCAAATAAGGATTTAAAATCAACCCTTCAATTTTCTCAAACCCACCCAATAATTTCAATTCAATTTAAATTATGGGTATTTTACAATATCATTTCCTTTTAAAAAAATCACCCATCAAACATCAAAAATTAATTTTATTAAATTATTTAAAAACAAATTTAATTTGGTTACGAAATATATGGTTTCAATTGAAGGAAAAAATAATTTGGAACCGCCTTCATTTAATCACCTGATCAACTAACCCAACACCCAAAATAGGATCTGCCAATAAGAAATAAGGGTGTACGAGTTCAAGGAATCCAAAATATAATCAAGGTTCATCAAAAAGGTGATTAGATCCATAAAAACATAATGATATATCACTATCTAAGGTAGATATAGGAGGATATCATAAGAACCAACATGAGAGGAGATTCACTCCCAAGAAGGAAATCCTATACGATCACCACTACTTCGATCCAAGAATAGAGGAGTTTATAGGAGTCAAAGAATATATTGGGAGCCTTAAAGAACAAAAATATTGAATGAGATTTTACTAGCATAAAAATAATTATAAAATGGGGATCATAACATTTGATTTGGTAAAAACATAGACCACTCCATATCCCTCATCTCCATAGTGCATAAAGGTTGTAAATAGCCAAACCGAGACACATTCACACAAGAAATCTTGCATCACCTTCCTATTAATCGAACTCCTAAAATCATGTTAAAAACCCAACCAATATCCACTTCTCTGAGGATAAATCTATAGTGCAGGAAATGTACCATTTGGAAACAATTCCCAAAATAGACGTAACTCTAAAAAATGGACTCTAGGGATCCATGGTGTAGGAAAAAGTCCCTTTATTATCCCTATACAACCTTAATCACCCATAAAAAAATCTTGAACATCCACAGTGCAACTTGTACTCACCACGTCGTATCTCCAACACCATAGGGTATCTCTCTACTGACACATTTATACCCAAAATCTATAAATTCAAACAAACCTACATCCCTTAAATTTAGGTTATCTTTTCAAAAAATAACACTCCATCCTTGAAAATCCTGAAACATACCAATACATAAAGGGAAATTGAGGAAGTAGTCACAAAATATCCAAAAAAGGAAAAAAATGTTACATCCTCCCAGGAATACACACTATTTACTCCATAAATTATATCAAGAGGTTCCCATATTGAAAATATGAGGCCACTTCTCTCTCATTAGTTCCTCATACTCTCATGTATCATTTTAATTAGAACCATTATTTCATAGCACATGGACTGAAGGTATCATTATCCCATGAAAAACCTTTTTCACAGAATCAATAATCCAAATGGGATGCCCTTTCATAGCTTAATTATGTATAATATCAAGATTATTATAGTTAAATGTTTATTCAATAAGGTTTTCCTTATAAATATTCAATTCCTTCTTTCAAGGGGGATATTGTTGAGTCATTAAGGTTTCCTTATGACCTTACCATTCCTTCCTGTTTTGAAATTCACAAACACCTTATCTTAAGGAAAATATCATTTTACCCTTATTTTACTTCTATAAGGAAAATTTACTTCCCCAAGGAAATTTATCCTTACCTTGTTTTTTTGTCCATATCATAATTTTTCTATGTACAAAATTCGTATTGAGACCAAAATCTCATAATCCAATAAATACCTAAATGTGAATCATTCTGTTCTAGGATCCGAATTCTCAGAATTCTGGTTATGAACTCTCATGACTTCTGACTCTGAATTCTTAATAATAATTTTAATTACGAACTTTCTGAGTTCTAACTCTGAATTCTAAATCAGAATTCTTGTTACAAACTTTCCAAGTTCTAACTCAGAATTTTGAATACAAATTCTGGAGATGAACTTTCTGAGTTCTAACTCCGAATTCTGAATACAAATTTTGGATTCAAACATTCTGAGTACTGACTCTGAATTCTGAATAAGAATTCTGGATACGAACTTCTCTATGTTCTAACTCCGAGTTCTCTGAATGAAGACCTCGAACTCTTATGAGTTCTGACTCCAAATTCTCATGAACTCCGACTCCGGACATTGTACATTCAAGTTCCGAATTCTTATGAATCCAAATTCCGAATTTCCAAGAAATTCATACTCTAGAATTCTATAGAATTCCGATTCCGAATTCCTAGAAAATAGAATTCGAATATCCTTGTATTATAGACTCCGAATTCAATTTTTGGTTAGACACCGAACTTTCACTTGCTTACATTCCGAATATTGGACTTTAGTTCTGTAACCATATTTTGAATACACTTGTTTTGTTATAAAATGATGTCATTCTTTTAGTTACTAACTAATTGTTGTTTGAGTGACATGTGTACAGGTCCCTCTGAGATTCAAGGAAAAATATGACTGTTGGAGGAGGGAGTTGACCGTTGAATCCATGCCTATAAATATGAGCTCATTTGAAGGAGCTCACAACTTTGAATGACTGTTCTACAACTCTAGAGAGCACATGTTGTTGAAGTGATTTCTAGAGAGAGACTTTCATTGCCTTGTGCGTATTGATCTACTTGTTCAACTTTGCTTTGTGTGAATCCAAATGTTCTTGAGTACATTCGAGGGCTTCTGAGGATAGGAAGACAAAGGTGTCGACCACCTTGAAGTTCAGGGCTTCCTTGCTGAGGAAGAAAGAGGTGCCGACTACCTGATAGTTGAGGGCTTGCAGGGATATCCAGACAGACTCCGATCTTCGTATCGAGGGATTACCCTGGTGTGGGTAAGATTGACTTTCTTGAAAGTATAAATCAAGGGACCTTTATCCAAGGTTGTTGGATACTCTTCTCTTTGGGTTAAAAGACTTACTACTTGTTACTTGATTTTTTAAAAGTTTTCTGTTTCATTTGTGTTGTTGAGGAATGTATAAATATCTTATACTTCCTTATACTTGTACTCTGATTTAGTTAGATTATATATGCTTTAAGTTAGAATCTTATTTGGAGTAAACTTTTGTTAAGTTTCATTTTCGGAATCCGTTTTTTGGAATCAAGAATGTTATTAGAACTTAGAGGTTTTGTGAATTTTGGTTATTCAAAATTTCCTTAAGGATTTTTTAAAGTATACAATTCACCCCCCCCCCCCCCTCTTGTATTTGAGCATCTCATCTTTACATATTCGATCCTACATTTCATATTATAGAGTACATCATACTCAGACATACCATATAATAATTATTAAAAATATACTTTTGAACATATGATACAATAAAAATATTGTAGATCTAATTCAACTGTGATGGAGGTACCAATTGGTAGGCCACTTTCCTCACTCTTAAATAAACTCGAAAGGACCCACAAAATATGGCACAATATTTCCCTATTTCTTATGAATTTAGTGACCCAAAAAAGGTGAAACTATCAAAAACGCACGGTCACCAACAAAAAACTCCACTGGTCATTACTGATGAGAATTCTTGGGTTTATATCATATATGTGTGGTCACCATCCTCTGATGAATCAACTAAATCATTACTGTTGTCTCTTTGACCAAACACAGTTCTACCAAAGAACATTCACCAATATATGACCAAGAATATATATTTTTAAGTTCATCCAAACAAGTCCCCAAAAATAACTATTTTGATCATGGACGGGTAACTATTATTGTAGGAAAACTCATCCAACCACAAATAATTATCCCAATCTCCACCAAAGTCAATAAAATAAGTACATAATATGTCTTCCAAAATATATTTATCATTCTATCAGGATATACTTATATGGATGATATGTCATGATCAGACATACCAAGCATCCCATGGCTTCCATGAGGCATCTCTATAAGTAGAAAGTGAAATATGGATCCCTATTATAGACTATATCTGATATAACTCCATCAAATATGATAATCTCTTAAAAAATAGAGGTATCAAGTCCTTAAATTTGGATATATATTTAATTGGTATAATTTTATAGGATTTCATAATCCTTTCTATCTCAATACATATTGTTTTATTACCTTGATGGTTATGTGGAAACCCAATGAAAAAGTTTATAGAAATATCATCCCACTTCCAAGTCGGCACAAGAAGTGGCTAAAAAAAACTAAAAAGTATCTAGTGATTGGATTTGATATGTTGGAATGTATAACAATAAGTAACAAAGTTAGAAATATCTTGTCTCATCCATAGCCTCTAGATTCATCATTTTATATCATAGAACAACCCTGTGGTTTTAGTGTGTATAGTCAACTTGGAATTATAGTTGTCTCTCATCATGTCTTTTCTCATAGGAAAAGTCACAATACACTGCTTCCAAAAACATAAGATACCCTATAAAGAGAACAACCACTCACCAATGGTCTCTCCAATATAAAGTGATTCCCTAATTCTGTGTAATTCATCATTAAAATGATACTCTCAAATAATCATCTTGAGAACAGAGGATGTAAACTACACGCCTGAAAAAACAACATCAGACTCATTATCCTAAACTCCTAATAGAAAACTAAGAAAATAGTGCCATCATGTACCAATATTTTAATGATTCTTTCATATCATGGGTTACATGTTTCCTACTCAAGGAATAAAAAATTATGTTCCCCTTTTTAGGGGTGTAAGCAAAGTTGAAATAAAAATTTTGTAGGTATTTCCCCCAAAACCTCTGATAGAGGTTCAAATATTTTTAAGAGAATATATAACTCAAGGTTTTTGCTGTCAGAATAAATTGTAAAACTTTCACAAAAAAGGTAATTTTTCTAGAAATTAATATCATAAATCACAACTATGAGTATGAGATCTTAGGTAGGGTAGTTGTTCTCATGTTTCCTAATATCTCTATAAATATAGGCTACCACATCATCAACGTGCCTAAAGACACAACTCAAACCTGAAACTGATGCATCACGTAATACAACATATCCCTTATTTGACTCAATAATATTAAACACCGATGAAAAAATAAATAGGAATTTCAAATCAACAAAATAAATTTGGATTTTCTTTTCCCAAACAAACTTTAATTCTTTTTGAGTGATATTGGTCATCAAAAAAGCCAACTTTGATAAATGCTTGATGAATCTAGGGTAATATCATTTAAAACCCAATAATTTCTATATCTCAAAATCATTATGTGGTTTCTCTCATGTCATAATAGATTTCACCTTTTTTAGGATTAACTCAAATACCATATTTATATGCTAAGTTTCCTAAGAATATCACTTACAAAATCTATAAATTACATTTTGAAATATCTATAAAATTTCTATGAATTTTCATGATTTTTTAATTTCTATCAAATGAAACACATTGTCCTCCTTAAACATATATTAATCTAGTAAGTCATCCAAAAATACCACCAAGATTGATTCAATGTACTCCTAAAATATCCTATTAAAAAATATTTAAAGCCCATAGAATCATTGGTAAGACCGAATGTCATAAAAAGACACACATAATGAACATACCTACTCCAAAATGATACCTTATTCATAGTGGATTATTTTATTTTCAATTCGGGATAACTAAATCAAAGATCAATCTTCAAGAACCACTTTTCCCCTTTTAGTTGGTCAAAAAATATTCAATCCATGGTAATTGGTACTTATTCTTCACTATAACTTGATTTAGATTTTGTTAATCAACGCAAATGAGAAGTGTCTCATCAAATTTCTTTTCAAAGCATACAATTTATACCCAGGGTTCCACACTTGAGAATATAAAACCCTTCTCTATAAAATCATCCAACTAATATTTTAAATAATTAAACTCTTATAGTTTCATATAGTAAGAAGGAATATAAAATAACTATGTACCATTTATTAAATTAATAAAAAAAAATCCACCTATCTTACTGGGGGAAAACAAGAGAAATCAGAAGAAAAAACAGTAGGTAACTCAATGAAAATTTAAGGTATGTCATTACTCCAGGATTCATTATCCAAGTTGAAATAAAACATTAATATTATCCTTACCAATGCTAGAAAAGGTGTTCAGGATTACTGGACCTCAGGTTCCATTCTCTTTATAAGACATGGCACAAACCTTTGGACATAGTAAAGATGACTCGTCGAAGGTAACAATCAATATAAGAGTTATGATAAATCTTCCTATATATCTTAAAAATACTTTTATGGGTTTTATGTCAAGAATTAGAAATCTCAAGATATTCTCAGTCTCTTGTAGGAAGAAAACACAAGTACACTAAATACCCTTCTCTCTCTTCAGTTTGAGGGGAGTAGTAACATACCTCACATAAGATAGATGTTCCATATAATGATTTAGAAAATTAATTGAATGAATTGATAAAAAAGATTGAGATAAACTAGTATAAAATAAATTTATCATTGAAGATAAAGATATAGTGATGGTGCCTCTCACAATCACTAGACTCGCATCAGCTTCTTCTGGATACTCTTCCACAACATGAAGAATATTAATTCAAAGTTCCTATGGATGGAACAACTTTTCTCTTCAATAATTATATTTTACCATATTACTTTTTGGTTTTGATGATCTAAAACCACTGTTTAGATTAGGAATGAAGTGGAAGAACTTTTTTACGTTGCCTAAGAATCCACATGAACAATAGATCTCCGGTTCTTTAGTGAAAACATTTCTCGAATTTCAATCCATGCCACACTGGGAGCAAGCCAAAGGGAATTTTCCCGAATCTAGATGAGTTATGGATGATGAATGTTATCTACAACCTATATAAGACTCATCATACTTTTTAATTCCATTAAAGGAACTCACAGAGCTTCCACTAGGAGAAAAAAACTCACATCAACCCTAACTTTCCATCCAAATTATGCTCAACCATCAACGTTTTATTCATCACATCAGCATAAAAAGTGATCTTCTACTAGAAAAACTAAGAAAAATATATTTTTAGAGTCACATATCGAACTATCAATCCCTATTCTTCTCATTCGATACAAATTTTGGTAAAAACTGAACAAGATAATAAAAAACGGTTTGTATACTCTATCACGGTCCTGTCACCCTGATCAAGGTTGAGAAACATAGTGGATTTTTCCATGACTATCAACTCTAGATAGAATTGATCAGTGAAAATAAATATAATTTCCTTCTACTCCAATCCCTCTTTTTTCCTCACTATTCCCATTGAATCCTACAATCTCCTATTAGGTCCCTCATGATTTAAGGTAGTACACATCACTTCAATCGAATAATATGTTTCTAAGAACATAAAAAGTAGCTCTATCATTTTGAAACAATCCCCAGCCTCTTGATGATCATTAAAGACTTGAAAATTAATAGATTTTGGAAAATAAACTCTTGAGAATAAATGTTAGATTATTCCCTTCAAGGATGCACAATTGATGCCTAAATTAGGATGGGTGCAGGTACCTGTTCCAAAAAATGGATAGCTATCACCACTATCTAAACAATATTTTGGTCAACTGGATGATTCACTTGTTATGATTCACCAAAATATTCTTCTTTTGTCCTGTTCAAATGTCTTATAAAAGGCATGATTCTACACAACATCAATCGAAAACACTGAAACATCGGCAAGGATACGCAGATCATTAACTCAATAAAGATTTATAAGGATATAAATCACTCATATCAGCTGTTAATATACTTTAATAGTATCAAACATTCTTTAAGGACACTTTTCCCAAACACCCATGGTGACATAAGGATCTTTTGGGTGAGATCTAACTTGGAACTTTCTTGTAACTACCTCATAAGTTCAAAAAGTCTTACCATTTGTATATTAAGAAAATCCAACTACAAACTAACTTCAAGGAAAGATGCATAACATATGCCTTTGGTTCCACTTTTTCATGAACCATCCAAGAAAACATGGCACCCTAATACCCAAGCTTTCAATGAAATTTCCCAAAGGGAATTCCCAATCCCTGCATGTTGGTGACTAGAACATAGAATTATATAGAATGAAGAAGAATTAATTAATGACACAAAATAGTTGAAGATAAAGGATACTAGTTAGTATTCTCAACTCCCCAATTAGAGAAAGTACTAGAAAAAAACCAGAAAAATAGTTCCCAAATGATAAATCATCAAAAGGAACCAAATCTTTGAAGACAAAACATAAATATAACACCCATGAAATAATTGTATCACATCTCCACCAGTCACCTCCATCACTCTAGGTCCCAAAGATCAAGAAAAACCACCACCTATAAGTGGAACGTTCACTTTTCTTGTAACTAGAATAAGATAATCTACAAACGACTGAAGGTAAAGGTAGTGTGTGAGATCTAAATCTCAGTACGGTCTCACAATTTTTTCTATAATAAATTCAATAACAATCAAACAAATATAATTTCAATTATTAACAAAACAATGAATGGAAAGGCCTCAAATATTTTAAATAATATATGTTTTCATGATTAAAAGTGATGGAAAATATATAAAAATTAGATTAAATGAACATTTTATAAAAAAACATATATAAAATAGTCATCATGAATAAAATAGATCCAAAAATAAATGGAATGTAATCATAAAATAAAGGATATCATAGTTCCCAGAATCAATACAATTGGTATAATAGTTTCTTGTTATATTATCCTCCCACTAATTAATTAGTGATCATGCATCAAGGTGTACACATGTCCCATGACTCATGATGTTCAGACCCAACTCCCTATCAAGTTAAAAATATTGTTGTTGTATGTTTAAGTTAGTATTTTCATCATCAATCCAGTGATAGGGGTCACATCCTAGTATTCTCTTCCTAATTAACCCCTATCTAACTAATCACACATGATTTTTAATCAAACATTTGAATCATCATGGTAAAATCAACCATTTTAAATTAGTTCAAATAAAATTAACATTTCCCACATTTCATTTTAGACATTCCTTTATCATTTCAAAACAAAATCAGAGGTTTTCATCAAATCATTCGCTTTTAAAATCATCTTTCAATTTGATCCACTGAAAATAATTTCATTAAATAAATTTCTTAACTAAAACTATAAATTTTCTCAAATCCACCCAAAAATTTCATTTCCATTGAAATTTGAGGTTTTCACAGTCTCCATGTATTTTCCTAAATCAACCATAAATCATCAACAATCTGAGTTCTTAAATCATTTAAAAACTCATTTAAATTTATTTATAAAATTCAAGGTTTCAATTATATGTAAAAGCATATGGAATCACCTACCTTGAATCATGTGATCAACCAAATCAACATCGATAAGAGAATACTCCAGTGAATAATGAAGAAACAGGATATAAAGGAATCTAATATAGAATCAAGGTTCATCAAATACGAGATTATATCCATCAACAACATTATGATTTATCACTTTATAATAAGGTTATATGAGGAGATCAAAATAAACCACATTAGAATATACTCACTAACTGAAAAGAAATATGATGTGATCACTGGTGCTTTGATCTGAGAATAAAGGTGTTTAGAGGAGTCAAAATACCTCTTGGGATCCTTTAAGAGTTAAAATTTTGAATGAATGTTGAGTTGGATAAAAATCATTATAAAATGGGGACCATAAAAAACATATATTAACCCAAAACCACTATGACCACAACACATAAAGGATGAAATAGCCATAACACGGTGAATCCACCCTAAGACACACCGCAACACCTACTAGTCAAACATCCTCTGAAAAACACACTATAGACTATGCCCATATCCAATTCACCTTAGGTAAAACTACAACGTAAAATAGTTACCAAAAGGTATCTATTCCCAAATTGGAAATATCTCTACAAAATAGCCACCATGGATACACGACATAGCAAACAACCCATGTCTCAGCCCTTTCCATCCTTAATCTCCCATAACCCATAGCTTGAAAGACCACAGTGGATATTTTACTCTCCACAGCCTGAACCATGCGCCATAGTGTATCTCCCTAATAAAAAATTTATACTTGGACTCCATAATTCAAAAAAAATACATCCAAGGACATTAGGTCATTTTCCATGACAGTAGCTCTACATCCTTAAAAATCCCAAAACTCACCCAAAAAAAGATAAATCGAAGAAATATTGAAAAAGTACCCCAAAGAAGGTAACTGAATGTTAAATTAATTTACCCTCCCACCAACCCTATATTTCAAATATTATCATTCACCAACCCCTTCATGGAAATAATTTTCCCAAAAAATATTACTTCTAAATACATGTTTTTCCTCTCATTTATATTTTCACCAATTTCCATAATATATTTCATTTATCTTTTTTATATCACATTTTCTTTGTTTCTATAAAAAATTTATATAAATTTCAAAGGTTTGAGGGATAGACTGTGAATATGTGTTAACATATTTAACTACACTAATTGAAAAAATTTTAAAAAATGACATATATTGATAAAATCATTTTCAATTGGTCAATTAGTAACAATTAGGAAAAGAATTATATATAATTAGATAGATTAAAATTGAAATGATTTTGGTAGGCCTAATTATTCTTAATAAAAAAATTATATAAAAAAATTATATAAATATTTATTTAAAATTTATAGGATTATTATTTTTCTTTGGTCAAGATTTTACAAAATATAAATTTATATAGATTTTTTATTATAATGGAATGTAATATACTGAATCAGATTCATTGAAAATACAAGTTGTCAAGACGCATTACAATGAATAAATCTATGTTTAGTTCCTCTATGTAGGTTATATATTTTAGTTTATTTTTTTTAATATGCATTCAAGTAAATGTGGTATTTTTTTTAAATTATGATCATTCGATTTTTATATTTTCATCAACTAGATTTATCTACATGACATAATTTTTTTACAAATTCTTTTGTAATAAAATAGTTCATTTTTTGTATCATAGTCTATATTTACAAAAAAATTATTAATTTGATATAAAAACAAATTTCTGGAACATGATTTGTTTACTTAATAACATGGTATAAATTCAGTTATTGGACATCACAAATTTCATTAATCGATTAAGACAAAATAATAATGATCTAAATTGATCTTTTTAGTTAAATATACCTATAACATGATCGTAAAATGTTTTTATATATTTAGTTAAAGGTAATTTTTTCATAATCGATTATTTTAAAGAAAGTCCCCTTAACTAAATTAAATCGAACATGCACACATGTAATTAAAAAATCATAGTAATAAAAAAATGGTAAGTGTTTTAATCTATCAAAATTATAGATAAATTTACAATTATTCTAATATATTTTCATTCAATACTTTATTTTTCTTGTACAATCTCTTTTTTTCATATATCTATGAAATTAATTTTATAAAAAAACTACAAGGGTCGATAATAGAATGATTTTTTCTTCAGGTAAACTAGTTGCATCACATACCAAGGCCTTAAAAAATAATGTTTATATGTGATAATAAATGGATATTTTTTATCCAAGTAGATATTTCATTGCTTTATAATACCTAAAGATATTTTATATATCTTGATACTATTATATATTTAGGTAACATGTTATTAATTATTAATGAATTTTTTCTTAACATTCACTATAATATTTTTATATGAACCATTGAATCAATAAACATTTAGTAGATAATTTAAACCAAATATATTTCATCGTATTGTATTAAATTCATGATAATATCATTGTATTAAACTAGTTCATTAATTTTTTATTTTTTAACCCAACATCATCTACTTGTAAAAATTGTTTAACTTTGATTAATGATCACACTATATGAAAATCCTATATTATATTCCAATAATTGTATTTCATTTAATGTGTTTAATTGGATTTGTAGAAAAAATATATTACTCGTTAGCATAAAATTATATATTCTTCTAGTGTATTAAATAATGATTCACCTCCTAGGATATTATGTATGAAGTATTGATAGCTAGACGTACCCAATATGATACGATGAAATGGAATGTAATATTGAACATATGATGTATTGATATGTAGTTTTGAATGAATATTAAACATTTCCAAAATACATACATTATTTTTATCACATGATACTAATATAATCACACATAAAAAAAATTTTAAAGTTTAATATAATTATAACAATTCCTCACTCAGCCTCAGGTATGGGATAGTTCTTGCGGAGTGAGAATAATATTTGATTATCACCTCATGTACTCTATCCATTTCTAATAAAAAATGTGTTTTATAATATGATTTTGGATTAATTTCATTCTTATAATTAAGTTATAAATAAATTTTGAAATAGTTTAGATATTATGCACTCAACATTAAAGGATCAATAAACTTATGATTTTATGAGTTAGGTCAATGTATTAAAATTTCAGGTTATGTATTAAATTGTTCAATTTTAGAAATGAATAAGGTATTATGGATTTTAATTGTTTTAATATTTTTTATCCTAAAGAAGGTAGAAACATGTTGTTAATGACAAAAGATAGTTAAATTGAGCATGTTATTAATCCTCTTAATCATAAATATTCATGACTAAAATGAATAAAAATGATATTATAACTTCAAATGGACAAATATTTTAATTTTAAAACTATATTAATTATTATAGATAAAAAATAAGATATCTAAATTTTGAATGATATAACCATGTAACAAATGAGTTTAGAACCATAAATTTACATTTAATGATTCACAATTTCCATATAAATTTATACAATGTGACTTGTGAGTTTTAACATAGAATAAATATTTATAGTGAAATAGTGGATGGAGTTATTGAATATTAGAAATAAAGGATATATAAGACATTTGTATTACCTTGACTTTAGGAAATATTGTAAAATTATACCATTAGTCTAAAAACCTAGTAAATTATGGAATAACCCAACTAACCTTTATAATTGAAGGGGTAACTAAATTATTCAATATTTTTTTGGGAACATAAAAATGTGTTAGAGGTGGAATAAAATGAACTTTTATCTATGTGAATTCCTTATTTAAGTATTTGGTGTAATCATGGATTATCAAATGTATCAAATATTGGAGTGAAATGTTTGAAAAACCATGTTCTAGGTTGTCTTAGTGTTAACACAATCTTGATAATGTGATTGAATAAGTCTCTAACATAGATCAAAAGAAGTAGAAATCATATTATATTTCATATTATATTATAATCAATAAATTTTATAAATTAAAAAATGTATATTATCAATGATCATAGCATTAATAATGTTTTTCCATGATTGAGAATGTAAAATATCTCAAGTTAAAAGGTAAAAATACAATTATATATATACATATATATATATTTCATGAAGTACGATGTAAATTATCATCACACCTCCATATTGAAGAACATTGATACACTATTCCAAACAATAACTTGTGAACTAGCATGATAAAAATGAAAATTTTGAAAACATCATGAGAAGTAAATTTGGGTGTAACGATATAGAATTTTGTACATTAACTCTTTATAATTTTTTATTTTAATTGCATAATTAAGGTATGTAAATATTAAAAATAGATCTATGATAGTTAGATGCGGTCTTAGTTCCCCCTACACTTCAAGTAGGTAAATATATTCAGTGTCAAAATTCATATAGGTGAGGAGTATGTAATGACATGGAATTTTTATCTTAAACCATTTCAAAAAAATTGAGTCAAAAAACCTCTTTATAGCATGGGAATTGATTTTTTTTATAAATTATTTTTTTTAGTATGGTATTTTAGGTTGTTTCATGTAGATTCATGTAAACTAAAGTATATATCAAAAATGAGGTGAGATATGTGTAACACCCTCGATTTTATTTTATAGGGGGTTCATTTCACCATGGGGATTAGATATCATCGAGACTATTTTCAAGGGATGTTCAAGGAAGCATGACCACCAAACCATGATATTTATATGTTTAATGGTTGTGCTGTGACTAAATATGTTTCACCATAATTAGTGTTAATCCACATAGATTTATTATTGTTGACTTGGTTTTATGGGGAGTTAATAACATTTTTTATCATACCGTGGTTTTTGAATATTAAATTGATTGAGGGTCACTGATTTTTTATATTATCTGTTTCATTGTGGTTATATTCTAACATGAAAGAGTTGTTTCATTGTTTTCATCATAAATTTTATGCCACTCACATAGTTATAGGTCCTAAGATTTGATCCTCAGTCATACAACAACAATCAAGTTTGGGTAGAAAGTATCTCCGTGCTCGAAGAAGAATCAAATGGGTTATCAATGTGTCTCACGCTTTTTCTTACATTGGTGGGTGAATATTACCTAATAAAATTTCCCAATCTTGTGAAATGGTTGTGAGAATCACCCTTTAGGAGTACTCTATGGGTTTTACACATTACAGAAAAATCGAGGTTATAGTAGAAAAATCGTTTTTTGATGGTATTTTGGGAACTTTTTTTCTTTGTAAGACAGCCTAAAAGTCTATATTAATCATAATGTTTATTGTATATTTATTAATATGACTTTATTTTACTAGTAATGGACTCCAAACAAAAATATGTAACAAAATTAACAGAAATTCAATATTTAGAGGAGATTAATTTCCATTCGCTTAACCCATTCACCCATGTCATGTTCCCATATCACTAGTGTGAACAACCTTATTGGGCTAGGGATAATTCCCCTAGCCCCCCAAATTTTTATATAAATAAAACCCCCCACCAAGATTTTTTACACACTCAGTCATTTGAATAAATGACAAAGAGATGTAGGATCTCCCTATTCCTTACCTATTCTAGATATTTTTACTGTAGTAAGATACTAGAGAGAGATGCTTGGACAAACCACTATAGTGGTCCACTAGGGTGACTCACTTGGGTGAGCCACCCACTTGGGTTACCCTCTACTTGTTAAATTGTTCACTTGGGTAATCATTTGACCAAGGGCCTTCACTTGAGTGACAATCTATTGAAGGTTAATTACTTGGTATACCATTCATCCAAGGCCCCTATACTAGGGTAAAACCTCCTTGGTAATACCTTCATAGAGGGAGGTCTCATCAATTCCATATAGTAAGGTTAAGACTCATGTTAACACCTCTATGGAGATAATAATACTCCCTATCCCTTGATAGGGATAAGAATATTTGATAACTCTCACTAAGTAAAATAAACTTCATCATCCCTCACTAGGTCTAAGCATCTTCAGTAGCCACTGCTAGGGACAAGAATTTTTATTATCTCTTATTGGGAATAATCATCCTTTATATCCCTATATAATGATATACACCATTACACCCATGTATCTCACCTAATAACTCATCCATAATATATACACCTAGAATTGAGATACTCCTCTCAGTGTCCCAAAATTCCTATAGTAGAAATACACTTTTCATCGCCCTGATATATCTTTACCTATACCACATATCTAGCTGATCTCACTTGGTACTCATTCTTAGGTGTAATCCTTAGACACATCCATCATGACCTTATACTAGGTGTAAGTATCAACCAGAATAATATCCCGTTCTTATCCTATTAATATATAATTTGGGGAAGGTAGTTATATATTTGTCCTCCTATTAGGAACAAGTCCCAAAATTACTTCCAAGGGAAGAACCAATTCATAATACCCACTATGTCTCATATTTTCACCCCTTTTTGACATCAGAATCACACTAGGGAAACACATAAATAATCCCAAATCAATCCCCCATGTTTCTCTCCAATATAATAAAATTGATCTTTTGTATCTTATTTTTAACACTGAGAATGAATCGCATGGAATTAAATGTTTTTTTGATCATTTTATTATCATAATTGAGATGTGTCATGGGAATCAAATTCAAGTACTATATTCATGACTCTAAACTTCATAGGTCATGTCATTACCAAAAAATGTTAAACACTATCAGTTGTCTACATATATGACCTCAAATTATGTCACATGAACTATATTGTCTTTGATTCCTAGTAAACAGGATACATATGATGCATATTTGATATTAAAATCCAACACTATAGATACATTTATCCTGGGAATACTACTAGGTATATTCTCTAAAAACATATCCTCTTATATTGTTGCTGATAGATAGGGAGTACCATAAGATAATCGCATTTGGAATCCCCGCTTAGTTTCCTATTTTGCACCTATTTTACAGTATAGGCATCCTACATAGGATTTGTACTTTGTGTTATCCTCAACCATAGATAAATACCTCTTATGTGATGATTATAAGTAAATTATGTGGTGATTATGGGTTTACCCAACCATTACTTGGGGGATGAGGATAAATAGATTATTGTCAACCTCCCCTCATTAATGATATTAGGACCCCCCCCCCCCCAAAATCCCATGAGATAATCATGGGATATATTTATGTTGATGAGCATATTGTGAATTATCTTTCTGCAGATATGAGACAAGGGTGCCTCTTGTGATGAGTTAGGGATTCTTATAGGGATGTTCCATGGATGATCCATCATATCTCATGTGACAAACATGAGTTTCCTTCATGGCCTGACATGAGAAAGATAACATGTGTTTTCCACCAAGTTTAAACCCCCATAACACCTTCCTCTATTTAGTTACAAATAAACAAGGTGAACTAAAAAGGTTGTACCATTTTTAATACAAAACTAATCATTTTAATGAAACTTTTCCATGGTCATCCATTTTGTATGATATTAAACTACTTAGAAGTGGTACTCATCCCATAACCTTAAATGGTATGGCATGTTTCTTTATATGAAACTGAACTATGTGGGTTTGATTCATATTCTCATATGATTGATATGACAACTATTGAGGTTCAATACCAACTTTAGTAAACTTTCATCCTCTCTTGATGTTGATAAATTTTAGAGTTTTTTAATATAAGGATTCAACCTAATTCTAATTAACTAATAATTGAAGATATAGAACCTATAATAAAAAAATACAGTCACATATCCATGTGTCCTGGGTCAGATTATTGGTAGAGTGGTAACCAGTACCACATTGGGATTTTTAATGGATTCATAGACATATCATAAATCTATAATAGAGTACCAAAGTGGGTTATAATTCTCCTTTGAAGGGTTTAATAAGATCAATCTCACATCCTCTCAACCAATTTTCCTTCAGAATCATCACTTATAAAAACCCCAGTGACCACTTTACCTTAGACAGTAGGTCCACAATGATGTTCATTGTCAAAGATATGTGATTTAATGGTTGTTTTTGGTTATAAGAACATATTCATATTGGAAACCATATAAAACGTCTAAAACTGTTAGTATTGATTCATGATTGGGATAACCCGAGATTTAATTATTAATATTTGTTAAATACTATCTCCTTCAATTTTTATTTTCCTTCTCTAAACTACCAACTTTTGGAGGTGTACTCCCAGTTCCCTATATATTATAAGTGATCCTTCAATTGATAAAGATCTCATGGGGATCCCTTAGTACTCCCTAATTATGGATTCATACAACATTGAATAATAAGATCTGTTGTAAGCCTCTTTGATCATCTCATGATCTATTATTGCATGAAATATTTGTGAGTTTTTTATTGTTTCTTCATTTTTTTCCTTATGATAGCACTTCTGTGAAACACTATTGGTCACAATGAGAATCCCCCTTTTCATATTTGAACCTTTGTGTTGTTTTCTACATATCAAATATTTTATTTTAAAACCGTTCACTAAAATACCATATTCTTATCAGTGTTCAATTGAGTATAGACTGATGGCTCATAAAATTTTGGTGTGTAGTATTGGTGTATGGAAATAGAGAGAAGAAATAGATGTGATGGTATGGTATGTAAATATTGATAGAAAAAAACAAAAAAAAAATTGTATCATGTTGTTCCATGAAAATTCGTTTCATCTCATGATTCAATATATTTTGAATTATTCCCCAATAACTCATGGTAGGTTTACGGTGAAGAAATGCTAGTTTTAGTGTAACCTCACCTTTTCCAATGGTACAAAATTATATAAAAATTTTAATCTTATATAGAGTCAATGTGTCACTAGTTAATCCAACTTGAGTATTTTTTTGGAGTATAAGTTTTGGCTATGACATGAAGGTGATAGAATTGATGTGGATGTGTGGATTATAGTGAAAATAGGAGGATAGAAAACACCAGTTATGGAGTGTAGAGAATCGATTGTGATGTGGAAATAGAAATTTTAGCTCATATGCTTTGGAAGTGTTTACAATATCATGGATTTGATGATCACTTGAGAAAATGACTATATGAGATACCATTAAGAGAATTTATGTTTCTTTCCATCCATATATCAGATTTTTGTGAATATATATCATATCGAAAAAATTATACCATGTAGAGTGGGATAGTGTGATCCTTTAGACCACCCTAGAACATTTATATCATGTTTTTGGTAGTTTTAGGCTTTAGCTTTGTATGGTCGATGATTGGTCTTGGGTGTGACAACCAAAGTGAGCCCTAGGGTTTAGTACTCCCTTTTTCATAGTTTAGTGACAATCCATAAGTCATTCTTTTTATTTTAGAGTTTAGTACTCTCTTATATTAAAGGGGTGTGTTTCTTATATAATTCAGGCATGGAGTCAATACCCCCTTTCACATGAGAATTTGCGGGACCTCCATAGGGTCATTATTGATCCCCCTATCGATGTTTCAAAGATCATTGGGGTGTGATTCCTCTATTTTTGGAGTTAGTTAACCAATTTTTAAATGGCCTTGTTTGAAAACGATCACATTCACCAGTAGGGGCTTTGTTCACCCTCAGTTAATACTTATCTTTTAGAGCCAAAGGTCCCCTACCATAGTCAGTCAGATGATATAGGTTTGGATTAACTACTAATATTGTATTCCTTGGTTTATTGGGGTAGCATATTTCTTTTATTAGAAAGGTTATTGTTATGTTGGAATTGGGGTCTTGGGTTTGTTATCTTAATGAATATCTAGTTTCTATGTTTTTCATAATCTACCCTCAAAAGGTTATTATTTACCTTAATGGTTCAGAAATTACTATTCATTCATCAATTCCATTATGGTTTTCGAGGATTATTACAAGCTATATATATATTCACCTCTATATGGTTGTATCATCTACACATGTCATGTCTTATAAAATGGGAAAATAGATCAATGAAAATTTTAATGGACAAGGAATTGGTGGAGTGATTGATTAATGGAATCTGATGGTGATAGTATTGGATTAAATTAATGTTAGGTTTTGATTCTATGTAAATGTTTATTCACCTTCTTTTCCCAAGGTCAGATTTCTATTTCGTTTTTTCGGAATATAATTTTTCCTTTAAATATTTTTTTATGTAAAGTTACTTTTTTATTGATTTTATTTTTTATTTTATTCATTAGATATTGAAGTTCATTTTTATTTTATATAATTTATTATTTTTATCTATTATATATATATTTGTTTTATACTAGATTATTATACTAAGATATCCAATCCTAAGTGATATTATTATTCAATTGTAGTCACTATCCCATGTCCTATTGTACGTGGGATTGGGGTGGAACACTAAATTTATCGCCCACCCAGGTGGGGTCTCGATGGGTTTTGACATATTAGAGTGGTATGTTAGTGGGTAAGTCTTGGAGAGAGAGTTTAGAGGGGGTGTCTATAAGATTAATTTATGAATTTATGGAAATATTTTCAAGGGGGTTTTATCTTTAATTTTAGGTTAGGGAACCTAGTGTTGTTATGAATGCTAATGTATCTGATCACCCGGACTCTGATAACATAATTTTTGACTTGGGGCTCTGAAGAACAAGTTATAAAGAATAATTAAAATATTTCATCAATCGTATATGGATAATTTATTGATTAATATTTAATTATTGAGTTTTTTTCCTAGGTATACTTTAAGTATTAAGGTTTATATTATTAAAATATAAGTTTTCTCCATGCAAATATACAACAAGAATCCAGAGGAAGGGTTATGGAAGGATTTTTTCAATGATCAATACTTTTATCATCAACTAGTTGAGCAAATATTCTTTCATCAATGGAATAGACTATAACATCTCCTCATCTAGGGAGTATGGAATAGTTCTTATTCCCATAGTATAGAATGAATGCATACCTACCATAGTTCAAGAAAGCATTCGTCCACTTACTTTGTAGTGGATGATTAATGTTAGAATGTTTTAGGATTCATGTTGGAAAGTATGAGGATATATATAGGCTGAGTTCCCATCATAAGATTTAGTAATAGTGACCACCTAGGTTCTGATGTGATCCTGACCCTCAGGTAATGGAGGACTATCATGAGGTATTGACTTGGTTTTCATTCCTTGTCTGGATATCCTCTGATCAAATGTTGGTGACCGAATATAACATTATTCATGGTAGAGTGAGTCACTGGCGGACCTTTATAATATAGATCCATGATGAGGTGACTCTCCCAGGGATTAAGTTTGAGAACCTATTTTGTGGGTAGTATTTCATTGAAAATTGAGGTTTATATACATCTAGAATCTGTTTGAGTTGTAATAATGTAGCATGTCTATTTTAGAGTATGTGTCAAGTGAGCAAGGAAGTTCGATCATGGATTTTATTGATAAATATTAGAAAACATACCTCCCCTATCTATCCCCGCCTATGTATGCTTTCTAAATGGGTCCCTATTTATTGATATATTTTTAAAAGAGGAGAAAAAGGAAGATGGAACTAGGAATGTGTACCTAGTAATTAGTTTATCATCTTTGGATGGATGTTAGTAGGTGTTGGGTGTGTAACAATATGATTGGTCCAAAACACTTGGAACACTAGTGCATGATTCCCATGGTGGATCAAACCAAATTTACAATATGATCTATTATTCCTATTAATAATGAGGACACATGACTCAAGACTACTAGACCTGATGTGCAAGAGAGGGAATTAATGTAGTTGATAAAACTATTTGGTAGAGGTAGTGATGTGATCAAGGACATCCCTGAGGCTAAAAGTTTTGTCCTCGGTGAGGATACTAGAGTATATGGGTTTTCATTATACTAGGAGGAGGATCCAGAGGTGGGAATTTTGATGATTAACTACCACCACATCCACCCATAGGTATTCCCTGACAGGATCATGGATTTGGTAGAAAGTGGCATGTATAGATACAGGTGATAGATGGTTACAACTGGGCATCACTTATTCTAATATAAGCTACAATATGGGTATAATCTACACTAGTGACCATACTCAAAGATATTGGTATGGGAAATTGTATTTTCTATATCAATTTATCAAAATTTAGATACCCCGGTAGATCCCTTAGCCTAGCCTATGAGGATAATGAACCCCACTAAAAGTGATCAAATGCACACTCACATATGTTGATGATGCAAGATTGTGATTAATGAAGAGAGGTTATTATGGGAAATCATAAAATCTATAATAAGTCTCTATGATTTTATCCTTGGTATGGATGGTATATCCTTGTTCCATGAATGGATTAACTTATATCATTGAAGATTGGTGGGATATCGAGTGAATGGATCAATATTTTCTTTTATGGGTGAGTGAAACCTTAATCTGTGGTGAGAAGGGATTGTTCATATGAGGTTGTAATAATTCATTCATCAATTTTTGTTATTTTCTCTATGTGTATAAAATGAATTAGGTTATTAGTTTTTTTAAGTCATGTAAGAGTATAGGAATGTCTTCCCTGAGAATATATTAGGTTTTCTAGATTATCAAGATAATTCCTTCTAAATTGATTTAAATTCCAAGACCACACTAATATCATATAATATATATCATATAGACACCACTAAGATCAATGATGTAGTGGTCTATATAGAGTTCTTTGTAGAGAAAGGTTTCATCAAACCCAATGTCTCACTTGGGGATAACAGAGTATTGTTAACTAAGAATTGTAGCTATGGAAATTTGACATTGACAAGAGCTTAAAATGGTGAAAAGTACTAAAACATTTTTTGGAATGGTTCAGTGTCGTCCTTTGTTGTCTAAACTCATTTCTAGTATTTTCTCTTCGGGTTCCCATTAGAACCTGAAAAATGAATTTTTCATGAAAATTAAAAAAAAAATTGGATGGACTATCATCACCTAAGTTAGGTAATAGTCAATAATATATATCCGATATCAAGGATAAATAAACTCTTTTATCACCTGAAATGATTGAAGTGGTTCCCAGATATCAATCTCAGGTTAGGATAACACCATCTTTGGGTTTGTGAGGTGGATATCTAGTTGGAAACATTCTAATGATACTATATACATTATGAGTTTCTATTAATTCCCTTCAATGTGATGTACATATTAGATATGTTCGTGATCATCAGGAAATAGATCATTCATCCCTTCTTAGACTAACTCATGGTTTTATTCATTGATGACAACCATGTTTACTCGGTGTTAGAGGAAGAGCATTTTGGATCACATAATATATGGTAAGCTCTAAAATTTTCAATTTTGGAATTGAGAGGTCCACATATAAGAAAATGTAATATTAAAGGTTTGAGTAGCTATGAACCTATAAAATATCAAGTATTTTGTTACATGGGAGCCACCCAAGAACATTTTTGAGGTGTGGTGCTTCCTTTGGATAGCCAAATACTACTAGTTTTTTGTGGAAGACTTATCCATGATTGAAATTCCCATGACAACCCTTACCCAAAAGGGAAATCCCTTTGTTTTATCTAAGATTTTTTAGATATATTTTTCATATATAAATCATAGGTCTATGAGTGCTTTAATTTTTAGGTTTCAAGAAGAAGGAGTTGATTATATGGTATGCGATGATGCCATTATATCTAGTCTTTGTTGTGAAATAATGAAAAGGTATGTATTAATGTCTTATTGCTATAGGAAGTTGAGAACACATTATTAGAATTACCCATCCCATGATTTGGATCCTATATAAGGTTCATTTTACTTTAAATCATAGATATGTTACCTTATTAATGACCAGTTCATGATCTACATAGACAATAAGCATCTCAGATAAATTTTCACTCAACGAGATATTAAGCTGAATCAAAAAAATGTCTTTAAGTTCCTATAGGATTATGACATCAAAATTTTCTATACTCTAGGAAATGGAAATATTATGGCCATTTACATTTATATGAAATCATGATTTAATTTTATATAAGATATATCTAAGTAATTAGTGGTGATGTAGTTATCCTCTATTGATGAAGTAAAAGTGATCTATCATTAATCGATGGTTGTTTCCCCCTCCACTGTTATAGTGCATGAGAGAGAACCAGTAAGAAGACATAAATTGTGAGGTCCTTTATGCCATGATTTCCTTAGGTGATGCACTTAATGGATATTTCAAATGTAGGTAGCATGATATACAATTTTGGGAATGGACAATGGTACTAAAATTTATACATGGAGAGGTATTGAGAAAGTTTCATATGTCTATCTTATCAATATATCTAAGTGTTATGAAGATATACAATGACCTCAAAATCATTGTTTTAGAAAATAAAAAAGATTTATGTAGCAGATTTTATCTCGTGTTGCCTCACCTTTGAGTCGATAAATACCAAGAAACCAGAACAAGCAGGTCTGACCCAACCAATTCATATTCTATAGTGGATGTGGGAAAGAATATTTATGGGATTCATACTATGAATTCTCACATCCACTAAAGGTTCATGACGTGATTTATGTGTTCATTGACTGGCTGACTAATTTGTTCCACTTATTTCCTATTTAGGAATAGATTTTGGTGGAAAGGTTTAGGTGCTTGTATGTGGAGGAATTCAAAAAGATTCATGGAGTACATTAGATGATCATTTCCACTAATATTCTCAATTAAAATCTCAGTTGGGGATGATCTTATAGGAGGAATTAGGGACTCAGTTTTGGAGGAGTATGACATTCCATCCTCAAATGGTTTGTTAGACTGAGAGAATCATTTTGGTTCTATAATATATATAAAAGGATTTTGATATGGATTGTTAAATGAGATGAGAGAATAACTTAAACATAGTGAATATTTCATATGAAAATAACTATCACTCCACTTTCCACAGTTCACCTTTCTAGAACCTAAACAAAAAACCTTATAGGTCACCCTTGTTCCTGACTAATGTTGGAGAGTTATCAAGGACTGTGCTAGAGGTTGTGTGTTGGTGAAAATAAATACAGGTGATCTAGGATCATATGTGGATAGATAATAGCTTTAATAATTCCTACACAGACAGAAAATAGAGGATTTTAATGTTCAAGTAAAGAGATCATGTGTTCTTTAAGCAATATCTATTTCATTATTTTTAGAGATTTTTTTAGGGTAGAATATTTTCATTGAAATTAATTGGGATTTTCTAGATTCTATGCATGGAGGATAAGGTTTATTAACTCTTAGAATTTTTCCAACAGTTAAAGTAGGTTCACAATGTCTTCCATTTATCATTGCTAAAGAGATTCATGCATGACCCATTGCACATCATTAACATGGGTGAGATAGGTACTTATATAAATGATACCATCTTCGAGTACATGGTTTCTATCAAAGATTAGTATGAGAGGACCCTTAATGGTTGGGAAATACCATTATTGTCAGTGTTTTTTTTGTAATGTAGGACATGAGAAGAAATAATGATATTAAGATATTTATATGAGGAATCAGTGCCATCACCTATTTGAGTTTGTTGATATTTTCTATATGAAAATATTTAATATTTGGGAGGATATAATGACCTTGAATCATTATCTTGAACCCTTCATAAATTTTTATGTTTTAAGAGTCTCTTTGTGGAATAGTGTTCTATTTTGTGTTTTGATTCTTCCCTTAATTCATGGTATTAAAATTTGTGTCATGGGGATCCATACTCCCTCGAGTTAATCTCATATAAATGGTGTGAGATTTGTGGTTTCCTTGGTGTTTTCTAATATGGTATGTATTTTTCTATAAGGATGATCTTGTAACATGATAGTTATCGAGGTATATTTAAGAAAAAACAAGAATATTATCATGAATATTAGATATTTAAGGGTTCTATTATGACTACATGTGTTTCACTACAATAGGTGTAAATCTTTGTGGAGTTATAAAGGATGATCAATTTTTCTATGGAGTTATGAAGAGTTTTTATTATTCCATTTTTTATCTCTGATTGACCAAGGGTTATGGTGGAATGATTATAATTGGTGTTTCATGGTTTTATTCCAACATTAATGAGTTTCATCATAACCATTAGTATTTCTCCATGATTGGGAAGACCCTAGGATTCATTACAAATAGTGTTTAGACCCTCTCTACCTCAAATTATTTTTCATTCCATATCCTATAAGGTTATAAAGGTGTATTCATAGATCCCTAAATATCATAGATTATCCTTCAACTAGTGATGAATAAATGTAGATCACTGGGTACTCCCAGATTATGAATTCTTGCAGCATAGATGAATGATTTATGATTAAGGGATATTTTCTAACCTCATGATTTATTATCACATGATATACTGGTGAATATTTTTCCCACTCCTTTATAATTTACTTAATTTGTCACTAATGTGAATCTCTATTAATCAATATAATAATTAAACAATTCTAATTGATATCATCTATTTATTTTCATTGAATTTGATATCAAATTTTCGAACCTTTGCCTTGAATCTCCTATTCTTCAAGGTGTTCAATTGAGTGAAGGCCACTAGACCTTATGATGGTGGAGAGTGGCATTGATGTATGATATTGGAGTCACAACACATAGATAATGGTTCAAGATTTAAATAATGATAATAGAAAGTATATATTTTGTGGGGTAGAATTAAGTCATTTCAAAAAGAAATGTAGGGTTTTTTGAATTATTCCATAATACATAATGGTTGGGTTATTCCATAACACAATTTATTTCATTATAAACACCCATTTCCTTATAGTATGATAGAATATAAGCATGTTACTCTTATCGTAAGTCTGCATATATTGAGTTAATCCTACATGAGTTGTGTTATGGTGTGGAGTTTCAGACTTCGATGTGTAGGTAATGGTTGTGCAGTGGATGTGTAGATTTCATCATAGAGAAGAATAAAATATCAATTAGTTATGGTGTTTGGGGAATAAAGTGAAGCATATAACTAGTAGGTATGGCACTTTTAGTGTAGAAATATGTCTCACATTGTGATAGCATTGAGCTCTAGAGAGATAACCTAGAAAGATCCATTTTGTGAGTGTTTATGTATATTTTCATATGTATGTTAGATTAAGGTGAGGAGATAAACTATAAATAGATTTTACCATATAAATTACAATGGTGTGATCCTTTAGACCACCTTATTCTATTTACATCATTTTCAGGTAGTCTTAGGATTCAAGTCCATAGGTCCAACGACTGGATATGGGTGTGATATGCAAAGTGTGCCACATAGTCCAGTACTCCCCAAGTTACGAGTTAATAATAGTGTATAGGTCCTCCCAAAATGTTTCTTATTTTAGTACTCCCCCAGATTCATGGGTTGTGGATACTCTATATTTTTTTCATGGGATTAGTACTTCCTTGCACAAGAATATTCATGAGTCCTCGATAGGTTTAATAGAATTTTTTACTCCCCTGATCGGTGTTCTAGGGATCATTAAAGCATAGGTCCTTTAATTATAGATTTATATTCTCCCTAGTTCAATCGACTTCTTCAATTAGGATCATGACCTTTATTCAAGTGTAATTCCCTATTTAAAATCACCTGAACAATTCCCTATTTAAAGTACCAAATGACCCTGAGCATGCCTCCTCATATACCATAGACTACCAACTAGTGGAAACAGTAAGAAATCAACATCGGGGTGACTATACTCTTGATTTGATTACTATCAATAAAAATTAAATAACCAAACATCATCCACAATATATAATAAAAGTATGCATGTTTAGAATTACATCCAAATAAAACAATATCAAAAAACATAAATTCATTCTCTAAAAAATCAACAATAGATTCATAAAATCATACATCCCAATAGATCTAATCTTTGGATGATCGTATATAAAACATAAATAAGGAACTAAAATACATAATAGGAACCAAAAACCCTCAATCATCATCCCAATCCATCTATAAACATTTTTTATATACTCCCACTCAATCCATGTTGCAACTAGTGTTAAATTTTTATATCAAATATAATGTCTAAAAATGCACTGGGATTCCCATGAATGTTATGAGAAATACATATTATTAGGGTCTCTCTAAGTTCCTCTAATATACACCATTATATATATGTGTATTTTAATTACCCGACCTCATTTTCCTAGAGTCGGTGCCTATTTTTATTAAATTGGCATATACATTAGAAATATGCATCCAGAAGGACGATGTAGTTTAGTAGATTTTGGAAACAATATACATAAATAAGTATAAAATTACAATATGAAATTAAAAACAACATATGAGTTTTTTTGGGAACATCCACCACTCCATGATGATCCATTTAAGTCGAAATCAATATACCACTTCTTGTCTTGTGAAAAATGAAACATATGAAGGGGTGAGCTTCGATTCTCATTAAGGGTAAACGATACAGTTGAAGATATCATAAACATAAACGTTAAGAATGTGGAATAATTGAAAACACATTACTTTAAACATAAACTTGAACATAATATGGTAGCAAAATGAGCTGAGTACACATTTCTATAATAAATCATAACAATGGTTATTCTACTAGTCGAGTAACCACATGAACTATGAAATTATAGTTTCATAAAGATGGAATTTCATATGCCAGACATTATGAAACATACCTCAATGGCCTCAGACAAGACATCTTAAAATTATTATGTCCTTGTCCCAAACCATATATCAAAATGGGAAAGGCCCTGGCCAAGTCCACGTCTATTTGTCTCATGAGACCTGCTGATGCATCGAGGGGCTATAGAGGGCCCCACCAAAAACATAATATGTCCAATTCATTCCTCATATGAATTGGGATAAATATAAATAACAAAGACATTCATATTGAAACTATAATATAAAATGTCAATAATATTCACCAAATATTAACCACAAACACTAAAAATTCAGAGTAAATTGGTGAATGGTTTTAAGATAGCACATCCATAGTCAAACTAATCATAAAAAACTCAATATCAAATGGTGTATGATAACATAGGAGATAAATTTAAATGAAGTAAAAAATTAAACAAAGTATGTTGACATAGATGAAGATACTTTTAAATGAGACCATTTGAAAAATCCTTGAGGAACTAATCATTGAACCTTTTAAAGTGTCCCATACCACCTAGAAACATTAAATTCATAATCTCTTAGAGTATCATGATAATTATTAGACTATTTTTATGATATAGAAAATGTCATTACATACACCATAACCAAGAAATATGTGGTGAACAAGGAATATATCTCATAAATGGTAAAGTGAGATGAGAAAAAAATTTCTCTGGAAAGAAGAGTTCTCTCAAAAAATCATTTGTATTTCTCATGAAATCATATTTTAAAATTTATATCCCAGAAAATAAAACGGAAGGTCATTTTAATTATATTTTAGGCTTAAATACATTCTTAATGAGGTGAAATCATTTAAAAATAGTTTCTAAAAAATCCTTAGAAATAAATATTTTTACGGCGGTTTATGGAAAGTATTAAAGGATTTTTAAGCGCAAAGGAATGTTTGATTTCATAAAAGAAGAAATGAAACAAAATATATTTTTCAGGTTAAAATTTGTTATTTTATAAATAAAAATATGTCTTTAAACATATTATAGAGTAAGCTTCAAAATAGGTGAGAATTTGAGAAGTTCCTTGAATCAGATTTTCATTTTGGAAGAATTTTTGAAAGATTCTTTTAAAAAATGTAACTACCCATAAAATAAAGAAGGATTATGATTTTTAAAAATATATAAAAATTCACACATAATTTATTAGTAGTACATAATAATAGATAATAATTTCATTGAGGGGAATTGAGAATAAGAGAAACCCAAATGAAAATGGAGGTTTGGGTAGAAAATATATACATCTTTCTAATTAGTTGATTCATATGCCCAAATATTAATAATCATAAAATGATAAAATGAATTAAAAATAAGGTATCATGATATTAAACATCACTGGTCTATATAAATTCACCATACACAATTAATAGTAGTGAACACGGAATATCTCACAAAAATAGAAGTGTGATAAAGAAACCACATACCTTAGGTCTGTTGGTGTTCTTCACATGATCTTAGTGTCCTGGATAACAAAATTAAATTCATTAATGAATATTTACATAACCTATTATTTATGTAATTTATTTTTTATAGACTTATTAAGTTCATTCATGTCCTTCTTGATGGGTTTAGGATGTTTAATTTTATTTTTTGGGAGCATTTTCTTCCTTGGTATTCATGACCGGTTTACTTATATTCATGTACAGAGAAACATGTAGAGTGAGAATGTTTTTACAGAATATAATTGGAATTTTATTATTGATTATCCAAAATATTACATGTTCATGAATTTTCTTTGTTTATTGGGAGTTAATATGAATCATTATATAAAATTTTAATGATAATTTTTTGGGTTAATTGGTGTTTTTTATCACAATGAACTCATTTTAATTTATAATTTATTATCATTTGTAAAAAAAGATTACCAATACTTAAATAAGTTATAATACTTATATCATAGTCTGGTTAAATCATAAAAATGGTTTCATGACCATAATTTAAGGCTGTAATAGAAATTAAAAACTTGTCATCCTTTAATGTGATAAATTAACACATCTCGGATGGTGTTTTCATTTCTAGTATAAAAGAAGGGGAAAGGAGAGATGATGATAAATTATCACAAAAAAATTATAGTAAATTTAAGGTACTAGATTTATCATAATGTTTGTATGAAAGGATTTTAGGAAATAAAAAGAAAAGAAACGAATACAAAATAAAAGAAAAGGTGGGAAATCCTTTACGAAAATTTGGCAGCCTAACGATGTCACTTAAAAATTATTAAAATATTTTGATGAAAGAAAAAGGGTATCTCACAATTCTTAAATAATATGGATATTAATTGGGTTATGAAATGAAATATCTTGACATAATACAACTGAACTTAAAATATAATAACATAATAAGTGTTCTTGAAAAAGAGAGAGATTTTGAGACGAAAATTCTACAGCATAACGATAATGCAACATGGTTTTAGAAAACATTAAAAGGAGAGGGGAAAGGTGTCAACCATTCATAAAAGACTCATAAAATAGTATTGGGATAGTACAAAATGGAAATAATAACTTTTTATGAAAACATTAAATACATACCACATAAAAGAGAACTTGAAATAAAAGAAATAAAAAGTTGAATTTACCTCTTGAAGTAATCTTCCTTGAGAGCCACTTTAGGGGAGATTTTTGGGTATTTTATGAGAAAAAGGGATTCTAGACGTGGTGGAGGATATTGGGAGGATATGTGAGTAGAATATAGGCGAGTTACAAGGCTTTAGAAGAGTGAAGTGAAGAGGGATTGAGGGTGTTATAGTGGAGGAGAGGGTTGATTTGTAAATATTTTATTCATTATTTACATAAATTCACTTATGACCTAATAAATCATGAATTTATCATTTATCGCAAATTATCTTCTTTAACTATTCACCCAAAATTCAAGTTTATTAGAAAAATAGAAAAAATTCACACCAAATATTTTTTGAAATTTTGAATTCTAAAATGAAATCCATTTTTTGAAAATAATTTTCTTAATATTTTTAATTTATTTTTTGAATAAAATCATATTTGCTTTCAAAAAAACAACATTAAAACTATAACTCTTTTTATAATACCCAGATAAATTAATCAATATCCTATAAAATTATCATATAAACATAAGATAATAAAGTAACAATTTATGATTAAATTTTATGAAAATAAATTTACATTTTAAATTATTAAATTAATCATAAAATGGTAATTAAAATATTTATGACATACAAAAATACTAATACATATACTATGACCATTTTCTTACTTATAAGATGTCGAAATTATATTATTACACTCATGGGTGAAGTTTATCTATCTTATTTGGCCAATTTACTATTAATTACTTTTAATTACTATTTATAAGGGTATGTTACAATTCATAAGGGTATGTTATTATTCAACAAAAATTAATTTTCTCTTATCATACTCTAAATATATTACTGAATGCAACTGTGTATGTCATTTTTTCAAAATTCAAATTGCAGAAGTGTAAAAATTATGTTTACAGGCTTGGTTATAATAAGGTGGGATTTTGTAGAGACTGAGTGTTTCATGCAATCAATATTAAATATATTTTTAAATTCTTGTGGGTTACATGTAGTCTTGAGGAAAATAAATTATTGATTATATGGGATAAAAGAATGTGTGATGTGACATTTTGTGCTAACCAGGACACTACTACATGTGATCATAAATGGGTTAGCCAAAGAAAATAGAAGAAGTAACCTCATTCCAAAAAACCAACCCATATATTATGACTTAGTATATGTTTTTATACTATGTAATTAACTTTACCCTATCAGTCATGGTACATCCCATATCAAACCTAAACTACATCGTACCAAATATCAACCTCTACCCACTAACTCGGGGTAGGGTCCCACGCTAAATCTTGATATCATAACCCATGTCACACAATAAATTGTACCTCCAACCTCTCACTCATAATGAGTTCTATAACTTATATCACACAACAATATAGATATTTCTCCACTCTCACTTAAGTTGATTTTAAAAATAATATCCTAGACCAGTACCCTCTCACTCAAAGTATTTCTTTGCATCCAGTATCATGGAACATATCATCGAATGGTCCCCTCTCACATATGGTTGGTCTCACAATCACAACATTAACTAATACCCTTTAATTTTGTGTTATCCCTTCAAAAGACCTCTAATCCAGGGTAAGCCACAGAATCAATCATCAAAATCTTCTATATGATCACAGTCTGGAGTAGACCTATAGAAAAAAGGATGGAAACATATCTCATACCACATGTACAATAATGGATCACATAGTTTGGACCTAACTCTTGATTAGCCTTTCATACCATTATCATATCACATACCCAGTACGTGACTCACTGATAGTCCCTCACTACCTAAACCATAACCTCAATTGACAACTCATGACCCATAAGTCCCTTTAGGTAAATTCCTCCATTCTAAACACAATCACAACATCACAATATACCAAACTCGTTAGCATCACCATCTCACCCATGAGGGAATCTAATAGGTTCCTTAGACCCAACTTAGTATCTACTCATTGATAACAACTAGCACTCATCACCCCATGGTGACCCCATGGCATGCAGACCCTATATATCCTTGGACTCAAGAGGTCAAATATAATTCCCATATCAACATTTTAATCCAAGTTCCCATAGAACATGCTAAATTGTTCCACAATGCCTCTTGAAAAATGGTTTTTTTACCATTTGGAAAATTTCAATAAATCATACTAGGGTCCCATATCACATCTACCTTAAGAGATCTATCAATCCTATCACTTATAGGAAACCTTTCCCATTACACTATATCAAAACAAAGAGTATTTATCATTCTCATAGCATACACGAAGACTCCAATTGACCATCAAGATGGTATTTCCAACCATTCCTGATATTTACAACCATCGCACTTCTTTCCCATAGGACCAAGCCCCTTATGTATACGATATAAACCCTAGGAAGTCTAACCTTGGTTATTTAAAAATCATATCATCCATGAGACCTACTCCAATTCCATCATAAACATAGTTGGAATTCTATCCCCCTTTATTAAAATTCATTGGGTGGTTCTAAGACACTCAATATCCATTGTATCACTTGGTCCAGCTCTACGAGGTTCAATACCACCCTATTTAAATTACTAGAGAAATATTATCCCCAATCAAAAACACCCAACCCCAAACCTCATGAAAACATTCACAATCATGCATAAAAAGAAATATGGTTTATTATTATAAGGACTATATACTTTTTCATGTAGTTATCATCCTCAAATCAGGCTCTCCAAGCCTCATCTATGCCCGAACCAAGCTATGAAAATATCTCAAACCCCTATCTCGGGTCAAGGAAACAAAAAATTGATTAAATATTAAAATTAATTAAAAAATTTATGTAAAGAGGAATAGTTATTAAAATATTATTGATTTCCCAATAATTTTCATAACCATGACCATTGGAATGTGAAATTTCTTGGGTGAACTCAAGGAACCTCTTGAAATAGAATTCCCATCAACTAACATCTGATTGATTCAAATTCTCAAAAAAAATTGTAAAATATCTAGTAAACTCCATGGGATGTAATTATACACTAAATTAGTGAGCAAAAATGTTCATTAATCACACCTCGACACCCTATTAAATTTACACACTTAAATCACGAAGTCCAGAGATAATTTCTACATGATATAGTGGAGTTGTCACTTAATAAATAGCTAAGAGACATCATAAAACATTGATAATTATAAGGGAAGAATAATTATGGTAGAAGTAATTGTTTGTACCTATAAAACTTTATGAGAGAACAGCCTTAAACCATAATGGATCGAAGGATAAAAGTGGAGTAAAGGAAGAAAAAAGTTTCCCCATTGTTGGTTCTTCAACTGGGGGAAGAATACCCTTGAGTGGGTTTCTAATAGAAGGGTTTAAAAAAGACCCTAATGTACCTAATAAAAATCCTATAAAACCCTATTGGGTACCATTTATCTATATCTAGATAAATGGAACCCCACCTCCCACCCAGTGCATCTTTATTGGCTGTTCAGTGGGAAATTAATTCCTACTTGCCTATTGAACAAGCCATTGAGAGACTGAGAAACATGCCGGAATACACTAGATAATATTTAACAATCCTCGGTCTGATCCTCAAAACACATTAATTGTTCCCAATATGATTCACCTGATGTGATTTCCACATCATGAAAACCAATTATGTAAGCAATCACCTGTATGTCCTCCACTGAATAACCTCTCTGAAAAAGGTCAAGCATAACACATGGTTGCACTGCCATATTGTCCTAATCATGATTCATTCACCTGGTAGGCAACACAAAATCATCTAAATGCCTTTATCAAGGTCTAAATATAACACTTAGTTTGACTCAATAGTTGGGTTCTCAACCATTCACATTAATTATTTCACCCTCTCCATGGGCACTAATACACCCCCAATCAAAATCACTCTTGGATCCCACCAAATTTCCTTCTGAATTCATTGTTTAAAAAAGATCCCATAAGACACCAAATCTGAGTCCTAAATGTTTTATTCACCAAGAAACTATATGAAATCATATCCAAATTTACACTAACATGTCATATTCATCTAGACACTCCACCAACTAATCCTAATCTATGTAGAAAATCACAATTCCACCAGCACTCCATGTTCATTACAACTCAAAATCCCAAGGCATTCCAAATTTTTTTTTCTCTACCCTCTCAAGTGACTCCATCTAAATAAAGAAACCAGTTCCCACACTGAACCATTTATTATGAATAACTCAACTATACCAAACCATCATCAAGGCATCCAATACCTGAACCCACCCACCAAGGTTTAATATACCTCCATTTCACCCAGGGATGGTATAGCCATCAAAAAAAATCCCATGATAGTATCGACATCACCTGTCATCGAAAAAAACTATATTTATGCTAAGTAGAATTTCATGAAACTTCTATATAAGAAAAATGTATATATGTTTTTTACACATTAAAAAATTAACCCCTTTAATATTGATGAAATCAACAATAGATAAAAAATGTGATTTCATATGAATCCCATGTGTCAACAATGATGAAATTTCCTTGTTCAACTTTGAGCTAATAGAAAACCCCAAAAACAATGAACTGAAAAAAATGAATCATAATTAAAGAAATATCATAACTGTGATCATTAAAACCAAAAATACAAATCCCTTAACCCTAGTAAATTGGAAGTCCCACTAGATAGGTGTTCAAAACTCACAATTCCATGGTCTATGATAATAACCAATAAATTATTATATCTAATTACCAGTACTAAAATAGAAATAAAATAGAAAATACCCTATGATACCACTTTGTAACACCTAAACCAAAATTACTCAAATGAAACCTAGATGGATGAGTGAAAAACGAACTTATGAGTGCCTCCCCCAACAGTTCTGAACAATCTATGAGAGTCAACAATAAAAATTGGGGGAAATACTCTCTATTCCAGTACTATCAATAATAATAATATATAACAAAAAATCATCCATTTAATATAATCATAGTACACATTTTGAAAGTTATAGTAGAATAGAAACACAGTAATAAATATAAATGCATTATATAAAAAAATAACAATGCATTCATATTATCATCCATCCCAGAAAATGACCCCAAGGATGATCGAATATACTAATGGGTTTTTTAGGATCATCATATGATCCATGCAGTGGAATAAACCCATATAATTTCATATCTATCATCAATATAACTAAAATTTTAAAATTAATAGTAAAAATAAATTGGCATTACTTTATTGTGGAAAAATCCATCTTTATAGAATTTATATAAGCTTTCTTGATTGTGATAAATAAGGGAAAATGATTCTTTCCTCTATTGGTGGCATACTAGCCACTATGATCTTTGTATGCAATTAGAGGAGCACCGAACTCTAAAGTAGTGTTATGAAAATTCTTTGGGAAGGCAATTAGTGAACACAGGGTAATATATATTTGGTTATGTCTTATAATTATCACGTATATCAAATTGGGGATTGTATCTTAATTATATAGACTTCATTAAATCAATGGTGGTATTTTATAATCATCTTATGACACACTCATCTTTTGTACATATTTTTAATAAATTTTCATTGAATTTATTTTATTTTAAATGAATAGTGACTATGAATTATAATATTTGACTTAAATGTGGGAAGTTATAAATACAGATGTAAAATTATTTAAAATTGGTAAAATCGTTAAGAATTTGAAGTGGTGTTCATTTAATTTTCTTGGATTGATATTGTGTTTAGTGAATTTTAATGTTTTCTAAGTGTTTAATATTTTATTAGGTGTTTAAAAAAATAATGGTCCAGACACAACCTATCCTATCAACCAGGGGAAGCCTGCCAAATAACAAGCCTAGAAGGGGCTGGCCAGCTAGGCCACCACTGGGAGGTCATGCTCAATCATAAAGAGTCACATAGGGGTAGATCAGTCCCATGTAGTGGACCACAGGGAGAATCTCATGGGGAGTATAGGTGGGATGAAGCCCATGTCTACACTAGCCCATGGTGGTTAAGCCCATGGGGTGGGGGGAGCGGCTCGTTGGGACGAGTCGATGCACAATGACCACATGAGTCCTCTAACCCCTTTCTAAATTTATTTCCATGGTGACACCACGAGTTTATATTTATACCATTGTTAAAAAACAAGGTTTTTATGTCATATGTTCTTTCTTCGATCAACGTTCATCAATTAAATAAAAAACGCAGTCCCTTTTTTATCAAGCTCAAACGAATGACTACATCGTCCCACAATGCACTTGTTACCTTCATAGACACCTTTCATCACTACTATATCTATAGAACCCCATTTATGAAACCTAGGGAGCTCATTCTTGAGTCTCACACCACCTTTAAAGGTCGTGACCACTAGGAATCACCTATGGGACCCCATCTGACCACCATAATCCCATTTTGAGGCTTCATCCATCCTTGTGAAGGCTAGAGGACTTAGATGAGAACTAATATGCATTTGAAACAATTCATCTCCACTACCATGACACTTACAAGTTATCCACACCTCTATACACCCATGTATGAGATGATAGATGCTTCCCCACCAGTCCATAATGCATGGTTTGAACACCTAAAATCTTTTGGTGTTTTAAACCTAATGTAGTTGGGTCTTGCGGAAGTTTAAATTTAAACTATATTCAAACATTGAACCATGATAATAATGACCAAGGAAGATTTTAAAATTCCTTGGATGATTATTGTTTTCTATAAAAGAGATGCTCATCCACTTCTGAGAAGTAGTTCCAACTACTTGATGAGAGGGTTGGTTGAGACTTCTGCCACACATATTTTCTTATATTTTTATTTTATTCCATAATTTAAGTTTTATTTTCATTTATATAAAGCTATTTTTTTCATTCGTTTTAATTATAGTCATCCACCCATATTTATCATCATCTTCTTTTCCTCATTGTTCTTATTACTATTTAATTTTCTATTATTTTTACATTATGTCTTCTATTTTATTTTTTTCTCATTCTCTTTTATTTAGTTTTTATTATTTTTTTCCCATACCCATTCTTATTTTTATTTTATTCTTTATTAATTCATTTTATTATTCATTTTTTTATTCTCATAATTTCTATAGTGACCACTCAGCATCGATAATGAGGGGATAACCATAGGCTTAGACCGTGGGAGGTAAGTGGTGTTTTCATAATTTGTGCTCAAATTATAATGTTTTATTTATCTTTATATTGATAAAGGGTGATGTAAATGAGTTTGTATATTTTCCACCATGAAACTGAACTCAATCACATTTCTATGATTTTATTTAAATATTTTACCTCCGTTATATTGTACATAATCTCTTTATCTGATATATTTGATTAATTTAGTGGATGAAATGGAATATGATGGAGATGGGTCTAGAAATGTGTCACACTCCCGGTCAAGGTTTTCCATCAACCTTGATTATAGGAGGAGATAGAATTTAGTTTTCTTTAGAAATTAAATATTTCACAATAACTAAATAAATGAATATTAGTTTAAGGATGATATTTCATACTTAAACTGTCAAACTATATTTAAATATAAACATTTTAATAAATTAATGAAAACAAAAAAACAATTAGTATTAGGTGAATTAGATTAAGTGAACAAACATTTAAGGTCCTCATGGGTGATAATCCTAGTCAACAACTGTGCTGCATATGGAAACATTTATAAATTTTATTATTCTATTCCCTGTGATAGGCGTGCTTTCAAAACTGACGTCATTTCCTAGGAGTTAATAAATGTTTTCTTAGTTTTTCTTTTTCATACATAGTAGATAGTTTTTATTTCTTAAAAACCAAAAAATGTTCTATTTCATGATGTTTTCAAATGATCATTTTTTTAATTTATGGAATAGTTATTCTGGGCTGCAGGATCAAGAGAAATTATTATAAAATGGTAACAATTATTTACTAAAAAGGCTTAATCAAGTGACTAAACAAGACAATAATATGTTAAATGGGCATGGTATAGGAGTTTGATTTCAATATATAGAAGATATTATTGTTGAAGTAAAGGTTTATTGTCAAATACTGATGGCCAGAGAGGAACATCCACTAGAACTCCCCAATTGTAATTAATATATTCAAGAAGTTTCATCCATTCTTGAAGAGTATTCACATCCCAACCATCTGAAATATCATATAAAAACTGACCTTGAATAGCTCTAGAGGATTCATAATGAAGAATACTTTCCTATTGAGCTACATGTGGGAGATAAAAAAAATATGCATGACTTATGGAATGAGTGTGAGGTATAATATGGTCTCCATATTCCTTACAAATTAGAATAACTGGAACTATTTCATATATCTCTATCCATTGAGTAGTACACCTCTCAAGTGGTGAAATTGGAAGACAAGATAGAGGAGTATGACTTTTTACCTACACATGCTACCATCTAACTCTAGGAGTCACTAACCATTGAAGAAGATATTTATGTTAAACAAACTAAGGGGGTTGATCCTATCTAAAACTCTAATTAATTTGATTTTATGAAATCTAGATAGGTTATTAATTCCCATTTCATTTAATTTTTATATTTAGAAAATTCATGTTATACTTTAGAGTAAGATAAAGAAATAACACCTACACTTGATGAAGAACACATAGAGCTCCATAATTTTGATGAACATATATTTGAGGAATCTCATGAAAAAGTCAAAGTGGATGACCCTAATGAAAAACAATACATAGGATTCTCATATTTAGAGGGATAATTATAATAAAAATTTAAATTTTTTTCCTAGTGAAATTACCTTTTTATTTTCCCTTTGAACATTAAATCTTACAACCCATATTGAGCCACCATTGTAAAATCAAGAGGAAGTTTCACAAGTATAAAACGAGAATGTGGATGATCCATACTTAATACTACCCTCTCCATGGATTCAATACCTAATTATTAAGTTGATGGATCTAGTATACTCTATCCATGGATCATTCCACGCCATAAAAGAATAAGTGGAGGTTAGAAAAATACACATGTGGTTATTCAAATCCATAGAGATCCACCCACCATAATACAATGGATAATAATTCGTACTACCCTCTAGAAGAAGTAAAAGATCAGATCCCACTTAGTGGATCAAAATAAGTCTTATCCCTATTTTCATTCTAGTAATTTATATTTTAGTTACTTTTTTATTTTAAATTAAGTCCACTCCCCCTTTATTTTTGAGATTTAATGTATTTATCCTTGTATTTTATTTGATTAATTAACTATTTTAGGTTCAGGTTGGCCTACGGTATCCCCAAACAGAAGTTAAGGATTAGAGAAGGATTGCGGCTTCATTTTAAAAGTTAGTTCACTTTTATATTTATCTTATAAACTCTCTATACTTTTTCTAAAAAACACATTTTGAGATTTAAACCTATAGATTTGATGACCATGCTTAGGATTTATCCTTTTATTGACTTATATATGATATATTAGTTTCATAGGAATAGCGTGATGCCATGTTTATAGATTTAAATGATAATGATATTTAAAGAGTAAAATAGAGAATTGAATTATTAAAGTGAATCATGGATATTGTAATGATGACTCATTATATAAAGGAATCGATTAATTTTAGTTAATGAAATTTCCCTTCCATTTTTCACACATCAAATTACTCAAATTTATATGAATTTATTTTTTATTATTAATCATACCAGGAGTTATTTTATAATATCACATGCCAATTCTAAATAATATTTCTCTACCAAGTTCTTCCTATTTTATCTTGAGCATATATCTTGGCTGATATTGGGACATGCCACCTATATTTGAATTTGTCAAATATATGACTATAAAAAACAACATTTAATATTATTAAGGTATGTTTATTGACAATATCTTATCCTTGAAATCACTTTTTATATTAATTTATGATTATCCCATAGAAACCAAAAATGAACTTGTTAGTAATGATCACTATTTCAATCCATTTTTATCCATTCCAACCCTCCTATTAGTATTTTTATGATATTTTAAAGTTAATGTGTGGGGTGAAGAGAGTATTGGTAAAAGAGATAATCTATATTGTAAAGAAAAAAGTGTGTAGGTACCATCTTTAGTATTAGTAAAGGTTTATTTATTCATTCATTCTACTTTATAGTTTTCCCTTCTTGAAAAAAAATGTGGAAATTTGAAAAAAAAATGTGGGAAATGACTTGGGAGTATCAAAAATCACCATAACCAGACCTATGTTTTTTTCATATGTGGTTAGGATTTTGAAGTGAGATAAATTCTAAGCATAACATTCAAAAATGAAAAAAAATGAAAAAAATGAAAAAGAATAGAGAGAAATTAAATAAAAAATATTCAAGAAGGTTTAAATCATTCACTATGATTTATTTTGATCATAAAAATACTTTGAGTTTTGGGGAAATGGGTGTTTCTAGATTGAAGGGGAGAATTACATTGAAATTTCATTTTTTTATATAATTCACTTCAATTTAGATATAAGATTCCTTTTTTCATTTATTTTTATAACTTCAATTCCTACTAGCCTTAAGCCTAATATTCATTAGAACCTTAATTAAAATACCTCATGATTTTATGTGAATATTTTCCTTATAAGTTAGGGAAAGTAGTTCATTTTCATGAATACAGATAAGTGAAGTGCCCAGATCAGTGTGAATCACTGAGAGGGGGAGGGGGTGAATCAGTGATCCTTTAAAACTTTTTACTAATTGATTCTTAATCAATTAAACCTCTATGGCTGGTTAAAGCCTCGATCCACTCTTCTTGTATCTCTCACCTTTCCACGAATGATGCAGTAAATGTAAAGGCACTGGACACAAGGATTTACAAGGTTCGGCACCAAAGGCCTACATCCTTGCCATGCTCTCCAAGCATGGATTCTCCCATTATAATCTGTTAGTATTACAATGGTCGATACAGCTTCCCACCGTATCTCTCCTGAGTCCCACAGGAGGGTCTTTATACTGCGTCCCACAGTGTTACCAGAGTCCCACTGGCCTGCTCCAGAATCCCACTGAAGACTTCTTCTCCCTGAGTCCCACAGGGTCTTCTCCTGGCTCCTCGAGTTGCACGAGTAGCTCTTCTTCACTTCAAGTTCTTCAAGTATCCTCAGCAGTCTGGGATAAAGACTGCTGGCCTTGCTCTGTACCTCTGATCACTTGTGATGATCAGGTCTTCTCGTCTAGCTCAGGATTTATCTCCTTCTTCTCAGGATGACCTGGCTTCTCTCCAATTACTGAATGCTCAGACAAATAATATCTTTATCTTCGGTCTGGTCCAGTCTCAGTTTCACACCACTGATTTAGCACTGTTCACGTGTGCACGTGCATGCATGCAAGCATGCACTTCCCTGTTCTTCTTCTAGGTGCAGTAAACCCTCAAAGGGTATATTTCTTTTAAGCACACACCTTCATTGAACTTCACACACTTTATCAAAATAGTTCACACACTTAGAAGTGTGTTTTACTTTAGTGTGGAACTTCTTCTTCTTCTTCTAATGTGTATACACTTTTTAGTGCACACACCTAGGTTTGGCCACTTCTTTAATTTGCACACAATTGTTTCACTTTAGCACACACATGAGTTGGCCTTCACTTCTTCTTGCACATACTTGGGCCGTAGGTGGTTCTTCAAGTTTGCACACACACACAAGTATGTGGTCTTCACTTCACCCACTTGCATACACTTGGCCTCGGCTTATTTCTTCACTATCTTACACACACACAATGGTGTGGTCTCGGCCTCCTTCTTCTTGTGCACACACTTAGCCAAAGGCACTTCCACTTGTCTTGCACACACAAATAATATTCTATAATTTGTTCTTCAATGTGTGCACCCACATAAGGGCTACGGCCTCCTTCTTTAAATGCACACACAAAGTGCAAGCTTTGCCTTTCTCCTATTTGCAACCACACAAGGCTACTGCCTTTTCTTCAAATGCATACACAATAGGGCCATGGCCTTCTCTTGATCACTTTGCACACAAGGCACTAAGGCCTCGGCCTTCCTCCTGTTTTGCACCCACTTACACACACACTGCTTGGTGTGGTCTTCTTGTTTTCACAGGGCTACGGTCTTTCCCTCCTTTGCACACAAAGTGCCTCGGGTATTCTTTGCACTTAGCACACACAAAAGGATGCAAGGGGCTCGGCCTTCCTTCACTTCAACAACCGCGCAAGCCTCAAGGGTGCAACCAGGCGCGCAAGTGCCACTGCCGCGCAAGTGTGCAAGGTGCAACACCGCGGGCACTCAAGTGCAAGGGCACAAGCGGGCCGCACAAGTGCCTACCGCGTAGGGGGGCGCGGTGCACAGAGGGAGTGCGCAAGATCGCGCTGCCCTTCCTCCTTCCTGTCGCGCAAAGGATAGCGCGCAGGGACCTCCTCTTTTCTTCTTTCGCGCAAGGGATGCACAAAAGGGACTCCTTCGGGCCTCAGATGGCACCGAGAACAATAGCCGCGCAAGTGGGATGCGCGGGGCTTCGGCTTCGCGAGGCAGAGAGTGCTCCGCGGGACTCCGGATCTTCAACAAAATAATCAGCAAGCAATATTCATGCCTCGGCCTCTCCTTTTATAGGCAGAGGGATCTCGTTCAATCCGCGTGGATAATATTTGAATCCCCGAAGTTTTCGGGTATTTCAAGATTCTGCAAATCTTGTTTTTCTTTTAATTTCACGCGGGTTTCTTTTCCTTCATTTTTCCTCACGTGCATGCATTCTTTTGAACGCGTGCATGCCTCTGTTTAGGCTCATGCATGCAGAGCATGCTCTCCACGTGGCCTCGGCAACTTCGCATGCCTCGGCCGAACTCCAATTTCCCATCCATTGCATGCACTCCCATTTTTACGCATGGTTGTGTTCAGTTCATCCAGACGATCTCAATGAAGCCTTCGGCGTTGGAAATGGTGGCCCGGAGCTCGAAATCGGTGCTCGGGTGGCCTCTGGTTCGACGGCGGCTGCGGGTGGCTTCGGGGTGTCCTCGGCGAAGGAGACGAGCCGGGAGCCGTCGGATCGGGCGATCGAAATACATCGGACGGCCTGGATCAGATCGCCTCGCCGCGGATCAGATGTGCGGCCGAGATCTGGCGCGCGATCGATCGTGCGGCCAGGATCGCTCCCGGGTGAAATTTCCGCGTCCCACATCGAAGTGGCGGCCGGTTTTCTCGCGGCTTAACAACCAAGCGCTGGGGGAAAGTGCTCAGTTGAATCCTCTCCCCTCCCGGTGCCGCCCCGCACCGGGTTCTCTCTGCGGGCGCGCTATGCGCCCACCTTGCTCCTCGCGGGCGCGCTACTAGCGCCCATTATGCATCCTGGGTGCGCGGGCTTCACCACCGCGTGCCCTCGGGGGCTTACACACGGCCCCCTCTGCCTCTGCCGCCTGGGCTGGCCACATGGGATCCCCCCTTGGGCGTGGCGCCTTAGGCCCACATGTGCCTTGGGGGTTGAACCCTTAAGGCTGGCCTTGGCTGGCCAATATTTTTGGCTAAGTCTTCAAATAAGACTTTGTAAAAACAAAGTCCTCCTCTATGTAAAACATGCCAAGTGCCAAGTGCCACTTGCCCTTCAAGGCATTCTTTTCCTTCATCTTCTTCTTGAGAATTCAAACATTAATCTTCTTGATTAAAAACAACTCCTCAATTTATAATTCTTCTTCACCATCTCATTTTCAACTTAGGAGAGAATTCTCAAGGATCTTCATCAACCGAGCTACTTGATCAATTATTTCTTCTTCATTAGAATTCCTCCATTTTTCTTCAACATTTATTCATCACTTTGTAATGGAATTCACGAAGG